>JAKSZU010000001.1:41045010-41427237 GCA_026018925.1 Tupaia tana | reverse complement strand
CAAATCCTTATTGCAAAAATCTTTTTTAAAAAAATAGATGATATTGTATTGCCTTTTGTTTTCACTGACTGGCTTTTTTCCACTCAATGTGTTTCTAAGATTCACCCCACTGATCTATGTAGCTAAGCTTTATTTCCTGTTGATGAGCATTTCAGTTTTTTAGGGGTTTTTTTGTTCTGTTTGTTTCTGCTATTTTGAACAAATGTGGTATTTATATTTAAGGTTTCTAGATACTTTACCTAGGGATAGACTTGCTGTGTCACAAAATGTGCAAATATTCAACTTTTTATAAAAGAGGGTCAAATTATGCTCCAAAGTGATTGTAACAGTTGATACACCATCCACATCTGTACCAACTTCATAATATTAGATTTCTGAACTTATACTGATCAAGCGAATGGAGTCACTAGAAGCTCGTTGTGATCTAAATGTGGATTTCCCTGAGTAATAATGAGGTTGGATATCTTTCCAAGGCTTATTTGCCATTTGTGTTTTCTCTTCTGTGAAATTTGTTTCATGTGATTTGTTCATTTTCTGTTGGTCTTTTGTCTCTCTCCATCTGCCTCCCTTCTCTGTTGATTTATATGAGTTTTTCATATATTCCGAATACTAATCTTTCATTAATTTTGTGTGTTGCAAGTAGTCTTTTCCCGTTTAGGGTTTATGTTTTCATATCTTGATATTGTCTTTTTTTTGGAGAGGTTTTTGCTATAGGGCACGTGCGCTTGCCAGACTGACAGAGAGACAGAGAGACAGAAAGCGAGAAGTCACCCCCCAGGGGGGATGGCCACCACACCGCAAACCGTTCTCCTCCATTCTCCTCTCAGGATCTTGGGCACGCACGCACACGCACCTGGTGTGAGTTTTAAGCCACCGGGTCCGGGAAACGAACTGCGGTTGACTACATGGGAGTCCAGAGACACAGCCATTATGCTAACTGCTGGTCCCTTGATGTTGTCTTTTTGAGCAAAGTTCTTAATTTCAATATCACTGACCTTATCTACTTTTTTCTTTTATGGTTATTTAGCCCTTTATTCTTCTTATTTTAAAAATCTTGGGCTAGCCAGTACCATGGTGGTTAAGGCAGCTAGATCTCACATGGCCAACTGCACAGTTCAAGTCTTAGACCTGACAGCTTGAAAAGCAGGCTGGGCTCCTGTGTATGTGTGCCCAAAATCCCAAAAGTGGGGAGAAATGTAGGAGAAGGGATTGAGGCACGACTGTCCCCGTGTGGGAGTGTTTTCTCACTTTTTCTCTTTCTTTTTGTCTCTCACCAGCAAGAATAAGAGTCTTCTAGCAAAATTAAAAAAAAAAAAAGAAAGAAAAAAGAAAATCCTTCTTTCCCTGAGATCAGAATGATATTGTCTAACACATTTTTAAAAATTGTTTTGTTTTGTTTTTAAGTTTAGTTTTTTGTTTGCTTGTTTTTTAGTTTTTGCTATAGAGCATATGCACTCACCAGAGGGGGGTGGGGAAGAGAAAGTGAGAAATCATTCCCTAGGGAGGATGGCCATGCTGCGATCCCTTCTCTTCTTTTCCTCTCTGGGATTATGGGTGCACATGCACATGCATCTGATGTGATCTTCACACCATCCGGTCCAGGACTCAAACTCCACGGATAACCATGTGGGACCCAGTGCCTTAACCTCCAGCCACCTGCTGGTCCCATCTAACACATTCTTTTTAAGTGTTGTAAACTTTGTCCTTTTCCTTTAAATCTTTGATATATTGAAACTGACTTTTGAATATGCCAACCAGTTATTTCATCCCAATGTTTTCAATAATGTGCCAGGCCAAATCTCTGATAGCAAGTTTCCATGAATTCCTACGTCTGTTTCTGGGCTCTCTGTTCCACTGCGATCAATTTATCTGTGTCTGTAGTAATGCCACACTGCGTTGATGTCTATAGCTTTTAGTGATAGTAAATATCTGTAGAGTAAGTCTCCATACCCGCTTCTCCTTCAAGAATGTCTTGGCTCTTTTTTCCTTCTGATTTTTCAAAATATAAATTTAGCATGTAAAGTTTCATGAAAAATCCGAGCGGGATATTCATTGGAATTGCAATGAAATTATAGTGCACCTGAAGGATAATGAGCATCTTTATAATACAGTCTTCAATGTATGACAATGGTTTTACTTAAGATTTTTCAATTTCTTGATGTGAGAAAGCAATGCATATGCGATTAAAACCACATTTCAAGTAGCCATGTAACTATTTTGTTTTTCACTTCCAGTGTTGTGTTGAATGAGATATCCAATACTTTATTATAAAATAGACCATATGTTAGATGATTTTGCCTGACTGTAGGCTAATGTAAACATGTTCTGAGCATGTTTATGGTAGGCTAGGCTAAGCTATGAGGTTGGTAGGTTAGGTGTATTAAATGCACTTTTGACTTAAAATATTTTCAGCCTACACATGTGTTTATCTGAACATAACCTCATTGTGAGTTGAGGAGCATCTGTATTGTCTTCCAATGTTTGTTCGTTTTGCTGCAGGGCATGTGTACTCTCTCACCAGAGAGAGACAGAGAGAGACAAACAGAATGAGAAAGCACCCACCACCCCCAGGGCGGATGGCCATGCCACCATCCCTTCTTTATTCTCCTCTCAGGATTTTGGGCACACACACAAGCAACTAGCGTGTTTTTCAGGCCATGGATCCAAGACTTGAACAGTCGGCCATGTGAGATCCAGCTGCCTTAATAACCATGGCAGTGGCTGGCTGTGAGTTTTTTAATATAGTACATCACTTTATTCATATTACATCTGTTTATTTATCCTTCAATGATTTTCAGTACAGTTTTAATTTTTTTTCTCTAAGGTCTTACACATCTAAAGTAATGTTTCTCATAAGTCTGTTTCATTGTTCATTATTTCTTTTGGTTCTTGCATATGATGTCTCCTTTCCATCATGTTTAGTTGTTTTTGACAATGATAGGCTAATTTGTCTTGACGTTTTGTTTGTGGGATTTCTTTAAGGACTTGAATGAGATGCGTTCCTTCAGAAAGGATTTGTACTTGATGATGCCATTTGTACATGTATTTTTTAACTTATTATTTTTATTTTATGTAAATATTAGTCTACTACTCAGGTTATGATTCCTTAATACTAGTCTCTACTGAAAAACTAGGACTGGAGAAATGACTGATTCGGGACCAGCAGGTGGCATGGTGCTAAGGGCTCTGGACTCTCACATAGCCAACACGGTTCAATTTAAATAAATAAATAAACAAATAAAGTTAAATAAAATAATTCTTAAGAAAAAATTTAAAAAAAAAAAGAAATGGCTGATTCCAAGGCTGGAGCAGAGCAAGTTCAAGATGAGCCTGGAACATATTGTTGAGTCAGAAAATTATTTTTCAAAGTGATACGAAAAAAAGGGGGGAATATGTCAAAGGACATGGGAAGTAGATGGAAGAGCCTTCACTGGACAAATCTGGGATAATTTGAGCATAAATGTAAATAATAAAAGTAAGAGGTATTAGTCAATTGATTCAGATAAAAATACTTCAAGTCCATACTGAAGACAGCTAGCAAGCTAGTTAGAGAGATAAAAACAGAAGCTCCTTCTTACAGTACAATGTCAAATAATAATTGGAGAAGAAATGACAAAGTTCAAAAATCACTGTTTTGCAACCAATAAACCGATAATTGGCTGAAACCAGAATCATCACTGCTAAGCTAGAAGAGGCAAGTTTAACAAGGAATAGATATTTACATAGTCTCAAAATACGTCTTCACAGATTACTTATTAATTACAAGGAAAAAATAATGGCAGGAGAGAAGGTTGGCAGACAACATCTTCACGAAGTGATTAAAGTTAATACTATGAATAATGGGTCTGACTGACATCATGTGCCTTGTAATATCATGCACTGAGAAAGATATAATATAATTTATGTGATATTTCTTTAAAAAAAAAAAGCATAACTTGAAACTGATCATGAAGAAACATCAGATAAACCTACTCTGAAGGACATTCTACATAGTACTTATCCGTACTCGTTAGAAGTGTCAAGGTTTTGGGACCAGCTGTTAGCGTAATGGCTATGTTGCTGGACTTCTCCGTAGTCGACCATGGTTCGAGTCCCGGACTCGGTGGCTTAGACTCACGCCAGGTGCGCATGCATGCGTGCCCAAGATCCCGAGAGGAGAATGGAGGAGAAGGGATTGCGGCGTGGCCATCCCCCCGGGGGGTGATTTCCTGCTTTCTGTCTCTCTGTCTCTCTCTGTCTGTCTGGCGAGCACACGTGCCCTATAGCAAAAACCTCTCCAAAAAAAAAAGAAGTGTCAAGGTTTTAAAAGGCAAAGACTGAGGAGCTGGTCCAGATTAAAGGAGAATGCAGAGACATACCAACTAAATTCAGTTCATGGTCCTAGACTGGAATACCAGGGGAAATGGAGCTACGAAGAACACTATGGGGACAATGGGTAAAATTTAAATATGGACTATGGATTAGATAGTGGTACTAAATCAATGTTAAATTTCCTGATTTTGATCATTGTGTTGTTATGTAAGAGAATGATTCTATTCTTAGAAAACGCCCATATAAATATTTAGGGATGGGGGCCTGCAGGCGGCATGGTGGTTAAGGGCACTGGATTCCCACATGGTCAGCCGCGGTTCAAGTCCCAGACCTGGCAGCTTGCTTTCTCTTTTTCTTTCTCTCTCTCTCTCCATCTCTCTCTGGTCAAATTAAATAATAATAATAATAACAATAACAGCAACAACAACAAATGGAATTAAATAAATAAATAATTCCTTAAAAAACTATTTAAGGGTGAGGCCGACCACGGTTAGAGTCCCGGACCCAGTGGCTTAAACTCACGCTGGGCGCGTGTGTGTGCGTGCCCAAAATCCCAAGAGGAGAATGGAAGAGAAGGGATTGCAGCGTGGCCATCCCCCTGGGGGGTGATTTCTCACTTTCCGTCTCTCTCTCTCTCTCTGTCTTTCTGGCGAGTGCACACGCCCTATAGCAAAAACCTCTCAAAAAAAAAAAAAAAAAAAGTTTAAGGGTGAAGAGTAATGATACCTGCAATTTACTTTCTAACACTTTAGGAACAATTATTGTGCAGTTGGGAAAGTCATGATTCATTTTTGGATAGAAAAACAAAAGAAAAATACATCATAACTTTTCTGACAACCCAATACATAGAGATATAGGAAGAAATGAAATGAAAATAGCAAACATTGACAATGATTGAATCTGTCTAAATGACATAAGAGAATTCTTTCTATTCTTGCAACTTTTCTGTAAGCTTGAAATTATTCAAAATTATAAGTTGAAAACAAATAAAGAAAAACCTGGTCTTTCACCAAAGATAATGTACTCAGCACTGGCCTAGTGCGTGATCAGTGTTTGTAATTCTTTTGTGTGTGAGAAGAATATATATTCCCTAATTGTTGGCTACAGATTTTTATAGATTTTCAAAAATTTAAGATTGTCGTGTAATCCAAATATTCATTGTATAATTTTTGTCTGTTTAATCTATCAAGGTAAGAAGCATATTGAAATTGTTTACTATATTGTTGATAATTTTTATCCATTTTTGCTACATATCTTTGAAGTTATTTTAATTAAGTGCAAATTAAAATTAAAGCTGCTTATCATTTTTTCAAACACTTTAGCTCTTACTTTTGAAATAATTTTCCTTTATCCTGAAGTAAATCTTTCAGAATTTCTTTTAGCGTTAAAGCCTACTGATGGCGAACTCTCTGTTCTTGTTTTCTGAAAGAAATTCTCAGGGTTAAGAGATAGTTTTGCTGGAAATGCAATTTGAGATTGATATATTTTCCTCTCAAAACTTTGAAGATGTATGTCCACTACTTAGTCTTGTATTGTCACTGCTGAGAAGCTTGCTTTTAACTTTATTGCATTCCTTTTTCAGGTGATCCTTCATTTTCTCTGGATGTTTTTGCCTTTGTTATTATGTAGTTTTCACTGTACGTCTAGTGTAGATTTTTTTTTTAACCTGCGTGGTATATATCATACTTCTTCCATTTGTGAATTCATATCTGTCATTAGCCATTTGCTTTTTGAATATTGCCTCTATTCCATTTTCTCTATTCTCTCTTTCTAGAGCTCCAATGAAATATTCTTAAGTAATATTCCTTTACTACCTCCCTCCCTCTCTCTCTCTCTCTCTCTCTTTTATTTTTTTAAAGACAAAGCCTCTCTATGTTGTGAGCCTTTTATGTCAGCCTCCGAGGTGGGACTACGGGCAAGTACAACGATGCCCACCTCATTGTTTTTCTTTTTTGGTTTTATTTTATTTTATTTTATTTATTTATTTAAAGTTTACTATAGGACACATGTGTTCACCAGAGAGAGAGAGAAAGATAGAGAGAAGGAAAGTGAGGACTCACCCCCAGAGTATATGGCTGTGACAAAATCCTTTTCTTCCATTCTGCTCTTGAGATTTTGGGTACATGCACACTTGTGCTTGGCATGACTTTCAAGCTGCTGGGTCTAGGACTTGAACTGCTCAGTCGGCTATGTGGGATCCAGCTGCCTTAACCTCCATGCCACCTGTTGGCCCTATCATTTTCCTTCTTTTTAGACAGGATCTCACTCACTTGATCAAGCTAATCTTGAAGCTTGCAAGTCCTCCTGCCTCCACCTCCCCAAGTTGCTGGGATCACAGGTGCACATCACCATACCTGGCCTTTAGGTTGGACCAGGAATCAAACATAGGCCTCCTGTGTGGTCCCAGCCTATGGAGCACAGCGTCTTAGTGTGCACCACTGCAGCTGGGTCTGCTATGTGTATCTCCATTCTCTTCTGCATACTTCCCATCTCCTTAATTCTCCATACTGCATTCTGAGTCATTTCTTCTGCATGTCTGCCAGTTCTTTAAGTCTCCTTTGTACTGTGTGTCTTGGGGCCAGCCAGTGGCATGATGGATAAGGTGGTGGAATCCCATATAGCCTACTGCATGGTTCAAGTTCTGGACCTGAAGGCTTGGAAAACACATGCACGGCCAAAATCCTGAGAGGAGAATGAAGGAGAAGGAGTTGGGGTGGGGGTGGGAGGGGATTTCTCACTTTCCCCCTTTCTTACTCTCTCTCTATCAAGAGCATACACCCTATATAGAAAATTAAAAAAAAAAAAAAAAGTTGAAACTGTGTATCTCAGGCTGGCTCTGTGGCCCGGTGGTTAAGGCAACCAGAGCCCACAAAGGAAAGTCTGTGATTAGAGTCCTGAACACTATGGCTTGAGAAACATGTCAGGTGCATGTGTATGTGTGCCCCAAATCCCAACAAGATGGAGAAGGGATTTCAGCATGACCATTTCCATGGTACTTTTTCTCCCTCTCTCTATTTCACTGTCTCTGGTGAGCATGTGCCCATATGGCAAACTTTAAAAAAAAAAATAATGAACTATGTAGGCCCAGCAGATGGATAGCAGTTACATTACTAGACTCTCACATGACTGCGGTTTGAGTCCCGGACCTGCTGGCTTGAAACTCATGCTGGGCATGTGTGCGTGCATGCCCAAGATCCCAGGAGGAGAATGGAGGAGAAGGAATTGCAGCTTGGCCCTCCTCCCTAGAGGGTGAGAAATCACTTTCCCTGTCACTGTCTTTGTCTCTTTTCTCTCTCTCTGGTGAGCACACACATCCTAAGGCAAAAACCTCTTTAAAATAATAATAATAATGAACTATGTATCTCTTACTTTTTGCATAAATTTATACATGGTAATGATGACCCCCCCAAAAAAGTCAATGATATGTTAAAATTGTTGTCAATACTCTTTTTCTTTTAAAAAAGAATTATCTGTTCAACT
The DNA here is from genome assembly GCA_026018925.1 of Tupaia tana. Classification (NCBI taxonomy): domain Eukaryota; kingdom Metazoa; phylum Chordata; class Mammalia; order Scandentia; family Tupaiidae; genus Tupaia; species Tupaia tana. Next base: position 41,419,446 of record JAKSZU010000001.1, on the reverse strand, counting down.
TTATTATTATTATTACTATTATTATGTAATTTGACCAGAGAGAAAGAGAGGGAAAGTGAGAAAGTAAGCCACCAGGCCCAGGACTTGAACCGGGGTCAGCCATTTAGGAGTCCAGAGCCTTAACCACCACACCACCTGCTAACTGCATTGTCAATACTCTTATTCATTCCATTATAATTATTGCTTGTCTGGTAAAACTAAAAAAATAAAAGTAGAAATAGAGTTGAAACGCTATTGAGTTTACTATATATGGTCACTCAAAGTAATTGCTAGATATTGGGTGTTTACATTGAGAACCCCTTTCCTCCATTTTTTTTTTTCTTTTCAAAGTGATAAAAGAGTAAGTGAGTAAGGAAAAGATTTCTAATTGACAAAAGAAGGACAGGAAAAAAAATGTTCTATTCAGTCAGGCCATGCAGTTTCACAGGATTCAAACTAAATTTCTTTGTAGGAGGTTGATGACTGTGGGTGAGCATTAATGCCTTTGTCTTCAAGAAACCAGTTATTGTACCTGGCAGGTGGCATAGTGGTTAAGGGTGCTGAACTCCCACATGACTGACTGACCGCAGTTTGAGTCCCGGACCTGGTGGCTTGTTTTCTCACTTTCTCTCTCTCTTTCTCTCACTCTGTCCCTCTCTGGTCAAATAAAATAAATAAATAAATAAATAAATAAATAAATAAATAAATAGATGGATTCATAAAGTTGAATAAAATAATTCTTAATATAGAAATTAGAAATTAGTTATGAGGGACCAGCAGTTGGTGTAATGGTTACATTGCTGGACTCCTACATGGTTGACCACAGTTTTAGTCCTGGACCCAGCGGCTTGAAACTCATGCTGGACACATGTGCTTGTGTGTTCAAAATATTGAGAGGACAATGAAGAAGAGGGGATTGTGGTGTGCCCCTCCAGGGCATGTGGGAGTTCAGCACCCTTAACCACTATGCCACCTGCCAGGTACAATAACTGGTTTCTTGAAGACAAAGGCATTAATGCTCACCCACAGTCATCAACCTCCTACAAAGAAATTTAGTTTGAATCCTGTGAAACTGCATGGCCTGACTGAATAGAACATTTTTTTTCCTGTCCTTCTTTTGTCAATTAGAAATCTTTTCCTTACTCACTTACTCTTTTATCACTTTGAAAAGAAAAAAAAAAATGGAGGAAAGGGGTTCTCAATGTAAACATGCTTTCTATCTCTTTGTCTCTCCCGTGAGTGCATGTGCCCTCTAGCAAAAATTTCTCTAAAAAAAATTTAAAAAAAAGGAAAGAAAGAGAGAGAAATAAGTTATGACATGTAGGGCAAGAATCTCTCCTTCACATTGAGGCCTGGTGGCCACAGTGTCACGGGGGCATCCAGAGCAAATGAATAGGCTCTGGCTAGTTATGAGAGACAGATACATAGGACACATCAGTTATCCCAATGCTTACAGCCAGTGTTCTCTAGTCTACCAACATCTCTTCTTCTCTCTCTCTGCTGTTTTCATACCTTAAAAGATTTCATTGAGGGAACAGCAGGTAGTGTGTGGTGTGGTGGTTAAGATGCTGGACTTCATACTGGACATGGCTGATGGTGGTTTGAGTCCTAGACTCTGTGACTTGAAACTCACACCAGGCGCATGTGCATGTATGCCCAAAATCCCAGGAGGAAAATGAAGGAGAAGGGATTGCAGTATAGCCATCCTCCCTGTGGGGTGTGATTTCTCAGTTTCTCTCTCACTTTCTCTGTCTCTCTGGCGGGTGCTCACGCCCTATAGCAAAAACCTTTCTAAAAAAAAATTCCATTAGGGATTTTGAAGAGAAACTCAATGTGTTAAGATGATTCCACAGTTGCTGTGTTTTAATTTTTGTATTATGTTAAAGAATACATAACGTAAAATTTACCAACCTAAAAAATAAATTGCCATCTTTAGCCATTTTCAAGTGTAGAGGTTGATGGCCTTCGTGTTGTTGTGTAACCATCACCACTATTAATCTCTAGGACTTTCCAGCACCCCAAAAAGTGATGCTGAAATTAAACAATAACTTCCACTACCCCCTCCCCTTATCCCCAGATAACTACTATCTACTGTCTATCTCCCTGTCACCCCTCCATCTCTCTCTGGTGAAATTGAAATTAATTAATTAATTAATTAATACTTCCTTTAAAAATAATTTATTTTGGTTCAAAAGATCCTCTATTTATTACTGACTTGAGACAGCTGGTGATTTTAGGACTATGTCTCTGCCTAAGAGATTCTTCACTCTTAGCTTTCTCACAACGAACTTCCAAATATAAAAAGTGGCCCAGGGAAAAGCAAATGGAAATATCATGTCACTGCCATATAATGTTGTTGTGATTTAATTTCAACAGGGAAAAACGAAATACTGATTCATTTCTCCCAACCACATTTTTATATGCTCCTTGCACCTCTGAAAAACCTAAATAAAACTCCTGAGATGTTTTTCTCCCTAGGGATTGCCTAAGGAATTTGAGGAATCTTTTTCTCCTTTGTGGAGGAATTTGTTCATACTCAGAATAAAGAAAATGTTAGGGAGAGAGCCAAAAAATAAAAACACACAAAATATGTAAGCTGCTTCCTCTAAGTTGACTGAAGAACCACAGTTGGAGCAATAAAATGACCCAGTGCATCTCTCCTTTCTGGAAGGATCCACCGTTTGATGCCACCTGGTCTTTTCTTCCCCCTGCGTGTGAAGTTTCCCTTCATCTACATGGGCTGCCCCAAGGGTCTCTCCATAGAGCAGAAATCCTCTGAGAAGCCTAAAGATATGTAGGGTAAGAAGAGCCACAGGAATGAAGATTTAAGAACAAAACAGAAGAATAAAAGAAAACAGGAGCTGGTTCCCTATCTGGACCTGAGTGTTTAGAATATTTAAAATGTTTGCTTAAGGCTAGTCTAGGGTGGGCAAACTAGATAATAGCCACACAACTTGTATTCTTAAATGTCAAAGACAAATAAAAAGACAGTTCTGAAAAACAAATAAAAACTAGGACTAGGATGATGAATTATATTGTTTTTAAAGAACAATGCTTATACCTAGGAAATATCTTTCATCTTTCACATTTAAGGTGGGCAGACTGAGTTGTCAGCACATCGATATTTGTGATACTTATGAATATTCCAGGTACTGAAATATAACTGATTTAGAAATTTTGTCTGTCTTGTAAGGGTTCTAAAGCCACGCATGCATAAACACACACACATACGCGCACACACATGCACACACACTGAGATGTGTAGTGTTGATTTTTTTTTTTACTTACTCTGTTTGATTTACATAAATGAGTAACCTTAGACTCTAGATTTGTTAGATAAAAAAGGTTTTAACCTACCTGAAAATGCAAATGGAGAATTTCAACCAAATAAACTAAATATCAGCATTTTATCTTGGTAACACAAGCGTCTCTTATTACTTTGTAGTACTTGTTTGTATAATGGTCTGAATATTCCAGTTTTTGTCGATGTATTTTACATAATTTTGTACCCTGTTCTTGTGGTATAGAAGATAAAGGACACTAAGAACTTGTGTAACAAAATGACTTCCTGGTTTCCCATCAGAACCAGAATGAAAAGACCATGAAAAGGCAACAAGCTTTTTCTAGGCAATGAAAGCCTTTAGAGGGATGAGCACAGGCTACAGGTTTAAAACTAGGAATGACTGTTTTTTGAATCTTGTTTAAATGCCTCCAAGCCTTTTAGAAGTTAATGGGGTTCTGGGGTTTCTGGGACTGGACTTGAGGGCTGGTTCAGGTTTTGTTTTCTTGTGTGTTTGTTTGTTTGTTTGTTTTAGGGTATATGTGCTCCCTGGAGAGAGTTGGAGAGAGAGAGAAAGAGAGAGCGTGAGCATTCTCCAAGGAGGATGACCATGCTGCAATTCCTTTTCCTCCTTTCTCCTCTCAGGATTTTTGTCACATACACACACACCCAGTGTTTTCAAGTCTCCTTGTCCAGGACTCGCACAGATGACCATGTGGCATCCAACTGCCTTAACCACCAAGCCACCTGGCCAGCTCAAGTCTTCAAAGTCAATATATTAACATTTCTGTTTTATAAACAAGTAATAAAACAGTTACATATATGTTAAACACAAACGTACGCACACATACACATTTCACTTCAAAACAAAATGGTCTAAGGCCTTGCACGTGCATATGGAGGAAGCACGGGCGGGGACTCTTTGGTGATGCTCACCCATGAGATTTCTCAGTTGGTTTATCTCTTAGCTGACCACTGCTGGCAACCCGCATGGTTTTTAACTGTAGATAATTTTCTATTAATTTTATTCTCCTTCACATATTATTTTATTCATGTTTGTTTTGGAATTATTTATTATTATTATTATTATTTTAAAATTTGCTGTAGGGCACATGCATTAACCAGAGGGACAGAGAGACAGAAAGTGAGAAAGCAAGCCACCAGGTCTGAGACTCAAACTGTGGTCGACCATGTGGGAATCCAATGCCTCAACCACCACTCTACTGACTGGACCCTATATGTGTTGTTTTAAAGACAGAAAGTATAAAGCACACAGCTCTTTAATTTAAAATGACAATAGTGCTTGGGAGCCAGATGGTGGCGCCGTGATCACTCGTGACCCTCTTGGAAGGTGCCACAGACGAGAAGGATCTGGTTTTGCGTGTATACTCCCCAAGTACACAGAGGGTATCTTGAGGTAAGAATATCTTTGTATCCTGGAGTCACACATGCCCATGAGCCAGGCTGGCTGGAATTGGCAGTGGATCCCAGCAACAAGTCTTTTTTTTTTTTTTTTCTTTGTGAGGGAGGAGGAGTGGCAGGGGGCAGCCTGTAACCAAGTGCTTATGAGAACTAGATCCTGGGGTCAGCAAATGGAGGTGGTTGAGGCTCTGGACTCCCACATGGTCAATCATGGTTTGAGCTCCAAGCCCAGTGGCTTGGAAATCATGTCGGATATGTGTGCATGCCTGCCCGAAAACCTGAGAGGAGAATGGAAGAGAAAGGATTGTGGTGTGGTCACCTGTCCCCACTCCAGTAGTAGAGAGAATGATTTCTCTTTCTTTCTCTCTCTCTGTCTCTCTCCATTGAGTGCACACAGCCTACGGAAAAAACCTTAACCAAAAAAAAAAAAAAGGAAAGAAAAAAAGGAGAGAGAGAGAGAGAGAGAGAGAGCGCTAGATCCCACATGGCCAACTGTGGCTTAAATCCTGGCCCGCGTGGCTTGAAAAACATGTGTACCCACATGCCCAAAATCCTGAAAATGGAGAAATGAAGAAGGGATTGTGACATGACTATGCCAACTTGTTGGTGCGTTGTTCCTCTCTCTCTGGACCTCTCTGGTGAGTTCACATGCCCTCTGGCAATTAAAAATAACCGCCTTGGGGGCTCTCTCTCTCTCTCTTTCTTTGTTACTCTTTCTCATGGAGGAAATAAATAAACTTTTAAAACAATTAAATGACAGTAATTCTAAAAATTTAACTTCAAGATACTCTGTCATATTTATAAGTTACATTTGTCTGATCAGAATTCTTGTATCACGTATTAGAGTATCGCTTCTACAGTAAAAATCAGTACATTTGGTGTCAAATGAGACCAAACGAAAAAGTAAAAGATGTAAAAAAGGGGATAAAAGTGACCATTATATCCAAATTGGATTTTTTTAGTATAGGAAATAAAGACAGCCCATTGTTTTGGGGTTGGGAGGGATGCTTGCAAAATTCAATCTAATATCTTTTTTAAAAATTTGCTACAATGTGTGTGCACTCATCAGAGAGAGGCAGAGAGAAAGAAGGAAGATGAAAAAGCACTCCCTGAGGGGAATGGCCAAGCCATAGTACCTTCTCTTCTACTCTCTTTATGGGATTTTATGCACACGTGCATATGTGCCTGGGGTGTTTTTCAAGTGCTGGATCCAGGACTCGAACCACACAGTTGGCCATGTGCAATCCAGCTGCCTTAACCACAACACCACTAGGTGGCATTTTTTTTCCCCTACAAAATTCTAAGAATAAGCCAGTTGATTAAGTTCAAACCAAATATTTGGTCATAAAAACAGTTTTTGTCTATTTCAACATAAGTGAAATTCCAGTATTTCTTTAAAGATATATACTGTCCTCAAACCAGATATCAGTTAGAATTTTAAACTTGAGGGACCAGCAGGTGGCATGTGATTAAGGTGTTGGACTCCCACATGGCTAACCATGGTTTGAGTCCCAGACGAGGCAGCTTGTTTTCTTTCTCTCTCTCTCTATTTCTCTCTCTGGTGAGTGCACATGCCCTACAGCAAAATTTAAAATAATAATAAATAAAATTAAGTAAATAATTCTAAAAAAGTAAAAAAAATAATAATTTTGAACTTGACTGTCATGAAATCTGCTTTCTCCTACACAATCAATGAAAAGTATATTAAGCAGTGTGTGTTTATAGTCAGATGTAAAAAGTAAAAATTTATATGTATTAAACTCATGGATGATATTAAAGACCATAGTTCAAATGAACTTGAAATAAATATTTAATAATGTAGTCAGCTATGATAAAGTGTTTTACTTAAATTTCCTTCTTTATTATGCCCCACAAAAATGACAAAATGATTAAGGGAGTTTGCAAACCTATGGGTTATTGGTGAAGGAGTATGGATTTAAAAAAAAGGAAGGGGGCTAGCAGGTGGCCTGCTGGTTAAGGTGCTGGATCCCATATGGCCAACTGGACTGGAGCTCACATGGGACTTGTAGTTCAAGTCCCAGATCCAGTGGCCTGAAAAATACACTAGGCACACATGTGTGCATGCCCAAAATCCTGAGAAGAGGATGAAGGAGAAGGAATTGCAGAATGGCCATCTCTCCCTAGGAGGTGATTTCTCGCTTTCCTTCTCTCTCTGTTTCTATCAGAGATCACATGCGCCCTATGGGAAAAAATTAAAAAAATAAAAAAACAAGGAAGTGTTGAACCATAGGGATAATCTCTACAAACCATTACTAAACCATTTTTAACACTCAAAAGACTTCCAAGAATAAAAATGTGCATTGTTAGCATTCTTCCTCTTTCCTGCAGGAATTATCTTCCAGTTTGATCATGTAGGAAAGAAAATTTATATTTTCTTATTTAATCTATTTGAAAATGCACATTTTCTGTTCAATCAGGACGCACCTCACAATCAATAGCATCTTATAATAGAAGTCAGCCAGGCTGCAGTTGTGAGTGTGGTTATGATGGCATGTGTAGGAACATCAAACAATCCAGCATCAAAACTTGCAAATGGGTGTCAGTGACTTGGAAGAAAACCCTGCAAATAAGAGAACTTTTTTTTCTTAACCCCTAGCAACCTAATGGTTGTAGAGAGGGAATGAATCAGACATGTTTAGCAACATTTTTTTAAGCAGGAGTCAACGGTAAGTGAGCTCACTGTAATTGCAGAGCCAGCTTAGGAGCCCAGTACCAATGGCTCTTAGTTCTTTAATGGATTATTTTAAGAAATGCTGCGTCATCAAACTCTTAATATAGCGAATGATACCACGGGTAAGCACAAACATCAAAGAGCCCCAGTCGAGTGCTGGATGTTAAAGTTTTAGGAATACTGAAACCAGTTTATTTTACTTACTGTTCCATTTTTTTCTATGTATGTATGAGTATGATATAGAATAAAGATAACATGTGTAATTAACTTTATAACAGCCCTTTCCAGTGGGTCTCAAGTAAACATTTTAACCATGTTGTAGTTTAACTTGAGGTTTTTATGTTGATGTCTCTTCAGTGAAAGGGGGGATCAACTTGGGGATTCAGTACTTTCTCTCTTCTCATAAAATGGATAGTTAAAGGGTTTGAATGATCTATAATGTTTGCTAAATGTGGTCCTAACTCCTCTGGTTATTATTTTTTTATTTTTTTAATTTTCCAGAGAGCACATGAGCTCACCAAAGGGAAAAAGAGAAAGTACTCCCAATGGGAGGTGGTCATGTCACAATTCCTTTCCCTCTATTTCTCCATTCTGTTGGCATTTGGGGCATGCACACATATGCATGCTTTTCAAGCTGCTGAGACCAGATTCAAACCTGGTGATTATATGAGATCTGGCTCCTTTAACTACTAGGCCATGGGGCCAGCCCTACTTATGTTCCATTTTAGCAAAAATCTGCAGGGTGTCCTTTTTTTTTTTTTTTTTTTTCCTCCCTGACATAAGGACTTTTTTTTTTCTCCCTGAAGTCTTTTAATGGCATGTGGCCCTTATTTAACAGTCCCTGAACTACCTCTCAGGAGGAGAAATTCTAGTAGTTTAGTTCCGCATGAATGGTTGCCTTGAAAGTGTCAAGTTGATTCTTGTTTTCTTTGCTAGGGGTGCAGGCTGCATCTTTATTGAAATGTTCCAGGGTCATCCTTTGTTTCCTGGGGTTTCCAACATTCTTGAACAGCTGGAGAAGATCTGGGAGGTAAGAGAAAATCTCCTCTTTAAAAAAGAAATATCTGTATTTTAAACTTTGAACCAAATTTGTTTTAGAGATGATTGAAACAGTCCATGTGCTTTGACATATCAAGCCATGTATTAAGGTTGTGGAAACTGTGGAGTCTGCCACAGGTATGAACACCTGGGGATGAATAGTCAGGACCTCCCCGTTGTCCCATAACAGCCTGTGCATCCACCTCACTGATGACATTCCAGTCTCTTGCTCCTGCCTCAACCTCCCAAGGTGATTTCTGCCCTTAATGCTTACGTGCATCCCCACCTTGCAACTCCCTCTGCAATTCTACCATGTTTGGCCCTGGGTCTTTGTTAACAGAAGATAGGACACTTTTACAGAACCCTGATGAAACAGAGGCTTTCCATGTTGTTTCCAAGAGAGAAGTTCACTGGTATGCTCACCCACAACCCAATTCCTAAAGGTGTCTTTGTGTGTGGTTCCAGTCTGTTCTTTCTTTCTTCCTTTCTCTCTCTACTTTCTTTTTTAATTGCCAGTAGGTGTATGTTTTTGCACATAAGTGATAGAGAAGAAAAGAGAGAGAAAGAGAGAGAAAGAGAGAGAAGGAGAAAGAGAGAATACTCCCAATGGGTCATGGTCATGCTACAATCCCTTATCTCTCATTTTTCCCTCTTGCCCATTATGTTTTTCAACCTACCTGGGGCCAGGATTTGAACCACAGCCAGGCTGGGCTCTAGCTACCAACGCATAGTGCTTAGCTACAACCACTGTGCTCTGGGGTTGGCCTTGTGGTTCCATTTATTTAGTCATTATTTATTATTATTGTTTTAGTTGTCAGAGGGTAAATGTATGTACCAGAGAGAGATGGAGAGAGAGGAGAGGGAAAAAGCACACCTTAGTACGGTGTGCGCATTTCTCCATCTCACTGGAATTAAGGCATGCACACACATGATGCCTGCTGCGTTTCTCAAGTTGCCAAAGCTGGAGTACGCCACCCTCAACTACTACTCGAGCTGCAGGAGACCAGCCGCCGTGAAGAAGGCAACGTCGGTGAGTCGGGGCACGGGGACTATGCACTGTGCTGTGCTTTGTTTATGCCATGATATAGTCAAACCATAGTCATGAACTGTAAACATTTTCCATTTTTTTTTCATTGCCAGAGGGCACATGCACTTGCCAGAGAAAGGGGGAGAGTGAGAAAGCACCCCCAATGGGGTGTGACCATGCCACACTCCTCCTCCATTTCTCCACTCTACCAAGATTTGGGGCATGCACACACACGCTCTGGTTTGTTTTTCAAGCTGCCAGGCCTAGGACTTGAACTGCACAGTTGGCCATGCAGGATCCAATCCCTTAACCACTAGGCAACAGGGCCAGCCCCATTTTAATCATTGGCATTAGTACACTCACACTGTTGTGCTGCCTTCTCCACTGTCTATCTCCAGAACTTTATCATCCCAAACAGGTCTGCACCCATTAAACACTAACTCACAGGGCTGGCAGGTGGCATGGTGGCTAAGGGCACTGGACTCCCACATGGTCGACTGTGGTTCGAGTCCCAGACCTGGTGGCTAGCTTTCTCAGTTTCCCTCTCTCTCTCTTGCTCTTGCTCTGTCTCTCTCTGGTAAAATTAAAGAAATAAAGAAATAAAGTTAGATAAAATAATTCCTAAAAAACAAACTAACTCACTCACACCCATTCCCTCCTAAACTCCTGGTAGCCTCTAAGCTACTTTCTGTATGTCCATTTGCCTAATCTAGGTTCCTCATATACGTGGAATTGTTCATACAGCATTTGCCCTTCGGGGCCTGCCTTTTTTCATGGGTATACTATTTTCAAGGATCATCCATGTTCTAAAAGGTGTTAAGCTACTTTAAACTGAAGGGTTTTTTTCACTTGGTATCCTGAATCCTGCTCCTTGTCTCCTGGCGAAAAGAAAGCATGCTGTGTGAAATTAAGACATTTTATAGTGATAATCACTGGCATTACATTTTCTTTTAGGAACATGGGAGCTTTTGAGAGGGAATATGGGAAAACTGGGATGCATTCACAAACTGAAAAAGAGAAAAGAAAAGGGAAAAGAAAAAACTCAAGTCAAAAGATTTTTAAAACTCTCCCCTGAAAGACAGATAAATGCTATTTTCACACTGCCTCACTGGATCCTATAACCTCATCTAGGCCAAAGGCAGCCTAGTGTAAGAGCTTTGGAGTCATAAGACCTGAGTTTGAATCCTAACCATTCTCAAGCTCAATGAATGTGGGCAATTTGTGGTCTCAGTATGCTTGTCTGTAAAATGGAGCTCATGATGTTGATAATGATTCTCAAACCTTGTTGTGAGAACTCCATAAGATCAAATGCATAACAAGCTTGTGTACCGCATGTGCTCTATGAACGTTTGCATTCTTTGTCTCTCTTATAAATTGTTGTAGAAATGTTTTAATAACCTAACTGCAAATAAGCATTACCTGAATTTAACTTAATTGTTCTGTCAACATAGTGAATTACCTTTTGTCCTCCACGGAGAAGGCGTAAGTAGCACTGCCTAGACCTGCAATAACCTTTTATATATTTGAAGAGTTTGTCCTGTTATTTAATCAAGAAACAGAACTTATTGGACATTCATCATATATATATAAATAAAGTTCTTGTAAGAAGCTACAAGACATGGAAACATAGAAAAAAAATGCATGATCTTGCCTTTTAAGTGTTGTTCTGTCCATATGAAGTGATGGGTGAAGTATGAGTAAATACATGTGAAACAAATATAAATCATGTACATATGCAAAAGGTTGTATAGTTTATATATTGAGCTGTTGGAAAAGTCATCATGCATTTTTGCATAGAAAAACACAGAAAAAAAAAGTCATGATTTTTCCGACAACCCAATAAGTTGTAATATTGAAATAGATGGCGCCAGTAGGTGACGTGTGGTTAAGGGCGCTGGACTCCTGCATGGCTGACTGTGGTTCAAGTCCCAGACCTGGCAGCTTGCTTTCTCACTTTCCGTTTCTCTCTCTCTCTGGTCAAATTAAAAAAATAATAACAAATAAAATAAAATAAATAAATAATTCTTTTTAAAAAAAAGAAAGAAGAAAAAGATGGGCTGTTAGGATATTTGAGAAGAAGTATATTTGAAAAGAATACAATATATCTTTGTATATTATTTGCATTTGAAGAGTGGTATATAAATTGAGTTTTAAATATTATGTACTATTTTTAAATGATCATGCACTTAAAAAGCAATCATTTGAGCCATCTGGTAGTGTAGTAATAAAAGAGACTGGATACCACATGACCAGCTGCATGGTTTGAGTCCCAGACTCGGTGGTTTGAAAAACACAGTAGGCATGTGTGGGTGTGTAACCCAAATCCCAAAATGAATGAGAATTAGAGGAAAAGGGATTGTGGCATGACCATCTACCATAGGGACTGTGTTCTCACTTTCTCTCTTTCTTTATCTCTCTCTGGCAAACACACATGTCCTTTCACAAAATATTCTTTTTTTAAAAAAAGCAATTATTGGGGCCAGCAGATGGCATTATGTCATTTGGACCCCCATGTAGTTGACTGCAGTTCGAGTCCCAGACCCGGCAACTTAAAACTCAGGCCAGGTGCATGTGTGCATGCCCAATCCTGAGAGGAAATGGAGGAGAAGGAATTGTGGTGTGGCCATCCCCCATGGGGGGTGATTTCTTGCTTTCTGTTTCTCTGTCTCTCTCTGTCTCTCTGTTGAATGCAAGTGAACTATAGCAAAAGTCTCTCTTAAAAAATAATTAATTAAGTGAATAAAGAAGCAATTATTTTACATTTCCTTACACTTAGCACAGCTCTTGGAATTCATAGGACAAGATGGCTCCAAGACACAACAGTGGGGCACTGCTAAAGAAAAGGTGGATCCTACATGCTAACTGTGGTTCAAGTCCTGAGCTTAGCCTGCAATGTACTAGGAACAAATGGGCTGGTGGACTAGAGGAAAGGAAATCTCTTGGAGTGACTCATTATCAGACCCGGTAGACGGTACTCATCTCTCTCTCCTCTTTCTCACTGTCAGATGGGCACACACGTCATCAGTCATAAATAAAGAAAAAGACTTTTGGGGGGAGATTTTTGCTATAGGGTGCGTGCGCTCACCAGAAAGACAGAGACAGAGAGACAGAAAGTGAGAAATCACCCCCCCCCCCAGGGGGATGGCCACGCCCCAATTCCTTCTCCTCCATTCTCCTCTTGGGATCTTGGATACACTCGCACACGTGCCTGATGTGAGTTTAAGCCACCAGGTCAGGGACTCGAACTGCGGTTGATTACATGGGAGTCCAGCAACATAGCCATTACACCAACTGCTGGTCCCCAAGTTTTTCATTTTTACAGATGAGGAAATAATGTCCTAAGGTAGTGCCAACATATACAAGGTCACACAGATAAAGTTATAGCAATTCCAGAAGGGGAAAAAAGTGTAGAAGGATGTTACAGGAGGCCCCCAATACATTTAATGACATTGTAATGTTTATAAGAACTTATCCATATGACTCAGTTACACATCTGAGTAACAGTAGGGATGAACCTTGGTTCTGGGCTGATTTTTTTTTTAATTAACAATTAAAAATTATATATATTTATCATGGATAACATGATGTTTTAAAATAAGTATGCATTGTACCATAGCCAAATTGAGCCAACAAATATGTACCACCTCACATACCTATCATTTTTTACAGTGAGGACACTTAAAATCTACCTTGTTTACAGTTTTCAATAAAATAATGCATGTTATTAAATAGAGTCACCATGTTGTCCAATAAATCTCTTGGACTGCAATTTTGCATACTTTGACCAGCGTCTCCATAGGGAATACCTCTCTCAATCCCTAGTATCCACTATTCTTCTGTCTGATCCTATGACTTCAACTTCTTTAGCTTCCACATATAAGTGAGATCATGAAATATTTGTCTTTCTGTGCTTGGTTTATTTCACTTAACATAAAGCCCTTTAGGTTCATCCATGTCATTGCAAATGATAGGATTTCCCTCTTTTTAAGAGCTGAGTAGTGGGCTGGCTCCATGGTCTGGTGATTAAGGAAGCTGAATCCCACATGGCTGACTATGAGGCTTGAGTCCTAGACCTAGAAGCTTGAAAAATATTCTGGGCAAATGTGCATGTATGCCCCAAATCCCCACAGGATGGAGAGATGGAGGAGAAGAGATTGTGGCATGACCACACCCCATTAGCGAATACGCTATCCCTCTCCCTCTGGTAAGCACACTTGCCATTTGACAAGATGTTTTCTTGTTTGTTTGTTTGTTTTTGTTTTTGTTTTATTCCTTAAAGCTGAATGGTATTCCATTGTGCATATATCCTATATTCTCTTTGTCAATTCATTAGTTGATTGACACTTTGGATGATTCTGTATCTTTACTATTGTGAAGATACTATACCATCATTCACTATAATGAACATAGGAATGCAGATATCCTTTTCATATACTGATATCCTTTCTTTTGGGTACATGTCCAGTAGTTGGATTGCTAGGACATGATAGTTCCATTTTTATTTTTTTGAGGAACCTCCCTACCATCTTCTATAATGGATGTACTAGTTTACATCCCCATCGACTATATGCAAGGGTTCCCTTTTCTCCACATATTCATTAACACCTGTGTTTCATATTTTTGATACTAGATTCCCACAGGTATGAGGTGATATTTCACCATGGTCCTAACATACATTTCTTTAATGATTAGTGATGTTGAACAGTTTTCTGTATCTGTTAACCATTTATATGTATTCTTTTGAGAAATGTCTACTAAGATCTTTTGTCCATTTTTTTTTAATTGCCAGAAGGTATGTGTGCTTCCCAGAGAGATAGGGAGGGAGAGAAAGAGAGAGTAAAGAAACTTCCCCATGGAACATGGTCACACCACAATCCTTTCTCTTCCATTACTCCATTGTGTTGGGATTTGGGGCACACGTGCACATGCCCAGCATGTTTTTTAAGCTTTCAGGGCTGGCATTTGAACCACAGATGGTCATGTGGGATCCAGCTTTCTAAGCACAGAGCTTAACCATTGTACCCTGGGCTGGCCCCCTTTGCCTGTTTTTTTAATCATGTTATTTGTTTCCTTGCTGTTGAATTCTTTGAGTTCCTTATATTTTGAGTTGTTGGAAATGTCATGTTGCATTTTTGTATATAAAAATATGTTATGACTTTTCTGACAACTCAGTATATAAGGATATATCAGATGTATAGTTTGCAAATATTTTTTCCCATTCTGTAGTTTGTGTCTTCACTCTGTTGCTTCCTTTGTTGTGCAGAAGCTTTTTATTTAAACATAATCCCATTTGTCTATTTTTGTTTTTGTTGCCTGTCAAATAGGGTAGAAAATTAAATAGTTTAAAAATAGTTTCAGGACCAGCAGTTAGCGTAATGGCTATGTCGCTGGACTCCCACATAGTCGACCGCGGTTCGAGTCCTAGACCCGGCGGCTTAAACTCACGCTGGGCGCATGTGCGTGCGTGCCCAAGATCCCGAGAGGAGAATGGAGGAGAAGGGATTGCGGCGTGGCCATCCCCCCTGGGGGGTGATTTCTCGCTTTCTATCTCTCTCTCTCTCTGTCTGTCTGGCGAGCGCACAAGCCCTATAGCAAAAACCTCTCCAAAAAAAAAAAAAAAAAAGTTTCTGAATTTGTAGTTTACTAAGATATGGTCTACTCAGAGGAAAACAGGAAAGTTACTTCAGGTTCTTTGATATTTAATGTAGGATTTGTTTGAAAACAATCCATTCTTAATCTACCTACCTCTAATCACAATTTTCCTCTACATTTATCCTGAGGTCTCACTCTTAGGAGGAAAAACATAATGAAAAGTCCTGAATCTTTATGCTACCATCTTTCTGAAATGCATGCGTGCGTGCATGCATGCGTGCGTGCGTGTGCTCATGTCTAAATAGTAGTTGTCACTACTTTCTGACCAGTACTTTAAATACTAATGCCTTTAATGAGTCTTTCTTGCAAATAATTCTGGATTCAATTCTAAAATCAGAATAAACTATGCAGACTTTAAATCCACTAATCAAAATGCTTGCAATTTCTATTCCACAAACGTAGATAAACAGTCTCTCCATCCCACTGTGGTTTAAAACATAGCCCTCACTAACTGCCTTTTAAGAGCCTTCAGGGAGGGAGTAAATCAACAATTTTTGGTTTTCAGTTTCCCAGATAGTTGAAAGGGAGATTTAGTAATTTTCTCAAGTGAAAAAGAATTCAGTCACTTTCAAAAAGAAACTGAGCATCAAATTTCCAAATAAAGTATACTGAATTTTTGTTTAAACTTTTAAATTTTCAAGCATAAAGCTTTTCACATACAATATTCAAAAATTTTTGCATCCAATTTGTTGGCTTTAAACACAATATGAAGTAACAGCAATTCTGGTAACTTTCACCTTAGAGAAAATATGGATGTACTTTATTTCCTGTGTTATTTTCTCTTCATTATCTTTGCTTTCTTTTCATTGTACTTTGCCAGCCAACAGAATATACATAAGTACATGTGCATCACACCCACTTGTTTACACAGGCATCTGCGCAAACACATAAGAAGATACGGGTTTAAGAAGAAGCATTAGCTTCTCATCCTCTGACCCTCTCCCACAAAAGAAGAATTAGTCCAGTTGGTTTTTCAAAATGGATTCCAGGATTCTTCATGTTCCCTCAGGCTCAGGGTAGTTGATAGGAAAAGCCTATAATCCTCTCAGTCGCTTTTCAGTTTGTTTAGGGAATGGATCAAAGAAAGAAGATTTTAGTGGGTAGCATGGTTTTTGTTTTTTATTATATAGGAGAAAATAGCTCTTCAGCATCTTTTGTTTGAAGACAAGCTTAACAGCCACTGGAATGTATACCTCTCAGTCAGGGGTCTAGTCAGCAAGCTGATAGATATTAAGATTCTGGATTCCTCATGATTATATTCAATCACTTGTTGGGCAGTTGACTTCCTGCTATCAAAATTAGGCTGCCATCTACATCCAGTGGTTTACAGATGAATTCACTGGTCTTTTCCTATGAGAGATGCTTCTATGGAGTTATCCTAAGATATGCTTCTCAAAAAATTGTGGACAAATGAAGTATGAGTTTATTTTGATGTAAAAAATTTGAAACCCATGCATAGTTTTTTTCACAGTATGTATTTTTTGTGAACTTTTTAAGTAGTGCCTCTTACTGTTAATGGTGTATTGAAATCTACAGTAGGCCAGCAGGTGTGGTAGTTAAGGTGCTAGATTCCCACAGTGACTGACTGAAGTTCAAGTCCTGGACCTGGTGGCTTGAAAATCATGCCAGGCGTGTGTGCGTGCATGCCTAAAATCCCAAGAGGAGAATGGAGGAGAAGGGATTATGGCATAGCCATCCCCACTGGTGGTTGATTGATTGGATGATTTCTCATTTTCCCTCTCATAGGTAAGCATATGTGTGCCCCATGGGGGGGGTGGGAAACAACCTACTAGTACTTCACATAAACAAACAAACAAAAAAAGCCTCACAGACAGTTATATCATTAAAAGAATGATAAAATGATGCCTACAGGGGAACTCACAGTGACAACCCCATTCAGAATCCAAACTGTTTTGGTTTTATACCCCCCCCCCCGCCCCCCCGCAAGGCTTTTTATTTTTATGTAACCTAGAGCTTCAATTTGGTAATCTAAAGCAGTGGCCAGCTCTTTTTCAAGTGATGAATGAATGTTTTTACCATTATAATCCACCAGTGAAGAACCAAATACCTTGTTTCAATCTGCTGGTCACAGACAACTAGCAGATGCGATGACTTTGGTATAAAAGACCAGAGTAAGTTTGGGGTCACTTTTGGCCAACATTCCACTGCCTAAAGGTCAGTAATCTGAATCCTTTTTAATTTGATCACATTAGGGAACAGCTGAATGCCCACACTGAGACATAATTCAAACTGTCAAGCGTCTTCTGTCAATATACATATGGTAATCCGAGAGAAGGCAAAGGGACAGTCACTCCTGCTTCCTTACACCCCTACTGTCAACATAGCATCCTAATGTGTGGTGACCATGCAGTCAATATTTAGACATGAGACTGGCTTTCAGCAAGGTTCTGCAATCTGCAAGTGAAGTGAAGACAGGCTCAGCGTCATAGGAATACAGTAGTTTTTTTCCAATAAACTACAAAGTTGGAAACACTAACGTTTCTAACAACTGCCATAATATGACATAAATCTAATTCTTTCCATTCCTCCCTTTTCTATCTTTTATATCTCTATATCTGCTCCATCTACCTGGTTTCTCCTCTTATCTTTCTTTGTCTTTCTTTGTCTTTCTGTAGGTGTTGGGAGTCCCTACAGAGGATACCTGGCCTGGAGTCTCCAAGTTACCTAACTACAATCCAGGTAATAGTCGTCCTTGCCTCTGAATGCTCTGAGCATTAGGGATAGAAGGAGAGTACTGGCTACAGAAATAGGTGCCCCTGTTTCTTACCTTAGCTAAGATAAAGTCTAGTTGGATTTCTCAGTTCACAGACTGAGAACTAACCCTTTTATGAGAAGGACACTGAAATAGTTGTTGACATTAGAAGCACGCAATCACTCCTATGTCTAGTTGCCATGGTTTCCAGAAAAACCTGGTTCTTCTCTTCTCCCACCCTGCCCTGTCCACTCTACTCTCCACTCAGATGAAGATGAGACCCCTTTCCTTAGCTTCCTTACGTGGGTACAAACAAAGGTTTAGAGATCCAGAAAGCTGTTGAAACCTGTTTGGATTATTTCAATACAAAGTTGCCATCACTAGGATGCTGTTCCCCAAACCCCCAACATTTGCTTTTTGTGTCGGCCCAGGCAATGAACGGTGATCCTTAATTCAGAGTGCCTTGGTGCGTCAGAAAGTTGGGCAGAATGTTTTCCTGCCTAATTCTGTGCTAGATAAGATAACTGGGTTCCAAAAAAACAGAGAGGAATACGTTGCATTTTTCATTTTGCTGTCATTTCAAAGTAATGTGCGATTTTTTATTTATGAAGAAAATCCTCTAGGCCCAACATCAATAGGGCTCATACTTTGTGTTGTTTTTCTAATAAGGATTCAACTCAATTCAAATAAGTCAAAAATTTTGGAGCACCAACTGTCCTAGGTGCTGTGTGCTGTGTGCTTGTGCTGGAACTACACGCATGGATACGGTGTATTCTTGGGATCGCTAGAACTTGGTTCTGGATTCTTTCTTATGTAGCCTTTCACCAGCTCTCTGTTACTGGGGTTCACATATGTGAGCCCTGCTTCCATGGGCATGGAAAAATTGTGGTCATGGGCCAGGCTGAGCTAATGAAGGTAAGGGAGTTGTAACCTTAGCTATAGCCAAGTTGTCTATGCCCACCTTTGAAAATCTGGAAAGTCCAGCCTATGTCGGATAAGGTACTGTTGAAAGCTCAGTTATAAGGACCATAATTTTAAAGAGTCATCAGCATCTATGTTTGGGAACATCCTCTTATGTGAATCCAGAAGTCCCTTTGAGCTACCTCTTCCCCACCCTGTCCTTAGACTGCTGCTTTTATGCACTTGAACTCCAGTTATTAAGGGGAACAGAAGAGGAGGTGGTAGCCAGAATAATGTCATGGAGAAGAACTGTGTCAATGACATCCTGGACAAGATGTCCATTCCTTTCCTTTTCACTCTAAGTAGCTGTAAGAGCCCCTAACTTTGTATTCAGCCAGTACAATTCTGAGGAAGCCAGATTGCTCAGAATGTTAGGGAACACTCCATGTTCATCAACGTCCACTCTGCCGTTTCTACACCTTGTCTGGGCTCTTTCTAGGAGGACAACACCGTTTCTGTCTGTAAGAGTTTTAAAGAAATCTCCCCATGCTCACCCAGTGGGACAGGTTTCTCTGACCAGTTAGTCGCCTATTTTCTTGGTGCTTTGATAAGCAGGGTTGTAGGTTTTCTAGTGCCATCTTGGTCTCCTGTGCCTGATTAAATCTGGGCAAAGTCAGAGGGATGTACAATTTTAGAGACTGCTTCCTTCCTCCCTGCCTCCCTCTTTGCCTTCTCTCTTCCTTCTCTCCTTCCTGTTTCTCCTTTCTCTCACCTCCTCTTTTTCTGTTCCTCCCTCCTTTGCTTCCTTTCTTCATTCTTTATCTCCTCTTCCTTTCTCCCTCCCTCCCTTCCTTCCTTTCTCCCCACTCCCCATTTTAAGCAAGCCAGCTGAGAACTCTGTGTCCTCTACTTCAAAGGGCCAGTTGTCTTATTTTGATGTGGGCAGATTGAGAAGTAGGCTTTGAAAAGTAGGCTTTTTTTTTGTTTAATCTTTTCTCCTGGGATAGCTTTCAGAGCAATATATCCAAGTGTCAGTGAGGGGGTTCTGACGAGCACGGATTCCCAGACTCTCAGCAGGATCATTCTCTAACAGAAATATAAAAGTGAAATATTAAAAACCCTGGAACGTGAACTCCATCTGCAGAGTAGCCAGTGTCTTCCCGCTTGCACCATGGGAAAAAAAAGATCTTGAAAAAAAAGAAGGAGCAGAAAAAAAGTGCTTTGAGTAAGAGGTTTACAGGTTTAGTAGAGCATAGTAACATCCCCTCAAAGAAGTGGGTGTTGCTCTGTGACCCCCCAAAATGCTCCTCCTTTGACTTAGCCGCCAGAACACTCACCCTCCCCCAATAACACACCCCCTTTCACAGGCTAACTGAGAGGCGCCTGTGATTGGCTGAACAATGAGCTGGTCACACTTGCTAAAGGACTGCCATCTTTCACACAATTAGCCAAGACACATTAATCAAACTGGCGGGACCTGGCAGTGCTGGCTGCCTGCAGTGGGGGAAGGGGACATTTTGGTGAGCCTCAGTAAGAGTTTGCAGGAAGCAAAATAAAGAACAGCAAGCTAGAGAGGAGTCTATGGCCAGAAAGTCTGGAAAGGTTAAAGCCCCAACTGATGCTGTAAGAGATGTAGTGGGATTGCCGCACAGAAGATTCTAGAAGCTCAGAGCAAACTGGATGTGTGTCTTGGCTAAAATCTGCTAATACAAGACAGTACTGGGAATTTAAACATTGGACCTCTCCACACATTTTTACAACATTTCTTCAGCCTCTTAACTCCCCCTTCCTCTCTTAAGAAAATGCACTCAGGAATCGCTCCCTTATTTATTTCTTCCATGAGCAAGAGAGACAGAGAGAGAAGAGGAAAGACAGAAATATACCATCCTCAGCAGGTCTTGACACAGCGACCCATCCCCAGCCTCAGCCAGCCCAGATCACCTGCACATATATGCCCGGCGTACGCAGGGAGGTCTCTGGAAAAGAACCTGGGGCCTTCACATGTGGGTCAGTCTTACGGAGCATCTGGTTCTGCTACTGTGCCACTGTCTGACTCCTCACTTCCCTTTTCAGCCTCAAGTGCTTCGGACCAACTGGACTGTAGATATATCAAACCATGCAGTATAGGTTTCACCATTAGAACGAATAGAAAGAAAGCCTAGATAAGCAGAAATCAGTGAGGCAGTAAAGAAAAAGTATTAACTGGCACTGTATTGACCCTCAACAAAGTATTTGAAGGACATTAAAAACAGTTCATTTTGAGTGAACAAAAAGTTAACATTTGTACTTTTAATCATTTTTGTTTTTATTATTCTTTTCCAAATTCCCTTTAAGTACATTTCTCAATAGCAATATAGAGTTGGTAAGAACTTACCTTCTGTGATTAGTTTGCTACAGATTCATGCAGGGCTTTTGAGAAAATCAACTAAATATTTAGACATTTCTCAGCTAAAGTAAACGGAGGCTTTCCTCTTCTGGAGGTTGTCCAGTCACCATCTCATTAGATGCAAAGATCCTGTGATAAAGAGAAACTTTTTCTACCCTGCCCACATGATAGCAGCCCAGTTGTGGTTTTTAATGTGTCATTGATTGTTTCTTCCAACTCCTTTTGCTCCACTGAAAGGGTCTGCCGTGGCTCTGTTTGCTTCCTTAAACATGGTTTTTGAAAGCGCTCACGCTGTGTGAGCTCAAATCCTAGCACTAATGTACTGCTGAGCTCATTTCACTACACTCAAAAGCGCCGAGTTTAAATCCCTCTCAATTCCATTTGAGGCACCAGAAGACTTTATCCTTCTCCACTAATGGTTCCAAGTTTACATCTAGATACTGGGGGTCAAGGACAGGAGAGGATTTAGAAATAACAGTGCATGACATTAGTCAATGCATTTGCCAAATTGGCAATTAGTTCCTGATGTGCGTGCAAAGCATTTTATTCCTGTCTCTTTGATGCTTGTTCCCATAGAGAAGGAACTAGAGTCTGCAGAGGCCTTCGAACTTTTAAAGAAATATCTGCTGAAAATCATGCCTAAGTTGTGACTTGAGCTCGTAGGGAAGCATCCAGGATTATCCTAGTGTTTTCAGTCCCAGGAAAGAACACTCCCTACGGGAAGATTTTCCACTGGAGGAACTTAATGGAAATCAAAAGGCAAGAAAGTGGAACTAAAAGCCCTGCAGGGACCGGAATTAGTTATAGTACAAGCCAGTGGCCAATGGACCCTGCGGGCACCTGGTTGCTTGTGTTAGCAACATATGACCACCAGGTGGAAGCAGTAACCAACAGGGATATGGCATACCGGCATCAGACAGCATTCTAGTACGGTGATGCAGCCTCATTCTCGGGATGTCTTATTTTGACCTTAGGCTCAATGTGAGAGCTTCACTGCATTGGGTACCAGTATGGAACTGAGGATGATTAAAATCTGAAATGATCGTTGTCTTCATTGAGATGATAAAGAGTTGTTACGCTTTGGGCTCAGAGAATTCTGAACAAGTCTCTGTGTTTGCTGTGAACACGGACTAAGATCTTTATCTGTGTCAGTCTCAGTTCAGCTGTATGAGTTCTTAGCCAAGGAAGCAATTCAGTGGATTGAGCTAGGGGAAAAGATTCTGATAAGAGGAGCTTTAGTTATGGCATAAACTCTTACAGGAACTGCATGTCTAAGCTTCCCCTTTTATCAATGGGGAAACTTGAGGAAGTTACTTATGTCCTAGCTTCCTAATCTGCAAAATGGTAGAAATCCTATTATTTTAAAAGTATTCCCTATGTGCCAGTCGCAGGACATACACAGCTGTTATTACCCACTACTGCCTGCCCAGGTTCGTGCTAGAAGGAGTAGCATGATTGCACAGATGAGGAAACACGCATTCTCCCAGGCTCACACGGGTGTTCTCCCAGGCTCACACAGGCGTTCTCCGAGGCTCACACGGGCGTTCTCCCAGGCATTTCTTGATTGCAAATGAACCAAATCTGCATCCAAACTTTGTTCTCCTTCTATTAATCATGTCTTGTCCCTCTGTCTCACTTTGCAGGGAAATTCTGAGAAATAAATGAAATTATTAATTGTATCTGCCATAGTATCTGAGGTTTAGTTGGTGTTTAGTAAAATTAGTTCTCATCTTGTTTTTTAAAAATATTTTTCTTGGGACCAGCAGATCGCATAATGGCTATGTTGCTGGACTCCCCTGTAGTCGACCATGGTTCGAGTCCCAGACCTGGTGGCTTAAACTCATGCTGGATGCATGTGCGTGCGTGCCCAAGATCCCAAGAGGAGAATGGAGGAGAAGGGATTCCGGCGTGACCAACCCCCCTGGGGGGTGATTTCTCGCTTTCTGTCTCTATGTCTCTCTCTGTCTTTCTGGTGAGTGCATGTGCCCTACACCAAAAACCTCTCCCCTTTTCCCTTGGTACTAGCAGATGGTGTAATGGTTATGTTGCTGGACTCCTATGTAGTTGACCACGGTTTGAGTCCCAGATCTGGTGGCTTAAAACTCATGCTGGGCATGAGTGTGTGCATGCGTGCCCAAAATCCTGAGAGGAGAATAGAGGAGAAAGGATTGCAGCATGGCCATAACCCCTGGGGGTTGAGTCTCATTTTCTGTCTCTCTGGCAAGTGCACATGTCCTACAGCAAAAATCTCTCTTTAAAAAAAAATTTTCTTTAGGGGCCAGCAGGTAGCATGGTGGTTAAGGCAGCTGGAATCCCATATGGCCAACCACGGGTCAATCCCAGACCCAGAGGCTGACAATCATGTCAGGTGCATGTGTGTGCATGCCCAAACCCCCAAGAGAAGAGTGGAGGAGAAGAGATCGCAGCATACCCATCCCCCCCTGAGGGGGTGATTTCTCACTCTGTCTCTCTCTGGTGAGCTCACATCCCTACGGCAATAACCATTTCTTTATTCATGATAGATCGCTCACATGCACACACGTAGAGAGACTCATCCTTGCCAAGGTCTGGTCAACCCTTGATCACCTTTCTAAGTCCTCTAGCCCACCAGATCGTGGATACTCACGTGTGCCCAGCATGTTTCAGGCTGACCAGGCTGGGGATTCTAACCTCAGTCACCATGTTGGATTGACTTCTCTTGAGCAGTGTGTCACCAGCGGCCCCCATTCTGATTTTCCCAGTGCAGAAGTTGAGCTGCTCAGCAACTTGCTGTGGTTCAGACCCGATGGATGGCAGGAGGTTGAGTCACCCTCTCTGTTTCTTACTATTTTGCTCCCTTAGAAATCTTGGCCTCCTTTTAGATTTTAGGTACACCTCCAGGTGCCAGAACTGACTTTTTTTCTGCTTGGACCTAAACATTGCCTGAATTCCTGCACTGTAAGAGCTGACTCAGTTTGCAGACATCTACTTCAGTCTGAGCACTTGTTGACACTGATCCTGTCTGGGGAAGGGTCCATTCTGCTCCTTGCACGGAACTGCTGTGAGAGGTCTGCCCACTCCATGCCCTCGGGGCCTTTCCTTGGGAGCATCTTTGTTTTGCACATGCTACGCAGTGGGTATTCAGGAATGACTACAGCATGAGTATTATCATCGTTCATTTCACCCAAATAGGGTGGTGGAAAGAGTGCTCAGGTTTTCTATGGAGCAAGCCTAACCCATTTCTTGTATTTTTGGTATTTCACACATACCTCCTCTCTGTGACACGATAGGTAGCCAATAGATATTTGTAAAATGAAACTGATGACTAGGAGTTAGAAAACCCAGGTTCTAGTTCCAGTTGCACCCTCTAGGATTCTAATAGTTTTGTTGGCTTTGCCAGGAAAGAACATATAAATGATTATTTACCTTGATATTAGGTAATAATCCCTACTATGAGTTAGGCACTTTACATTCATCATTTTACTTTTAAGTCATGACAACCCTGTGTGATGGGGTGGTGTTATCTTCCCTACTTTATAGATGAGAGAGCTGAGGCTTTGCGAGGTGTGTGTCTTCCTGGGTCTCCTAGTCAGGAAGGGGAAGACCCAGAATTTCCAGACCTGTTTGACTCCAAGGTGGTGCTCATAGCAGTATTCCACATCCTTTCACTCTCAAAGGGCAAACATAATGATTTAAACACTAAAACAGTACCCTAGGCTGGGGACTACTTTTCCAAGTCTATTTCCAAATGATCATGTCTTTCTAAACACAGTCTTGAGTTTGGAATCTGTGAGCTTGGTGACACGTTTCTGGGATGTAATGTGAGAGGAGTCCCTACTCTGGGGCTCCAGCAGCCCTCCCTGGCTACAGCTAATGAAGCCCCCAGCATTCACTGAATCTGTGAACCACAGTTGGGCTCATTACTGCTTCAGTTTTGGAGCACTGCCAAAAGCTCCTGGGGAGTTACTATTAACATCTTTATTAACCCGTCCCCCAAATCAGTCGGTGAAATTAATTTAGATACACAGCCTACTTTGATCTTCATTAATAGTTTCTTCTAGTTTCTACATTTATTTTTAGTTTCCTCATCTTTAATTTATTTGGTGGCAATTATTAGTTTTTATTGAGGGGAGTAGATGATCTTAAAGTAATTAAGATTAGGAAAAATGCAAAAAAGGAAAAGCAGGGTACGAAATATTTTTTCCAAACTGAAACCATGCTAATATACACAATTTTTAATGTATCAATAAAAACAATAATAATAATAAACTCTCTCTATATATATATTTTTTTGGGGGGGGGGCATAGGGCATGTGCTCACCAGAGACAGACTGAGAGAGATAAAGTGAGAAATCACCCCCTAGGAGGGATGGCCACACCGCAATCCCTTTTCCAGCCTTCTCTCAGGATTTTAGGCACACATGCATACATTCCCAGTGTGAGTTTTAAGCTGCCAGTCCGGAACGCGGAACTTGGCCGTGTGGGAATCCAATGCCTTGACCACTACCACACCTGCTGGCAAATTAGCCATGTAGACTCAAGCTGCCTTAACCATGTTACCAGCTGGTCCCTATATGTTTAAATTATATATATATATATATAAAAGTAAAATCCTGCTATGTTTCTTCCCAGTTCAGAAAGAAAAGAGGCCTTAAAGTGCTATTATGAACCTGGCTCAAACCAGAAGCCGCTCCACCACCTTCAGGACCAGTGCCTGGCATCCTCATCTCCCACAAGACACAGAGCAGGATACACAAACGGGCTCTCTTGAGTTACTTTTACTTTTTTTTTTAAGAGTTACTTATTTAATTTTATTTATTATTATTTCTTTTTTTGAGAGAAAGAGATTTTTTGCTGTAGGATATATACGCTCACTGAGAAACAGACAGACAGAAAGTGAGAAATCACTCTCCCCCCCCACCCCCCCCGGGGGGAATGGCCACACCACAGTCCCTTCTCTCTGGATTTTGGGCACGCACGCACACGCACTTGGTGTGAGTTTTAAATCGCCAGGTCTGGGACTTGAACTGCAGTCAACTACATGGGAGTCCAGCAATGTAACCACTACACCATCAAAGAAGGAAAGTGAGAAAGCAAGGCACCAGGTCTAGGACTTGAACTGTGGTCGGCTGTGTTGGAGTACAGCTCCTTAACCAGCATGCCACCTTCTGGCCTCAACTTTTACGTGTTCTAAAAGTTTATTTATCTTGGGCTGGCAGGTGGTGTGGTGGATAAAGTGCTGGACTTCCACATGGCTGACCATGGTTCAAGTCTGGGACCTGGCAGCTTGCTTTCTCACTTTCCCTTACTCTCTCTGGTAAAATTTAAAAATAATAATAAATAAAAATTTTTAAAAAGTTTATTTCAGGACCAGCAGTTGGTGTAATAGCTATGTCACTGGACTTCCATGTAGTCCACTGTGGTTTGAGTCCCGGACCCAGTGGCTTGAACTCACACCAGGCGCATGTGCGTGCATGCCCAAAATTCCGAGAGGAGAACGGAGGAGAAGGGATTGTGGCGTGGCCATCCCCTCTGGGGGGGTGGGGGGTGATTTCTCGCTTTCTGTCTCTCTGTCTCTCTCTGTCTTTTTGGCAAGTGCATGTGCCCTATAGCAAATAAATAAATAAATAAATAAATAAAATTTAAAAAGTTTATTTCTTCAGAGAGAAAGAAAGGGGTCAGCAGGTGGCATGGTGGTTGGGGGCGCTGGATTCCCACATGGCCAACCGTGGTTTAAATCCCGGACCTGGGGGCTTGCTTTCTCGCTTTCTCTTTCTCTCTCTCTCTCTGACTCTCTCTGGTCAAATTAAAAAGTAATAATAACAGGGAACCAGCAGTTAGCGTAACGGCTATGTCGCTGGACTCCCACGTCGTTGACCGCGGTTCGCGTCCTGGACCCGGTGGCTTAAAACTCACGCTGGGCACGTGTGCGTGCGTGCCCAAGATCCTGAGAGAATTGAGGAGAAGGAATTGCGGTGTGACCTTCCCCCCCGGGGGGGTGATTTCTCGCTTTCTGTCTCTATGTCTCTGTCTGGCGAGCGCACGCGCCCTATAGCAAAAACCTCTCAAAAAAAAAAAAAGTAATAATAACAAATGGAATTAAATAAATAAATAATATTAAAAGAGAGAGAGAGAGAGAGAAAGAGAAAGAGACAGCACCTCCACCATGGACTTGACTCTGTAATCTGCCCCCAACCTCAGCCAGCCTGGATCGTGGGCAAGCATGTGCCTGGTGTCCTCAAGAAGGTCTCTGGGCTTGAACCAGGAACTTTTTCATGGGGGTCAGCCTATAGAGTGCTATTTTACTGCTGTGCCACCATCTGGCCCCATGTTACTTTTAAATTTTAAGAATAAGGCTTACTGGGACTAGCAGGTGGTTTAGTGGTTAAGGGCTCTGGATTCCCACATGGTCGATCATGGTTCAAGTGCTGGACCTGGCGGCTTGCTTTCTTACTCTCTCTGATCAAATTAAAATAAATAAGTAAAATTAATAAAGTTTAAAAAATTCTTAAAAAAGAATAAGGCTTAGTAAGTTTATTACATTTTTAATTTTCAGTATAGCATCAACATCTTCATCCATCACATATTTGTTTTATACTAGGTGCTAGGGATGAGGAGAATAAAAATAAAACATTGAAACCTGCCTTCAAAGAACAGAGACCATAAGGGAAAATAAATAAATAGCACATTGTGGAAAATGCACTATAGCAGTTTCCCTGGGGACCTTTCAGAACAGTGAGGGGAAAGGGAGCTGTGGCGTGGTGGTTAAGGCAGCTGAATCCCACAGCACTGACTGCACACATGTGTGTGAGTCCCAAATCCAGAGAGGAGAATGGAGGGAAGGGATTGCAGTGCAACTAGTCCCCATGCGAGGTGCTTTCTCACTTTCTTTCTCTCTCTCTTTCTCTCTCTGTCTCTCCAGTGAGCATATGTGCCCTCTGGCAAAATCAAATTTTAAAAGAAAGTATTAAAAAAGGAAAAAGAACAGCAGCAGGAAAGGACTTTTATTTGACGCAACTTAGGGATGGTTTTAAAAGGAGAAATGAGCTCCAAGGTGACCAGAGAAAGATGACTGGAGGAAGAGGGCTTTCTCCAGGTGGGCAGGAGGGGAAGGCCATTCCAGGCGCAGGAAGCAGACACAGAAGAATAGCATAGCAGGTGCATCTGGTGATACACCAGGAGAGTTGGGATGATGGCTTGTGGTGGGCCATCACTGCCATCATGGGATATTAACCGGGCAAGGTAGACAGGGATGTGCTTGAAATCATCCTATGGACTTGGACCAAAAGAGGAGGCACTAGATGATTTTTAGCAGGGAAGTGATACAGCATGATTTTTTTTTAGAGCGGTTTTTTGTTTGTTTGTTTGTTTTCTGCTATAGGGCGCATGTGCTTATCAGAAAGACAGGGAGACAGAGAGACGGAAAGCAAGAAATCACCCCCTAGGGGGAATGCCACACTACAATCTCTTCTCTTGGAATCTTGGGCAAGCACGCACACGTGCCTGGTATGAGTTTAAGCCACCGGGTCCAGGACTCGAGCTGCGGTTGAATACATGGGAGTCCAGCAACATAGCTTTATGCGAACTGCTGGTCCCAGATTTTATTATTTTTAATTGCCAGAGAGACAGAGAGAAAGAGAGAGGGGGAGGAGAAAGCATCATCCACTAGGGCATGGTCACATCAAAATGCCTTCTCCTCCATTTCTCTATCTTGCTGAGATTTAGGGCATTCATGAACATATGCCCAGTATGTTTTTCAAGATGCCAGAGCTTAGATTCGAACAGTGGTTGTCCATGTGGGATCTAGCTTCCTTAACCACTAGGCTATAGGGCTGGCCCAGTAGGATTTAAGTTTTAGAGAAAATTGCCTGGAAGACAATATGTAGAATGGTGGTAGGCAAGACCAGAGGCCATGTAGCAATGCTCTGGAGTCTAGAAGACAAATAGGAAGTCTGCCCTAGGGCAGGGCAATGCTTAAGAAGAGGGGACAAACCTAAAACGTATCTAGGAGAATCAGAGAGGTGTAACTGATTGCTATTGAGTTGTGAAGAATAAATCTGTCTTGGTGCCAGCAAGTGGCATGGTGGTAAAAGATGCTGGACTCCCACATGGCTGACTGTGGTTTGAGTCTCAGACCTGGAGGCTTGCTTTCTCATGTTCTCTCTCTCTGTTCCTCTCTCTCTCTCTCTCTCTCTCTCTCTCTCTCTCTCTCTCGCTGTCTTTTCTCTGGTCAAATTAAAATAATAATAATAAATATTAAAGTTAAATGAAATAATTCTTAAAAAAAAAAAAAAAAGAAAAGAAAGAAAGAAATCTGGGCCAGCAGGTGTCATGGTGGTTAAGGGCAGTGGATTTCCACATGGCTGACTACGGTTTGAGTCCTGGACCTGGGGCTTGCTTTCTCAGTTTCTCTCTTTCTCTCTCTCCCTCTTTCCATCTCTAGTCAAATTAAAATAAATAAAGTTAAATAATTTTTAAAAAAAAAGAAAAAAAAAGAAATCTGTCTTGAGTACATGAGAAAATGATAGCACCATTCTCTGGGACAAGAAATAAAAGAAGGAAAAAACAGGGGGGAAGGTAATGAGCAGAAGTTTTTCAAAATTTTGAAATTAAGGTATCTACAGGACCACCACATGGAGGTAATCTGAAAAACAATTAGAGGCAAATTATGATTTTTTTTGGCAACAAAATAAACTTAGACTTTTAAAAAGATTTATTTTATTTA
Organism: Tupaia tana; assembly: GCA_026018925.1. Classification (NCBI taxonomy): domain Eukaryota; kingdom Metazoa; phylum Chordata; class Mammalia; order Scandentia; family Tupaiidae; genus Tupaia; species Tupaia tana. Next base: position 41,389,653 of record JAKSZU010000001.1, on the reverse strand, counting down.
TTATTATTATTATTTTGAATTTGCTATAGAGTATGTGTGCTCACCAGAGAGGGGGAAGGAGGGAGTGAGAAAGCTAGCTGCTAGGTTCAGGACTGGAACCATGTTGACCACATGGGAGTCCACCATGTGCCCTGGTGGCCCAAAAAATGTATACTTTAATTCCATTTTTCCACAAACTTTTTCTTTTCTTTTTAAGTGTATTTATTTCTTCCATAGTAAGAGAGTCAGCAAGGAAGAGAGAGAGACAGAGGAACAAGCTCCCTCCACACACACAGTTCTCATGCAGTGATCCACCCCCAGTTGCAACTGGCCCAGACTGTAGGCATGCGTGCACATGCCTGGGTGCTCAGGGAGATCCCAAGGTGTGAACCCAGGACCCTCCCCATGCGGATCCAGTTGCACCACCACCTGGCTGCTCCATGAACTAATTGAATTCCCTTTATACAGCATCAGAAATCATCTGCTTAGAGCAGTATTTAAAGCCCAAGGTGTGAATTCAGTTGCTCAAAAGAGAGTATGTGAAGAAAGAAAACTACGATGGAACCCTGGGGATCTACACTGAAGGGCCAGGTAGAGGGAAAGGAGTCTTTGGAAGCTGTGAAGGAACAGCCAGGAGGAGCTGAAGGTGCCCAGGATACACTAGTAATAATAATAATAATAATAACAATAAACATTACCATAGAACTCATATGACCATAGCTCACTGGGAGAGGACCGGGTACCGTGTCTGTGTATTCTCTGTGCTGAGCACAAGGACTTCATGCCGTAGTCTTGAAATATTAGTAGCGACTGCAGAGGAGTGGTAATATTGTCAAATGGTACATCATTAACTACGGTGCACACTGAAAAGCATGATTAAGCTATAGCCCAAAAATAATTTGTGGGAGGCCTGACATTAACCACGGTACTGCCCCTGAGAGAGAGGAGAGCCTTGACCACACCCATCCCATTCACCTTCTTCACCCACCACTAGCTTCTCCTACCTCATCGAACACCTTAGAAACAAGCCTCAGAGAATGACATAGTTTCTCAGAATCTCCAAAAAATTTTGATGCAGAGTTAGAAGAGTCAGCTGCAAATATGAGGTGAAGGGCAGATGAAGTACCAGGAGCGCCCCAGTGGGAGCACTGGTTTTTCAAGTCCTGTGTAGACTCCTGGAGACAGGGGCTAGGTGGTGACACAGCAGTTGCAGGTGGCACTCTGAGGCTGACCCATATGGGAAGGTTCTGGGTTTGTGACCTGGCATCACTGAGTGTGCACACGTGTGCCCATGATTCAGGACTGGCTGAGGCTAGGGATGGATTGTGGCAGAAAGACCCTGTTGGGGGTGCTGTTTCTCTGTCTCTCTCACTCTGTATTTCTCTCTCTGTCTCCCTTGCTTTGCTCAGGGAAAAAAATAAATCAGTGGACTTAGAGAGAGAGGGAAAAAGACAGACTCTCTTGGAGCCTAGACTAAGGATTTTTCGAGACAGCTACCTGAAGAAGAGGAAGCAAACAGTATGAAGGCATGAGTGTGTGTGTGTGTGTGTGTGTGTGTGTGTGTGTGTGTATGTGTGTATGTGTTTGTGCTGAGAATGAAGCTCAGGTAGGAGAAAAAGTTAGACTTTTGCAGCGTTGTCTTAAAGTTACTCCTTGAGATAGAGAAATAAGGCTAACAGTATTATCAACTATTTAAATATATGATATCTCAAGAATGCATTGTATTCAGGAAATTCCAGAGGTGCAGTTCAGTAAACCAGGCTGTAAGATAACCTTAGGGTGACTGTGGTGAGACTATGGTAACTAGAAAATGTTTTACCTTGAGCTGAAACTTAAAATGGTCCTGACATGTTTGATCAATCCATCAACAAACCCCTATTGACTAAGGTTACCCCACTTTAATTCGTTTTCGAATGAGCTTCAATAAACATTTATGAAAAATGGACTGTTTTTACTATGATAGCAACAGTTCTGCCCTCATTTTAATTTGACCTCCATTTAGTTTGGAAATTTATTGTTCTGTTTTTGTAAGTTTCCTTTTGCAACTTATTTTGCGTTTCCTGCCTCGAATTCCAATTGAACAAAAATGAGAAGTCTTTTAAAGAGAACTGCAGAGGGAGGAGATGGAGAAAAATCTGATCTAATGATTTACTATCATCTTTGGAAGGAAAAGGGAAACAAGCTACCTCCAGACCTATTATTTTTAGAGGCTATTGAAGCCAGAGAAACACTCCTCTTGAAATGGCGCTGGGTAAAATGCCTGTTTGTGGCTCATTCTCTCATTGATCTGCTTGTAGCTGAACCACTGGGAAAAATCAATGGGAGAGAAGCAAGGTCATTTAGCATCCAGTTATCTGCATAGGAGTGGGGGCGGCGCACACATAGGCTCTGGGCCTCAGCTAGGCTTCGCGCAGCTCCCTCACTGACCTTGGGCACTTCAATCCCTGTATCTCAGCTGATGCAGCTACAAAAGACATGACGGAAGAGAGTCAGCACAGTGCATGAACCCTCACGTACAAGATGTTGTTACTGCTGGTACTCCTGTACTCCTATACTCTTACTTACAAGTCATCCTTTCCTAGTAGAATTTATGAGAGCTGATTTTTTTTTCTTGTTACTCTTCTTTCACATCCTTGGGCAACATATTAGGTATGTGTCAACTGCTATGTTTTGTCATTTTTCTATACACTGATTAATTGAACTCTCATGACAACCTCACTTAAGTTCTTACAGATGAGGAAATGAGCCTCAGAGAAGGGTGTGTGGAAGTGATGGTGAATGGTAGACCCTGCCCTCTGTGCTAGACCAGAGGTCCTCTGTCTTAGCTCCTTACTAAAAACATCTGGATACCATTAAAGACATAAAAACAACACAACATCAACCAAAGCCCGAGCCCTCCCAGACTAGTTGAATCAGGCTCTTGGGGGTGGAGCCAAGGCTTCTGTCCTTTTAAAAGTTCCCGGGTGATGCAGATTTATAACCCTGCTTTAGAACTACCATGTTAGACCATGCTACCTCTCCAAAATGAGTGGTTAAAAACAAGAAGGGGGAGACCAGCAGTTAGCATAATGGCTATGTTGCTGAATTACCATGTAGTTGACCGTGGGTCGAGTCCCAGACCCAGTGGTTACACTCACGCCAGGCGCGTGTGCATGCGTGCCCAAGATCCCAAGAGGAGAATGGAGGAGAAGGGATTGCGGTGTGGCCATCCCCCCTGGGGGGTGATTTCTCGCTTTCTATCTCTCTGTCGCTCTCTGTCTTTCTGGCGAGCACACACGCCCTATACCAAAAAACTCTCAAAAACAAAACAAAACAAAAAACAAGAAGAGGGGCCAACACGTGCATGGTGATAGAGTGCTGGACTCTCACATGGCTGACCACAGTTCAGGTCCTGGTCCTGGCAGTTTGCTTTTTTACTCTCCCTTTCTTTCACTCTTTGTCTCTCTCTAGTCAAATTGAATAATAAATAAAATAAAATAATTCTTTAAAAAGAACATTGGGTGACTCAAATTAAAAAAAAAATTACTAAAAAGGAAAGGGATCAGCAGATGGCATAATGGTTATGTCACTACACTCTCACATAGTCGACCTTGATACAAGTCCTGGACCTGGCAGCTTCAAATTCATGCTGGGTGCATGTTCATGTGTGCCCAAAATCCCAAGAGGAGAATAGAGAAGGAGGGATTGCGGCATGGCCATCCCCCGAGTGGTTGATTTCTTGCTTTCTGTCTCTGGCGAGTGTATGCACACTATAGCAGAAATCTTTCAAACAAAAAACAAACCAAAAAAGAAAAAAGAAACTAACATTTATTAAGCCCCTATTAGAGGTTTAATATTCTTATCTGAATGCTTCGGACCAGAAGTGTTTTGTATTTGGGATTTATTTCCTGATTTGGGGATATTTTCAGTACAAAATGAAATATCTTGGGGATGGGACGCAAGTGTAACCATGAAATTCATTTGTTTCATATACAGTCGATACAAATAGTCTAAAGGTAATTTTACACAACATTTTTTGTTGTTGTTAAAGACAGGGCCTTGCTATATTGCTCAGGTAGGCCTTGAAATCATGATCCTCTATTTCAGCCTTCCAAATGGCTGAGATTACAGGCATGAACTGTCTGGCTACACAACATCTTGGTATTTCAGCGTTTTGACAGTGCCCTGTCATGCAAGATCAGGTGTGGAATTGTCCATGTGTCGTATCATATCGGTGCTCAAAAATGTTCATATTTTAGGACACTTCGGATTTTGCATTTTTGTATTAGGGATGTTCAACCTGTATGTGCCAAGTACTTGATTTTATCTAATCCTCCCAGCACCAGGGAGGTGATTCCTATTTTACAGACTTGGAAACGTCAGTTATTGAACTAGAGAAGTTATGCCATTTCCCCCGAAGTCCCAGAGCTCATACGTGGCAGAAAGGGTATTTGAGCCTGGATTCATGGTCATGTGACTGTAACGTACAACCACGAAACACACCTCTGGCCCACATGAGAGCTCAAAAGAAATCAAGTCAAGCTTGTATGAACTGTGGCTTGGAGCGAGTTAGGATTTCAGTAGAAAGAAACAGTTATAGAAGATTTCCAAGGAGACAGTAAAACAGAAATACTAAGAAGAGAAACCATGGTACGCGAGACAGGGGAAAGAAGCCAAAAGGAAACAAAGAGGAAGGAAATACATCACACTAACTATCCTGATCCTCAGAGCCCTATGAAAGAGGAACTATATCATCCCCCTCCTGCAGATGAGAAAAATGGAGGCCCAGCAAGTCTGAGCACAAAGTTAGTAATTGCCTAATGTGGATTCAGGGTCCAAGTGCCTGACTTGTTTACACTGCCCCTCACAGTTCAAAGGACGAGAAAGAGAAGGACAAACAAATAGGATTTATTTTTGTTTAAGGCTCCAAAGCAAGGACTTGAAATTCATCGCACTGAATTACTTCGGCATCCTTCTGAGGTGAATTTGCCTCCAGCTGTGGTTAAGGAAACTGAGGGTTGCCCTGGTGAAAGTGTCTTGCTTGAGGTATCAGCAAAACGGAAGTTGATATTTAGCTAACTCTGCCCCCTGTTCCACAGGACAGCACTCAAGTTAGAAATAGTATTAAAATACCAAAAGCCCCAAAACAATCCATAGAGCTTTAAGGAGGAGAAAACAGAAACTAGGAGAAGGTTGAAATGGATGTCATTATGTTGACGAGAAATGGGAATATGACTGAATGAGGAAACATTTTCATTTTGTTTGGCTGGGAGAAGAATTGTAAATAGACAGCAGAAAGTGACTGAGAAATAAACACACTAAGTAAATGTCAGATATGCTTATCTTTACTGGTTGTTTTGAACTTAGAGACAATCAGCCATCGAGAGTAAATAGCGTCTGTGTACAAGTGCCCACCTGGCATTGTGAATGCTGGCAGCGAGGATCACATCTGGGTGCACCTGACCTTGAAAACGCAGCTTACATCACTTTCTTTGATCATTCCTTTCACTTTGCAACTCGTAGCCACTCTTAGTACTATCAATTTAGGTTTTAATTGAATTTACTTTTGAAATTACAAGATGTTAATTTTTTTTCTCAAAAAAAAAAAAAAGCATTGAAATATAAAAAGTAAATCCTTGTACTCACTCTCACTGTCTAGTAAATAGCTTCCAGGGCTTTCTATGCACATAACAGTATATATCAGTGTTATCAAAATAATTTTTTGCCCAGTCATGATTAAAATTTTTGTTGTGATAAACAATCTTGGTTTACTCTACTCATAGAGGAGCTGGAAGAAGACTTTTGTTTTTGTTTTTGTTTTTAGTTTTTGCTATAGAGTTCATGCACTTGCTAGAGAGAGAGACAGAGAGAGAGAGAGAAATCAGCCCCCCACCCCAGGTGGGATGGCCACACTGCAAACCCTTCTTCACTTTCCTCTTGAAATTTTGGACTTGCTTGCACACATATCTGGTGTGATTCTCAGGTCACCAGGCGAGAGATTAACTGCAAAACTCACCATGTGGGATCCAGCATCTTAACCTCCACGCCACCTACTGGCCCATGGAGAAGAGATTTTTAAAACTCAAACAATTACATTCAGTCCTCAAAAAAGCATAAGGCAGAATTACCATTTTATATGAGAGTTGAAATACTCTTTTCAATTTGGAGTGAGAAGCAGAGAAATTTGACAAGGAGGATCAGCCTCTCTGCATCTCCTCTTATAGTCCTTAACATAGAGTAAACATTCAACCAGTATTTCTTGAGTGAATAAGAAATTGTCTGATTTCATGGTGGCTTTAGATTGGGTTAAATAGCACCAAGATCAAGATAATAGAAACAGAAGTACTCAAATGAAACTGTTGTAGAGTGCTCTAGGAAAATTACGATTTTTATTTTCATCCATTTTGGATAATTTAAGCCAGGGTTCACTTCCATTTTTACAAATGGCATAAAAAAAAATGAGCCCTCTTAATTTTTTTAAAACTTGTTTGCTTTTGGCAGAGATGAGGGTGAAGGAGAGTAAAAGAGAGCGAGAAAGAAATTGCCTCTTGGTGGGGGATGGCCACGCCACAATCCCTTCTCCTCCATTCTCCTCTCCAGATTTGGGGCACATATGCACCTGCATCTGTTATGATTTTTCAAGCTGCTTGGTCTGGGACTTAAACCACAGATCTGGCCATCTGAGATCCCACTGCCTTAACCTCCACGCCACCTGGCCCCATCCCCTTTACTTTTTTTTACCATTTTTGAGTCTTTGAGACTTTGTGTCACATGACTTCTCATGTGTGTATATTTTGTTCTCCCAAATGCCTTGTCAACCCGTCAAGGGTGAGGAGGTTTTTTGGTTTTTTTTTTTTTTTTGAGAGGTTTTTGCTATAGGGCGCATGCGCTCACCAGACAGACAGAGAGAGACAGAGAGTCAGAAAGCGAGAAATCATCCCCCAGGGAGGATGGCCATGCCTCAATCCCTTCTCCTCCATTCTCTTCTCGGGATCTTGGGCACGCATGCACACGCACCTGGCGTGAGTTTTAAGCCACTGGGTCCGGGACTTGAACTGCGGTCGACCAAGTGGGAGTCCAGCGACATAGCCATTACGTAACTGCTGGTCCCAGGAGGTTTCTTTTTATTTCTTTTGTATTCTCCCAAGCACTTGGTATCTACTGTACACAGTATATGTTAAGTAAATGTTGACTTTACTGAATATTTTGTATTCGTTTGCTAAGGTTGTTATAACAAAGTACCACAAACTGAGTGGCTTAAACAACAGAATTTTATTCTCTCTGGAGGCTGGGAAGTCTGAAATTAAGGCCTGGCAGGGTTGATGCCTTCCAAGGGCTGGGAGGGGAGATCTTGGCTGTAGATGGGCGTCTGCTCTTTTGTGGCTCTTTCCTTCATCATCACTGAGGCGTGTCTGTCTCTCTGTCAGAATTCCTCCCTTTCAAGGGGATGCCAGTCAAATGGATTAGGACCCACCCCAATGACTTCATCTTAACTGATTCTATCAGCAGTGACCCTATTTCCATATAAGATCTGAGGTATTTAGGGTTAGGACTTCAATATATGAATTTCGGGAAGACACAAGCATAATGAGGACCTTTCACGGAATCACATGACCCAGCTGCAGCAGTGCACGTTGCTGAGACTCTGTGCTCTGTAGGCTGGGACCACATGGGAGGCCGGGGTTCAATTCCCATTTCAGCCTGAAGGCTGGGCATGGTGCCATGTGCCTATAATCTGAGGGACTTGGAGAAGCTGAAGGGGGAGGATTTCAAGTTTGAAACTGGTCACCAATGCAAGAAGATCCTGTCTGAAAGAGCTGGTGTGGTGGGACACGACCTGCAGTAACAGCTCTCTCTCTCCTCAGGAGACTGAGGCAGGAGGACTGTGACCCAGTACGATTTTATCTTTTTAAAAAAAAAAAATTAATAAATTACAATTTTTTTAATCAAATCAGAAGAGCTTGTAAAAATCATTTGTTAGCCTACTTGGCACCTGAATCCTCTTTCACTCCAAGCCCAAAGGGCGTTTAGAATTGTAATAATATTTTTGGCAACAGGATTTTAGAGTTTTTTTTTTTCTTTTTTAATGTTTTTCTGTGTGCTTTCCAGAATGGTTCCTGCTGCCTAAGCCTCCAAGCCTTAAGATTGCCTGGAACAGGTGAGCACCACTTTGAGAAGTTACCTTTAAGCAGGGTGGAAGAGACATTTCCCGGGACCTCAGTGTGGCAAACAACAGCCCCTGAGCACCTTGATCTAGGGGCTCTAAACCCTAGGAAGATGCCCATGGAAGAGCCAGCCCCCTATGAGTCTGTTAGTTTTTCTCTCTGAACCATTTTACTTTCAGTGAGTTTGGTCATTAAAATTGTTTTGTATCCCTCAGCCATGCCCCAGGCCCTGAGAAGAGGGAGTGTTGGCCTGCAAGAAAACCTAGTGGGTTTATTATTCTCTGACACACAGAAACCAAATAACATCATTGAGTGGCTATTGCAGGGGGGGGCAACTTGATTCATGGAGGTCATGCTTTCCCAGGCCCTCTCTACGCAGTCTCTGCTCAGACCAGGGCAGACTTTTATTACCAGCTTTCAACAAATCCCTAGTTTCTTTTGCAAAGCAAAACAGATAATAGAGACATTCCGGGAATAGTTAGCTAACTAAGCTGTGCCAGGCAACCACGGACTAAGAAGAACTCAGTGTTTTCGGACAATGACCAATTACAATAACCAGTATTATTTGATCTGAGAGTAATTAGCCGAGGCTCTGTTCTTTTTGCTTCAGTGAGAAGGCAAAAAGGGCAGTGAGGAAAACATCAGAGACAGGGGAAACGAGCTCAAATGTCAAAGGAAAACATACTCTCGCAGGTGGGGAGAAGTGAAGAGTTTCACCGGCCAAGATCCTAGCTGAACCTTTGAACATTGTTCTTCCCCGAAAATGTGGTGTGGTTTAAGTCAACCAAATGGCGGTTGATTTCTCCATACTTATCACTCAGAGGCTTTAAAAAGCCTCCATACAGAATGAAAACGAGGGTACCAAGAGTAATATAAGCCACTAGGAACACAGAGCTATGGACTCCCAGTGGATCTTTTTATTGGGTGGGACAAGTCTCCCCAGGCTGTCTCCATATGCCTCTCCTATTTTCTAAAGCACTGAATCACCCGAAGCTCTTCGTTATTTTGGAGACAGTTTTCCAGGGAACGGTTGTGTATCATTCAAGATGTGCAAATTTTCTCTTGCCAATATAGTCAGGCTCCCTAACCCTTAGCTAGAGGTATTTGGATATTAGCACCACCACTGTGACTTGCTTTCATTTCGTTATTGGCTTACCAAACTCCAAGCCAACAAACTCACTTCATACTCTACACTGCTGCTGTTGCTACCATCTCATGACAAAGTATGTCACCTGCCTCCTGCTATCACCTCACCAGCCCCTCCTTCTATGGCTAAGCAGGATTAATCTTATTCTCTGAATATCCCCCTGATTTTTTTTGATCATACAGCACTTATCATCTTGGTCCATTTCCTCACCCCAGCAATATCTATTTGCCTTTGCAGACTTCTGACTTCTGTCTGCTCAGATCCCCCAAACAGGAGTCTAGATCCAGTGTTATTAACTCAGTAGCACTAATCACCTATAGCTATTTAAATCAAATTGGGGCCAGCAAGTGGTGTGATGGTTAACGCACTAGGCTCCTATATGACCCACTGTGGTACGAGTCCCAGACCTGGTGGCTTGCTTACTCACTCTTCTCTCTAAGCTCACTCTGGTGAGGGCAAGTACCTTATAGCAAATTAAAAAATAATAATGATAAATAAATACAGTTAAGTAAAAAATTCTTTTAGTCAGTCAATCTGTGAATCAAATTGAAGATTCAGATGTCCAGTCACATTAGAGCCCAAGGGCTCAATAGCCATATGTGAGTAGTGGCTGCCATATTGGACAGAGAAGAAACAGTATGTTTCCATGAAAGTTCTATTGGACAGCAGTGGCCTAGATGATCACAGGAGAAAATTCTTGACTCTGTGAGGGACTCTGTGAAAAGGATTAAGAACAGGGGACCAGCAGTTGGCATAACGGCTATGTTGTTGGACTCCCATGTAGTCGACCGTGGTTCAAGTCCCGGACCCAGTGGCTTAAACTCATGCCGGGCACGTGTGCGTGTGTGCCCAAGATCCCGAGAAGAGAATGGAGGAGAAGGGATTGTGGCATGGCCATCCCCCCTGGGGGGGGGGTGATTTCTCGCTTTCTGTCTCTCTGTCTCTCTCTGTCTGGTGAGCACACGTGCCCTATAGCCAAAACCTCTCCAAAAAAAAAAATTATTAACAACAGAATATCTACTATGTGCCCTGAAGGATGCTTCATGTCTATTAATACATTTACTCCTCACAAATCTCATTCCTGTGTCAAAGGGGAAGAAACTGAGGCTCCGAGATGTTGAGCAACTTGGCCAAGGTTGTCAGCTGAGCGAGTGGTGGAGCCAGGAGGTCTGTGCACAGGTCTCTGGGGCTTTGTCAGTGGATCAGGTTGCAAGGGTGGTGAATACAGAGCTGCTGAGGTCTTGCTAGCTTTTCCACATAATTCCTTCAGAGGTTAAGTGAGCTACGCACAGGCCTATAAACAGAGCGCAGGCCTTGCTTGAAGTTTGATGGTGAGTTCATTCACGTGGTCCTCATCAGTCCATGCTCACTGTTTAGATTGACTGGCAAATTGTAGAACAGCTTCTCCAATATTTCTTCCTGGTGTCCAATGTATTTCTTATTTCTTATTGTGGGGGATCTACTTTACCTCATCCTAAACTAGGAACATGTAAAGCATATCTATCCATGCTCTCCCTCTTTTCATGGATCTAGGAGGGATAACAAAGAACCCAGCTGAGCTCATGGTGCCTATCCAAGTCCTGCACCTAAAGGTCAATAGCAACAGCGGGGATGGGAGGTCATTGTACTCAGAGTCAGGCTGTACTAGGAAATCAAAAATGTCTCAGAGCCCTGAGAAACCAGAGTTTAGATGTATTGAATAATGGGGTTAGAAGGTGATATTTTATACTCTCACACAGCCTGATTTTCTTATTTTCTTGCTGTTTGCGTTTCTATTATGAACTTGTAAAATTAAATTATAGTTGTCCTGGCTCCCAGAACATCTTTTAGAAGTGATTTAAAATGTTTACCCTTTTTATGATTTTTATAAGCAATGGGATTATGGCAATTCAGGTTGGCTGAAATGAATTTATTAATCTTGTTCACAAGGATGGGCATTTTCCTTGGCTATGTGTAGAAGAAGTTGCCACCTCTTCAAGCCAATAGTATGAATCAAATACTTGACATGTTGTAAGTATATCCTTCAACCTAGGCATTTCAGTTCTAATAATTTATTCCAAGAAGACAGTTGTACAAATACACAAAAATTTCTATTCAGAGATATGTTGCCACAGCAATTTTAATAGTGCTCTCCTTCTCTTTCCCCTCAAAAAGGTAACAACTCAGATAAGTGTCTAGGTATATAAATGATCATATACTAACATATTGGAATACTACGCAGCCATTAAAATCATGTCCTAGGGCCACGGGGTGGTTAAGGCAGCTGAGTTGCACGTGGCTGACTATGCAGTTCAAGTGTTGGATCCAGCGGCTTGAAAAACACACAGGCACATGTGTGTGTGCCCAAAATCCATAGAGGAGAGTGGAAGAGAAGAGATTGTGGTGTGGCCATCCCTTCTAAGGGGTGATTTCTCATGCCCCCACCTTTCCTCTGTTCATAAAGACAAAGAATCATGTGATGAACAGCTCCTTTTAATATTACCAAAATAATACATACTTATCATAGAACACTTAGAAAATGCAGAGAAGGAAAATTAAAATTGTCCCAACACTCTGAGATAATCCTTTTCACTCAAATATAATCACCACTGCTTTGGTGTTTATTTTTTCTTCATTCTTTTATTTTTGCACAAATGCATTCTTTTGTTTTAGGAAAAAAACCCAGAATTATACAATATATGTTGTCATAACCTGCTTTTTCCACTTGATTGTTTTGATCATCTTTGAATAGCCTTCTAGAACACACACACATACACACACACACACACACACACACACACACATGAAATGTTTTATTTCATTTTTTATTTAAAGGTTTTTGCCATAGGGCACATGCACTTGCCAGAGATAGAGACAGTGAGAGGGAAAGTAAAAAAATCACTCCTCATAGGGATGGTCACACTGCAATCCCTTCTCTTCCATTTTCCTCCTGGGATCTTGGGCACACATGCACATGGTCCTGTGATTTTTCAAGCCACCAGGTCTAGGACTTGAACCATAGCTGGCCATATGGGAGTCTAGTGATATAACCATTATGTTATCTCCATATATATATATATATGGATCCCGCATGGCTGACCGTGGTTTGAGTACCAGACCTGGTGGCTTGAAAATCACGCAGGGAATGTGGGTGTGCATGCTCAAAATCCCAGGAGAATGGAGGAGAAGGGACTGCTGTGTGGCCATTCCCCAGGAGGGGTGATTTCTTACTTTCTCTCTCTGTCTTTCTCTGGTGAGTGCACATATCCTATGGTAAAATCTTAAAAAAAATAAATAAGTAAATAAAATTAAAAAATCCCCTACCTTCCCTGTCTAATCAGATTGTAGCTTTTAAGTCCCCTCCTCATGCTGTTCTGGAGCCACCATTGCTATGGGCCAGTCAATGGGTGGGAGTGGGCAGAGAACAAATCACCCATAAGTGTGATTGGAACATGAAGGTGAAAGTTGAGTAGGTACATTGCTCCCGACCATCACCACCACCACCTACTCATCCCCCAAACCCCATGCATGGAAATTTGTATTTAACTAGAAAGCCTGTAAGGCTGCAGAAGGTGGGTTTAGGCCCCAATCCCACCCTACCCTTCAATAGTGTGGATGAATGAGAGAATTTTTTCATGAGATTTTCCTTGATCTCCTTCCAGACTGATATCAGGCTTTATTGATTTGTACTAATGTTCCCCTTACCTCCAAACCCCACTTTTGTGGCCACTAAAACTTATGCCTGCTCAGGTCATCCTACATGGAGAATATACCTGCCATTGCTTCTTCAGGACACAGCTAATGAGCTGGCATCCACCTAGATTCCTCTCACTCCTAACTGACCTGGATTTGCAAATTTCTGTAACTTGTCTTGTTTATAAATGACTCAGAAGCAATTACTCCTGAGTTTGAGTGTACCTATGTGTTTGCTGAAACTGTTTTATGTCGTGGGAATCAGAAACCTCCACGTTTCTTATGCAAATTTTACACAAAAATTAAGCAAATTTCAACTCTGAGTGAGGACTTCAGCATCCACCTGGAAGGGAAAGAGCCTGCTCTTTCTTGCTTCTAGTTGATTATGTGATTTGACATTAAGTTAGCCTGTCTAAGGGCCGGCAGGTGGTGTGGTGGTTAGGGGTGCCAGACTCCTACGTGGCCGACCGCAATTCAAGTCCTGGACCAGCTTGCTTTCTCTCTCTCTCTCTCTCTCTATCTCTTCCTCTCTCCCTCTCTCTCCCCCTCACTCTCAGGTCAAATTAAAAAATAAATAAAGTTAAATAAAATTATTATTAAAAAAAAAAAGCTTAGCCCATCTATTTTTGCTAAATTGGGGATTTGCTAAGGTGTATCATGGCCATGCAACTTAATTCTGAAGGTCAGACATCGGTCCTGTGGTTAATGGTCTTCTGGGATGTGCAGTTTTCCCTATCGGGGCTTTCCACTTATAAAGCTATCTGTAGGTGGTAGCATTGGGTGTACTTAAATGACTGGCAGTAGGTTAATAAAGACTCACAAATACCTTAAGTAGATAGGCAGTATTAAGATTCACAAAGCCTGTGGTTAGGTCCCTGTTAGTCATCTATCCAGCTTTATTTATTCATTTATTTTGGGTTTTTGCTAAAGGGAACTTGCACTCACCAGAGAGAGACAGAAAGTGAGAGAAAAAGTGAGAAATCGTCCCCCAGGGAGGATGGCCACATCACAATCCCTTCCTCTCCATTCTCCTCCTGGGATTTTGGGCATACACACACATATACCCAGTATGACCTTCAAGCAACTAGGTCTGGGACTTGATTTGTGGTCTACCTTGTGGGAGTCCAACACCTTAGCCACTAAGCCACCTTCTGATTCCTACCCAGCTTTAAATGGAGCCGTTCTTCCTCTCTTTGTCCTGGGTCCATCAGCTAGCCTTGATTCCCTTCTTTAAACTCACTATTCTCCCTTGCACCACAGGGCTCCCTCAAGTCTTTTTCATAAAGGCACAAATTCCATTCAGGAAGACTTCACCCTCCTAGAGGCCTTCTAATACCATCACCTTCAGGTGATCAGGCTTCAACATATGAATTTGAGAGGGACCCAAATGTTCAGACCATAGCAGAGGCCTTTTCTTCACAGGTATACTTAGACATCTGTATAATATTTATAATTTGATGGGTGTCTGATTCTTCTCCTAGACTAAGCTGTCAGAAAAACAGAAAATAATCCTGTATCTCCCAGACCCAACTGGCTACTAGTACATAGTAGTTGTCAATAAACGGATTCATTCATCTCCAAGTATATACTTCAACACAAGGTCAACTCAAAGACTTGTCCTACTGTAATTTGAGTTCTTAATTATCTACCTTCCTATCCTCCATTTCAGAGGAACCAAGAGAGTTTCTTAGCTATAACTCCGGTAGGTGGTTGACCTTTAAAAACACTATAAGGAACGATGTTTTCCACCCAATCTTCACTCTCTGTAGTCACTTTTCTCTCTTCCCTCTCCAGAATTTTTTTTTTTCAAGTTTTTGCCATAGTGTGCATGTGCTCACCAGAGAGAGCTAGAGAGAGGGAAAGTGAGAAATCACCTCCATGAGGGATGACCATACTGCAATCCCTTCTCTATTCTGTTTCTGGGATTTGGGGCATGCACGCACACATAGCCAGTATGATTTTCAAGCTGCTAGATCCAGGACTCAAACCGTGATTGGTCATGAGGGAATCTAGCATCTTAACCTCCATGCTACCTGCTGGTGCCTCCCTCCAGAATTCTTTGCTTGCTGCCCTTGAAGTTAGAGTCAGGAATGTATTTTTAACCAGGTTTTTTTTGGCTTGGTTGGGGCTGTTGTGTTCCTCAAAGAAAAATCCTTAATTAAATGTTTCTGCTTTTGTAATTATGTGTCCTGGGACCGGTAGGTGGCATGGTGGTTAAGGACACTGGACTCCCACATGGCCAACCCTAGCATTTGAGTCCCAGACCTGGTGGCTTAATTTCTCACTCTCCCCCACCCCACCCCTGGCCCCTCTCTGGTCAAATTAAAATAAATAAATAAATAAATAAATAAAGTTAAGTAAAATAATTATTGTTTTAAAAATGTGTCCTTCACATGTATGCGGTACCCAGAGTCACAGTGGAGGGCAAGGGGCTCAATGATAGGGTGCTGAGATGTTTTCCCTCTTCATCTTGGTAACAGGACAAGTGCGTGTTTTAGTGTGGGAGTTCTCTGGCCATTGGCCATCAACTTTAGTACTCCCAGTGAGATTTTACTTGAATTTTACTTTTATGTCTGGCCATCTTCTCTACTTTTTGTTTTTCCTCCATTATTTTTCAGAAGGGAAGTCTCTGGAGAAACTCTCTTTTTCTCTCCCACTTTTCCAGGTTGGGCAGCGTCCCTGAAGCTGAAGAGCTGGCTTCCCAAATGCTGAAAGGCTTTCCTGGAGACCGCGTCTCTGCCCAGGAAGCACTTGTTCATGACTATTTCAGGGCCCTGCCATCTCAGTTGTACCAGCTTCCCAATGGTAAGTGAGCGAGAGAGAGAGAGAGAACACGTGCCTGAGTGTTAAGTGTCAGTGTCTTCAGTGTTTTCACCTAACTGTGGAGAATCCTAGATTTGTGCCCCAAAGTAAAGTCAGAAACCAGTTTGCCTGAGAGAAACAAGAGTCCATTCTTGCCAGTGTTGTGCACGAGATTCTCTAAAATCTAAAGCTCTGGTAGGGAGAGGTGACAGGACCTCCCTGTAAGACCTGATCAACTCACACACACCCACTTACACTTGAGAATTAAAGGAGATGAAAGTTGCCTCCGAGTCATTCGCGTTAGCTGCCATGTGCCCAGAGAAGCAAAACCAAGGTTCCTGACAAGCCCCTTCTCTCTCTCTGTAGAGTAAGATGATAGGTGACATGGATATGTCACGGAGGAGAGCTGGACCTTTCTTGATTGGTAATACGATGCTACAGAAGGAAGTGCCGAGGTTCCTCCCAGGCTGGCCGCCCGCTGGGAACACTCGCTGCCCTGAATTCAGCCCTTGCTGCCTGGGCCTGAGGTCATCCTCCGAATCTGAAATCTGCTGAGGGGTCATGTGGCTGCAGCTCTCCTCGTGTTTCCCAGAACACGGCCAGGAAGGGCTCGCGGAGGATGTGGGCAGTAAGTGTGGTCATGGGAGCCTATCCTTAGGTGGGGTTTCTTGGAAAACGGCCACACCATTCCACTGGAAACAGGTTTTAGAAGTCCCAGGGCAGAGAAAAAAAAGTGAAGGAGGCCCCAGCAGCTCAGACTGGGTACAGGGATGGGAGCCACGATGGGTGCAAGGGGATGGGGGCAGAGAAGAGCCTGAGGGCTACTGCCTACGAAGGGCAGACCCAGTTGGCCCACGTCACCGGGTTTGCAGATGGAGCCCCACTGTAGGACACTGTCCTGCAACAGGCCAAAGCTCTGAATTTGGGACTTGTTGAAGTATTTTATTATTAAAGTGAGTCATTTAGACTCTCCAAAAATAACCATAATCCTACAACTGGGGTTAATGTCTTACTTAACCCTGTAGGAAGAGTCAGTCATTAGTATTTATTAGGTTGCCGCTAAGTGTCAAGAACATACAAAGTACTATAAAAAGTTGAGGAAAACAAGAGGCTTGTCCTTGGCCTCCAGGATCTTACGAAGTAGGAGGAAAAGAGGGTGAGGAAGAGGAAACAGGGCGCCCCCGTACACATATTAGCACAAATCATACCTAAACAGCTCAAATCTGTGCATAATGAACCGCAGATGTTCAGAGACCGTGTGCATTAAAGGCAATTCTTCGGAGGAACTGGAGTAATTCAAGTGAGATGGATTAGACTGGGAGTGAATCTGCAGCGGAATTTGGAAGGACTGGGGGGATGCAATCTGGCATGTGGGTGAAATAAAAGACGTTGCAAGCAGACCTGCGACGCTCCCGTCCAGGTCCCCCTGGCCCCAGTTCTGCCCTGCCCCTCCCCCACTCCCATCCTAACTTCCTCTTCCCAGTCTGAGCCCCAAGGTCCTTCCTTCTTAGCTTTCTTCTCTCAGGTTTGGGACATCTAACTTCAGTGCTTCACGCAAGCATACACGCTTGGGTGTTCACACACACCCACACACACATCCACACTCCTTTCTCGCCACTTAAGGAAACTTCCCCCACAGGCCCTCCTCCAGGATCTATTATTCCACACACTGAGACCCGCTGGGGATCTTCAAAGTCTTCTAGGCACCAGCTTTTGCCTGACGAAGGGTAATTAGGAAGAAACAATCACTGTCCAAAGTGATGTGTTGTTTAGAAACTTGGGTTTTGATTCTTCCTAGTTGATCCACAGCAAAGCCACCAACAGAGGAGCTCTGGGTTTTGTGTGTGTGTGTGTGTGTGTGTGTGTGTATGTGTGAGTGTGCGCGTGCAGGTGTAAGAGAGGCAGAGAGAGAACAATCTGTATTCCTTCTCTGTTCACCCAGCCACAGAGCCCAAATCTACTTTGACACTTTTAGAAAAATGAAAAGATGGAATCTTGCAGGAGCCTGCCTGCGCTGGGGGGGAGACGAGGAGTGCTCACAGCAGGAGGGAAGTTGACTTTTCTTTATACATATAGGGGTTTTTCCATGCAGAGTTTAAATTATGCCTGATAAAAGGAGTTTCGTGGATGTTTCAGTTCTTTCAAATTCTCCTGGCTTCCTCCCAATTAAATGAGGTTTGTCAAAGCCACAGGGCTCTGCTGCTGCTGCCTCGGCGGACAAGCACTTCCTGCAGCGACATCTCGAATCCCCGAGGGAGAAGATGAAAGGGCCGGCGCCAAGAGACAGGGGAAGGGGGGCGGGATTGGGTGTGTGTGTGCCTGTGCCTGTGCCTGTGTGTGTGTGTGTGTGTGTATGTTCACGTGCGTGTGTGTGCGCTTGTACATGTGTGCAATGGAAATACATATAGAGACAAACTGACAGGACATGAGACGAGTAGAGAAAGCAAAGCTACCAGGAAAATTGGAAAGAAAAACAGAGGAAGGGAGAGAAGCAGAGACTGGTTTGCGCACCTTTGTGACCGACTGCAGCCCTCACCCGGGGCGCACTGTGATTTAAGGGACGCATTCCCTGGGCCTGGCAGTGCCAGCCTGCTTCTTCATTGCCCCTGGCAGTGAGCATTATTAAGAGCCTCCTTTGCAGACAGAGAGCACCAGCAGGTAATCACAATACCCAGCCTGCAGGGACACAGACTCTCCCTCCCTGCGGAGAGCTGCCCCAAGCATGAGAATTGTGCAAAAATAAGACATGCTCTTGTGAGTGATTTGTAAAGAGAGTTTCCCTGCCATGATTATGCAAGGAATGTTGCTCTCTGATGGCATTTCAGTATGGAATCATTTAGGGGCTTATATTTATATCATTTTTATTATTCTGGTTTTATTCTGGTTGCAGGATAACAGAGTTGTCATTTTACAATATATTCTGTTTCCCCTTTGATCTGGAAGATGCCAGCTCTTACTGTCTGCCCTCTGAAGAAAGACAATTAAAGCATAAAAACCTGTGACTGGGAAATATGTGGCGAGTGGAAGGATAGCCTAAATCGGAGGGAAGAGAGGTGTAGAAACTCCCCACGAAATAAAAAAATTGCTCCCATCCATCCAGGTCAATTTCCATGAAGCTGAGAGGTCCCAAACAGCACTTTGTCTAGATTGTGGCAGTACGCTCGGAGCCAGAGGACATTTATCAGAGGGTTATTTGCCATGAAAAAACAGGAATTCCAGGATTAGCTCCCTTTTGGAGAGTACTCTGAACTGGAAAAGCGTGAATATTGGACTGGCAAGCTTGTGGGAACTTCTGCCAAGTTCTGACGTTTTCCTTTATTGACTCTCGAACACCTGAAGAAACATTTGTTGAAGGAGAAATTATTGGTAGTCCCTCCCAAAACACGCCCGACAGCAAGCTAATTGCTTTTGCAGATGGTCAAGGAGCCCTCCTGCCACTCAGACACAGGCTGATGGCCACACTTGCCGTCCTGGTGGCCGAGCCAGCGAAGCAGAACGTCAGCTGGGGCAGCTAGGACCTAAAATTAGGCCCTTGGCAACTTTCTGGTCTTAGCTGCAGGTTCAGCTTCTTCATTTAATTCCCTTTGCCCTCAGCATGAACTTGGGCTTTGGGAAAGGAACACTGTTTAATGATTTGGGGGGCGGGGGGAGTAGAAAAATCATTAAGCTGCCCCTTCTAGAAACTGGCTCCATTCTTTCTTGCAGGAAACCTTCCAAATGTTACCCTTGGAAAGTTAAGACTGCTTTTGGAACCTAGCCATTTTGAACTACAGACACTGATCCAGAAAAGTATTTTCTATCTGGGGCAGTAAATGCCACGTGATTTAAGAGTCTGGTCCTTAAGCCACGGTCCTTGATCGTCAGGACATCAAAGGCTGTCTCTCTCTGTCTCTGGGTTGGTCCCATTTTACTAGCCAAATCCCATGCTTGCGTCTCCCATTCCTTCCTGAACTAAATCCATCTTCTTTAAAACAGGTTTTCACATCCTAGGGGGAAAAAATATTAAAACTTAAAAGCTTGCAATTGGCGCACAGGTAATTTTGCAAAAACCATGGGCTGCCCTGTAAGCATAGGGATGGAGGAAGGCATGGCCTTTACCCCTTCCTTTCTTCTCACCACCCTGGTAACTGCACTCAAAAGTTCTTCAGGCGGCCTCACTCACATTGCCCTCTTAAAACCAGAGGCATGTTTTGCTTTGCTCCAATTGCAGAACCTCAGGCCTTTCTGTAATATTATCTCTTTAATATATTTGAAGATTCCTATGTTACTTCGTAAGGGTCACTTCTCCAGGCTGTATTCTTTTAACCGTTTTTTGTTTGCAAATACAGATTCCATTTCTCCCACCTTTAGGTATTTTGTCTCATTGTTCTATTCGGGTCTGCTCCAATTATTATTATTTTTAATCTCTGATATTATGAACCCAGAGACTTAGGTTTGAGTCTCAGCATAGACTCAGGTTACTAATGTAATAGGAGAATTACTAGGTTGTCGGAAAAGTCGTGACATATTTTTTGGTTTTGTTTTTCTATGCAAAAATGTGTCTTAACTTTCCTGACAACCCAGTATGTTCCAGTTCGTTCATGGAAGATTTACTGAGTGTCTATTGGGTGTGATATTGAAAGACACAAAAAATGAATTAGTCATGGACCCTGTCCTCAAACAACTTGCAGTCCTTAAAGAAAGGAGACAAATGTCTAAACAGCTGCAGAACGAGTAAACACATGTAAAGGGCTCTGAGTGTCCAGAGGAAGTGAGACTAACTCTGGCTGTGGGAATCCAGGATAATTTGATGAGTGGGTCTTGGAAGATGGTTGGTCAGAATAGTTGGAGAGGAAGGGCGTGCAGGGAGAAGAATGGCAAACTCCTGTCAATACCATCGATCACTATTCAGATCTCGTTGTCTTTGTAATCATAGTGGCACAATCTTAACTCACATCAGCATGTTTAGTCTCTATCATTCTATGACTTTGTGCGCGGTTTCAACATTCTTTAACATGTACAAATGAGGCTTCCTTTAGCTCTTTGTATGCTTTTATATGATTTCAAGCCTATTCTATTTATTGCTTTTATTACCCAGTCTGTGATGAGGCCAGATTTCAGGAGGCTGGGATGACAAGGGAGAGGGAAAGAGGGAAGACCTCAGGTCTCTTGACTCTGTACTGCTTCTAGGAGTTTGGTACGTAACTCGGACCCCTCTTTCCACCTTTCAAATTTATCATTGATCGATACTTAAGAGACAATGCATCAAAGAGTGAACTAAAAAGTGTCCTGTGTAACATGCATCTTCACATTCTGTGCTCAAAGGTGTCCTGAACCCATTCCAATACATTAGAGGAAGTGTTTGATTGACACGATGTTATATAGAGCTGTGTTAACTGGAAGTCTGAATAAACCAAATCCCTCAGCACTAGTAAGCATTTGTGTTGGTTAAAGTTGTTAGCATCATGAGCTAAAAGGGTCTCCAAGTGGATAAGCCATTTAGGAAAGAGTTAGAGGTCTTACAACTTAGACACTATATATTCCATACCTTCATGATATAGACGAGTCGTTGACACCCAGGGAAGAATAATAGTAGCCTCCTTTTATTGAGCATCTATGTACTCTACATAAGCTCAGTCTACACACTAATTGGTAAATCTGGAATTATTATCCGCATATTACAGATTAGAGAATTAGACCTGAGAATCTAATTGCCCAAAGTTACATAACTAATAAGTGGTAGAGCCAAGATTTGACTTCAGATCAGATTCCCGAGTCATCCTCTTTCCATTACTCATTGCCCTTACTAAAGAACAGATAGGACCTTAGCAGCAAAATCAGGATTAGAACCAAGATCTTGATTCCCAGTCCTGTGCACTTTCCACTATCTCAAACGCTTTACTTTAAAACCTTTCTGGGAAAGACTCCACGTATCCCATTAGACATGTTTAATCTCTCACAATTAACAGGGCTCGATTTCATGTTTGATAGAGGTCGTGCCCCAGTACCACTGACCCCCTCCTCAGTGCCATCTTATTTTCTTTCTTTTATATAATAACATACACATCACCCTTGAGTTTTAAGGTCTCTCTATTTTTTTTTTTCCGAGAGTTTTTTTTGCTATAGGGCACGTGCCCTCACCAGAAAGAAAGACAGAAAGCGAGAAATCAACCCCCGGGGGGATGGCCACACCACAATCCCTTCTCCTCCATTTTCCTCTTGGGATCTTGGGCACGCACGCACACATGCCCGACATGTGTTTAAGCCACCGGGTCTGGGACTCAAACCGCAGTCGGCTACATGGGAGTCCAGCGACATAGCTATTATGCCAACTGCTGGTCCCAAGTTTTAAGATTTCTTAATCAATGGCAATTATTTTTGTTTTCCTCTGTAATTCATTCAACTTCATAAGAAAAACATGAATAGAATTGAATAGATAGTTGGGTAAAGGCATAAAATAGCAATTGATATAAGAGGAAACAGAGCAAAGTAACAAGTGGAATAAATAGCTTCACCAGTGATCAAATAGATACAAATGATTGTTACGATAGTTACGTTATCTATAAACCTTGTGACTCCCAGGGTTGAGGTTGTGGTAAAATGATTCTTTGTTGATGGCTGGGTAAATTAGAGCAACTTTTACAAAGCATTGTGACGTATATATCAAGAATTATAAAAAATAGTCATACCCTTTAACCATGTACTTTTTTCTTTGAGTTTATTTCTCCTGTGAACAAGAGAGATAGTTAACCCCAGGAAGGTCTACACATCATGGTCCACTCTCAGCTTCAGCCTGATCTGGATCATCGGCACATATGTGCCCAGCATGTTCAGGGAGGTCTCCAGATACGAACCTGGGACCTTCCCATGTGAGTCAATCTCACAAAGCATACCATTACCTGCCACCCCATCCCGTTTACTTTTGATCCTGGAAATTTTCTGAAGAAATCATTGAATAGGAATTTTTAAAATCTAGATTAGTAAAAGTCTTCATTGCATTTTGTGTTATATAACTTCTTTTTAGAATTATTTAACTTTATTTAAATTTGACCAGAGAGGGGGAGAGTGAGAGAGAAAGTGAGAAAGCAACCTGCCAGGTCCGGGACTCGAACATCGGTCAGCCATGTGGAAGTCCAGTGCCTTTAACCACCACACCACCTGCCAGCCCCTGTGTTTTATAACATTTTAAAAGTTATCAAAAAGAAAAGTACAAGAATTTAAATATTAAAAATTAGAGTACTGATTGGACAAATCTTAGCATATAGATTAAGCATGCAGTACTATGTAACTTTAAAATAATAACTAAATTATGGAAAACTGTATGCTGTGATATGAACTACAAAAAACTAGAATACAAATTTTTTTTTTTTTTTTTTTGGAGAGGTTTTTGCTATAGGGCGCGTGCGCTCGCCAGACAGACAGAGAGAGACAGAGAGACAGAAAGCAGGAAATCACCCCCCAGGGGGGATGGCCACACTGCAATCCCTTCTCCTCCATTCTCCTCTCGGGATCTTGGGCACGCACGCACACGCGCCCGGCGTGAGTTTAAGGCCACCGGGTCCAGGACGTGAACCATGGTCGACTACGTGGGAGTCCAGCGACATAGCCATTACACTAACTGCTGGTACCTAAAATACAAATTTGCATATTGTAGTGTTCCTGTGGAAATTATTGTGCATATTAATGACATTAACAGGTAGAGTACAAAAAAATAAAAATGCTCCTGTAATTTTAGAAGGATCATAGGTCATTTTTTTTCCCTTTTTAAAAATTTTCTTTAATGTTGGTATCACATTGTCTTTAGTATTTAAAAGAAAGAGTTAAACAAAATGGTACAGGGAGTCTGAGCTCTGAACTGGGAGTTAAAAGACATGCATTTTCTATTTTCTCTTCCAACATAAACATACATTGTTGGCCTTCATCAGCCTTAACTTCTCCATCTTTACAATGGGTTAACTCGTGTTTCCTTTACTCCAGATTGAACAGAATGTTTATTTTATAAAGCTTTTAACTCACTGAATACAAGAGTTCATATAAATGCATTCCTAGGAGAATGAAAGGCGGGAGGGAGAGGAAAAGATAAATAGGCACTAATTAATTTTAAAAGGAAAGATCATCTGCTTTAATCGGAAATGCATATGTACTGTGCCGCTAGTCAGAGTTTTAAGTGCACTCCTTGTTAGTTAGCAGCTTCAATTTAAAGTACTGTGTGATCCTTTGGGCTTTGAAGATATGAAGCCTATATACATACACATGAGCTAAAATTACCGCGTAGTCACAAGGAAGTGTGCACCCTGAATAATTAAATGCACTAAGCAACTTCAGCTGATGGCTTGAAGATGTGCAAGAGTAGCACGCAAGCCACGTGACAAGGGACATTACAAGACGTCGCAAGATGATGGTTTCATTTTTAAGCTTTCTTTTTAATGTGTGCTTTCTCTTTTAGTCATTACAGGCAAGTACAAGAGATTTGATTATCTCGTTTCCTGTGAAAGGTTATTCAGCTCCTCAATCCCATTAAGGCACTTTCTGCACTCCAGTGCATTGAGCCTTCACCAGGTTATCAGCCCAGGGAGAGTAAATGGAGACACCGGGATCAGATTTCCAAAGGAAGGGAAGTTAAAGCAAAGTTTGAAGGGGGTGACAGCCAACATCCACGAGCTCAGGAACTCAATTCGACTAGAAGACAACTAACTCATTATCTCATTCCGAAATGATCTAAATACATAAGAATCTAAAAGTTTTAAATAAACTTGTCCTACTGACTGTCTAGATGACTGAATTTCCCTTCTCAAAAAATTTTAAACACCCACTTTCGTATTTATTTATTCTAAGCCTGAAGCAGCTGCGATAATTATGCTGTCAGATTCAGTAAGTTAATGAGTCACCGAATGGAAGGTTTTGCATTTGTGAGATTGCTGAAGGAGAGCCGCTCTACAGCTTTTTTCTTTCTTTCTTTATCTTTTTTGCTCTTCCTTCCTTTCTTCTACTCCTTTTCCTTTTTCTATGAGTTGGGAAGGAGAGGCTGGCAGTCCACAGCCAAATTGGAATCCTTTTGATTAACTGGTTGCCTTTCCAGCATGTTCTGCCAGATAATGTCTCTCTCTCAGTCTCTCTCTCTCTGTCTCTCACTCTCTCCCTGCTCTTAAGGAGCGGCTGCTTTTGAGGGGCAAGGAAGCCTGAGGGGAATCCCAGTTTTTTCATGCCATTGTCCCTAAGGCAAGAAGATATTTCTCCCTGAGAGAAGTTCCCAAGCTGGTTTGGATTCGGGTTGATTTGAGAGTCATATGTAAAGTGTACACGTTATTTATTTGGGTTGTTTAACTGTTTTAGCTATGACATGAGCTAAAAGAAAAGAGAATACAACGTTGCATATTATAATGTCCCTGTGAAAATGTCTTTTGCATATCAACATTGCATATTATTATTATAATGTCCCTGTGAAAATGTCTTTTGCATATCAACATTGCATATTATAATGTCCCTGTGAAAATGTCTTTTGCATATCAACAAAATTGGAAGACTCCTTTCCAGACTAGCAAATATGTAATTCCATGTCGAAAACCTCGAGGCCACAGGTTAAGCACAGCATCCCGGCAAATGTCCGAACTGAGCAAGGCAGGTCTGGCATTGCAGGTTTGTTTCTCCCCTCTGGGTGCGAGCAGCCTCCAGTAAACAATAGTCTTAGGACACGTTATGTTCTTGGTGTGCCAAAGATAGAAGCTTCTGTTTTTGTTAAATCCTGAGCTATTTTGAGCAACCCAGGTTTGTGCAGATTGTGAGGCCTTGGAAAGAAATGCCCAAGTGGAAGAATGCCCCATGCAAGTTTGGTGGCTGCGCTTTGGTGACAACATGGCTCCTAACTTTTTGCTGTTTTTTGTTTGTTTGTTTGTTTTTTCAAACAGTATCTCTGCTAATGGTTGGTTGCAACAATGGCTACGATTTATTAAAAGCGTATTTTGTATCAGGAACTATACAAGGTGTTCTCCATGTATTATCTTCTTTAAATTTACAGCAATCTCCCAGGAAGTTTTCTTTTCTCCATCTTGCAGATGAGTCTTTTAAAATGTTAACTTCTAGACAGCTGGGCTTCTAGCCTTAGCATAGTGAGCACCCGGAAACAACAGGCACTGAACACACGCGGTTTTTTGTGTTTTTTTGAGAGGCTTTTGCTATAGGGCGGGTGCGCTAGCCAGAAAGACAGAAAAAGACAGAAAGAGACAGAGAGACAGAAAGCGAGAAATCAGCCCCCAGGGGGCATGGCCACTCCACAATCCCTTCTCTCCATTCTCCTTTTGGGATCTTGGGCACGCATGCACATGGGCCTGGCGTGAGTTTAAGCCACCAGGTCTGGGACTCCAACTGTGGTCGACTACATGGGAGTCCAGCAACATAGCCATTACGCCAACTGCTGGTCCCACACCCTGGCATTTATGGAAATGCAAACGGCCAGCATTCTGAACTGACAGAATACATGGAGTGGAGGGTTAAGGTAGTGTGTGTGTTTTAATTTGCAAAAGTTGCACCTTAGAATCTATTTAAATCCATCACCTAACATATCTAATAGGATTTGAAACTTTCAAAAACATGTCTAGCCCAGCTCGATGCTCACTGCCTCTTGTCAGGAATACAGTCCAGTCTCCTTGGCTTAAAATTTGCTCCCTTCACCAACTGGTTCTAACCCTCTACCAACTTTATCTTGTTCTAACCATGCAGGATTTACTGCACCTGTCTCAAACACTTTCCTTTCTCTGTGCTTTTGCCCATGCTGATCCCCAAGCCAAGAATATTCTCCCAAAGTCCTTAACTACTGAGAGCAAATCATTCTTCAAGGTCCTAAGGACATCTTGTCTATGTTTTTCCTTTGTCCACAGTAGACCCAAGGAGAGGGGTCATTATAATCCTATGTTTGGATCCACTTTGGGCCCTTGTTTGTGTGTGTATGTGTGTGTGTGTGTGTGTGTATGTGTGTTCATGTTCTGGTTTTAATCATATTTTTAATATTTTCAACCCCTAGCATTATACCTTGTCCAAGTGTTCATTTGGTAAAACTGCATTAAATTGAATTAAATAGGAAGCACTTGACAAGTATTAGTAGATTCAGTAAAATGAGTCATCCATGAGTCAGTATAAATTATTGGTAAATAAGTCTGGCTCATGTTTTGATGTCTCTTCAGGTGACAAATACTACAACAGACAGGCATTAAAAAAAAAAAAAAAAAAAAAAGGAAAAGAAAAGAAAAGAAAAGAAACACTGTGAAAGATCCCAGGAAATAATGTGTTGGTGCTTTTCTCTTTTCCTCCCTACAGAGGAGTCTTTGTTTACGGTTTCAGGGGTGAGGCTGAAGCCAGAATTGTGTGACCTTTTGGCCTCCTACCGGAAAGGTCAGCACCCGGCTCCGTTTAGCAAATGCTGGTGAAAAAAGAGAAGTCACCAACATCCTTCCAGGCAAGTAAGTGGTCCCCGCAGTGAGGCTGCCCTGGACAGGCTGCCAGGTGTTCATGGATTCAGAGCACCTCTGTCCTGGCTAGCTCTTCATGCCCAGCTCCAGGGACAGGTGACCTAGTCTCTCTCATTTGGGGAACAGTGATAAGGCTGTTAAAAAGGAAGAGAGAGATCATTGTGAGATCTTTGTGAGCCTTCAGCTGACGTGGGTGGAATACAGGATTACAATGACGTGCTGTTTTCCTTTAACTAGGTAGTTCTGTCAGCTCACAGGACAGAATTAGAAGTAAAGGTGGCCAGTGGCTCAGTTTGCTCAAGACCAAGGGCTTGCTGGGATGCAGGACATTTGTTGTTAAAGCTGACACAATCCCATGTAAACGAGGGTGACTGGTCACCTTGGTGGTACAGATTTCTTTGCAAGGTCATCTTGAGGAGGACGGGGTACTGTGAAGGAGTTTCTGGTTTTTTTTGGAGAGAGATTTTTGCTATAGGTTACGTCCATTTGCCAGAGACACAGAGAGAGACAGAGAGACAGAAAAAAGAAATCACCCCTTAGGGGATGGCCACACCACAATCCCTTCTCCATTCTCCTCTCGGGATTTTGGGCATGCAAACACATGCACCCAGCATGAGTTTACGCCCTCAGGCCTGGGACTTGAACCATGGTTAACTATGTGGGGGTCCAGCGATATAGCCATTATGCCATCTGCTGGTCCCATGTAAACTATTTTCTTAAAGCTACTCTACTGTAAAAGGAGTTATGCTAGCAGGTATAGAAGCGAGGCAGAACAACCCTCAGAGCCACCATAGTGTAGCTGCTCTTAGATTTCACAAAAGTATCTCCCATCCTGGGCTTTCTCTAGAGAATGGGAGGAACAGTAATTGAGGTAGAGGAATGAAGGTGAGAATCCATGTGCAGGACTGGCCAACCAGTCCTTGAGGTGACCCTGGCTATATTGTAAACCATGAGCATTGCATCTTGATTTGGCCACTCTTTTGCCCACCAATTTGGCAGGTCTTCCTAACAGACTTTTGGGGCCTGGACAGTAACTCCATCCACTCAGCTCAGAATCATTCACATGGCAAGATTCAACTCTTTACCTCTTTCTCTTGGACCTTTTTCTTTGGCTGTCACTATTTAAAAGCTTATACACATCAAGAATGTCTGCCTTCTGGCTCTTCTATGATCATTGTCTTAAAAGACAATGCTCTCCTCATTGGATAACAGGGAAGCTTAGAATTTTATCTGTTCCCTCAGAACATTTTATAAAATGCCTAAATTTGTACTTTAACAATATGGAATTGGAATTATAATTGACAATGCAATGATATGGTATTTCCCAAGCAAAGTATTTTCTAGAGCAGAGTCTTTACTATGTAATTATGCCATTTCAAACCTACCATTTACAAGAACAGGATAAACTTTAGCTGTGTTCTGTAAAGCGAAGGGTTTCTCCTTTGTAAAATTATCCAATACATGGAGCCAGCAGGTGGCATGGAGGTAAAGGTACTGGACCCCACATGGCTGACTCTGTGGTTCAAGTCCCAGCCCAGGTGGCTTAAAGATCATACCAGGCACATGTGCATGCATATCCAAAATCCCAAGAAGAGAATAGAAGAGAAGGAATAGTTGTGTGGCCATCCTCCTTGGGGGTAAGGGGAGTGGATGATTTCTCACTTTCCCTCTTTCTCTCTCTCTCTCTGTCTGTCTGTCTGGTGAGTATATGTACCCTATAACAAAACAAAAAAAAAAGAAAAGAAAAGAAAAGGATCAAAGTTGCTAATGGAAATGGTCTCAAATGGTTGCATGCCATATTATTAATAATAGCTATCATTTCTATTGTCACTGTTATTTTGTATTACTAGGCAGTCAAAGGTAGAGAAATTACCTTGACTCTGATCTACAGTGCCCTTCTGCTAGTAATTGTTACCTGTAGATGTAAATTGGTCACAATACGAAATCAATGCAATGCCGTGTGTCAAGCTTGGCACCTGAACCAGCCATGGAAGGAGTGGGGAGTCAGCTTCTGCTCCTTTGGAGTAATCTCATGATGTCCCTAGGCCTTGGTAGTCATGTAAGGAGATAAAACCGGTAGGAGATGAACCATAATAAGGAAAAGCTAGGGCAATTAAACTGTTTAATAAATGACTTGGGATCAGCAAAATCGGAGAGTGCTGGAGTTAAAGAGACTAAAAGCGGTAATCACATGGACACTTGGGGCCTGTAAATCTTTTTTGCTGAATTGAATTTATGTTAAATTATTCACTTTTTAGGAGAGTCAAAATGTAAATTGGAATAGTAGGACTTGGCAACTGGCAGCAATGCTTCCAAAATTAAGACTCTTGAAAGATCCTCAAAAACGTCAGTTTCAGGCATGGAAAAAATGTACACTGATGTCTACCATAGAGAAATAGAGGGGAACTAAAATTTATGGGTACATACCACATGCCAGCACTACTATGGGCACTTCACACAGTTCATTCCAAAGCGTGGCATGTTTTAAGCAGTGGGTTGTGGTGAGTTACAGTTGTAGTTTATACATCTGGACAGAGGGTTTTTGTTTTGTTTTTGAGAGGTCTTTGCTATAGGGCACATGCTCTTGCCAGAAAGACAGAGAGAGGCAGAGAGACAGAAAGCGAGAAATCACCCCCTGAGGGGAATGGCCACACCGCAATCTCTTCTCCTCTGTTCTCCTCTCGGGATTTTGGGCACGCACGCACACACTCCCGGCGTGAGTTTAAGCCACCGGGTCAGGGACTCGAACCACAGTCGACTTACTTGGGAGTCCAGCAACATAACCATCATGCCAAATGCTGGTCCCAGGACATCACCTTTTCTATCAATATATAATTCCATCAATAACTTTGCAATCACATTTAACAGGCTTTCCTTACTTGATCTGCACTCTTATTTGTTATTTCCAGTCTGTTTATTTCTCATTTACTTCCAGGGCTACATTCTTGCTGTCTCAGTTTTCATTTGCCTGTACTTAGAAGAAGCCTCCTGTCTGCTTTGTATCAGATCTCGAGTTTTATACCATTACCTATGGCCTGGAATGTTTTAACTCTGATGTTAAAGCCAATGGTATATAATTCTTTGGAGAAAAAGCAATGGGAGGTTATTGCCTAGAATTTAAGAGTGGTTGGCTCAGAAATTGCACATAGACTAAGATAGTCTGAGAAGAGGACTTTTGAGTAAGTTCTTCCTCTTTGTCTTTTGACAGAGAGATCCCTGAGCCAGAAGGTTGATTTCCCAACAGGACAGATGGGAGACGGACAATTGAAAGAATTTGGAGAGAGACCAGGTACATAGAGAGACCTGTCACTCCTGCGCACGCTTCCAATTTCTCCCAACAAAAGAACTTCTGTGGCAAGGAGAGGATGAGTCTCCAGTTTGGAGACGTCTCCAGAGAAGATGATTCGGATAAAGTTGTCAGCAAAAAGACTTGCTTAAGACTACCTGTTACTGTTTTCCTAGGAGCGTTTCTTTCTTCACTATCTGGATTATCAGAACACATTACCACCCCCACCTCACCCAGATTTTGGGAGTTTGGACTGCGTTGCTGTTTAGAATTGAATTTCAGGCTCTCTCTTTCTACTGAATCCTAATCATTGCAATGATGGCAAAAGTGATGTGAAATCTAAGCTCTGATTTGATGGCAGAGATACTGAAGACTGATAGAAGCAAAGGATTCCAAAGATGTAATTCGAGCCCTGTTGCCCCATCAGACACACATGCATGTGCACATACAGAAGAAAGCCCTCGAGAAAAATGAGAGATCTTTGTAGGCTAACACACGTGCCATTTTCTACAATGGCTCTTTCTAAAAGAAAACAGGGAAACTCAAATTACTTCTGTCTAGGGATTACATCAGGGAATGTTGTAACCTAGAAACCAGAGCCCTCTATAAATACTTTAGAAGAACAAGGACGAACTAATTGAAAAATAGTAACTATGCACCCAGTGTCTGAGATAGAAGAAGAAAAAACACATACAGATAGTCCAAAGAAATCTGCTTTAGTATTTGATTTTAGTAAGGCACTTTGAAACAGCCTATCTGGATCTGAAAGGTGACAAAGTGTAGGCTGGATGATGGGGCAGAGACGTGTACTGAAAGAATGACAGTTATTCAGCTGAGAGGCCTATAGTGCTACAGTACAAACTTCAGCCTTGTGTCCTATTCCAGTCAAAAATGCTTATTAATCAAGGCTGCAAAAAGAGAAGACCTAAACCAGGCCAGCGTGAGGTCTAGCAGGACTACGGCCATTTTGAAATGAAGAAAGGCCTCTAGCAAGACCAATGTAGGGGCTTGCAGGTAGCGTGGTGGCTAAGGGTATTGGACCCACACATGGCCGACTGTGGTTTGAATCCCGGACCTGGTAGCTTGCTTTCTCACTTTCCCTCTCTCTCTCTTTCACTTGTCTCTCTCTGGTCAAATAAAATAAATAAAGTTAAATAAAGTAATTCTTAAAAAAAAAAAAAAAAAAAAAAAAAAAAAAAAAACAGTGTGACTAAGTGCTGAGTCAGGGGAGGTCTGTTTGAAGAATGGTCAGAGGAGAACTCAGGAATGGCTATTTGAAGAAAAATAGGAATTAGGAAAGTGATTGACTTTGTGGTGAGGAATGATTTACACTTGCTTATATCTTGTATCTATAAGTACACGCTGAGCACACACTAAGCTCTTGAGATACTTTAGTGGTGCTTGTTGACTGTCTACCTATAACGTGGCTGCAAAAAATAAACTCCCTTCTTCTCCAGTCTCTGCCTCTTGTCCCATTGACCGCACATAGAGGCAGATGGACTTAGTGTGCGGTAACAGACTGAGGAGACAGAGAATCTCCTTCCTAAGGAGTGAGGGCCTTCACAAAGCAGAGGCTGGCCCTCTGGTGGGGGCTGTACAGCTATGGCAAACAGCTCAGGCGTGCTACTTTTAAAGCAGCAGGAAAAGTTCTTGACCACCTTTTCACCAATAGAATGAGTGCTCCCCATAATAGTGGGCTCCCTTTGCCCCCATGGAGATACAGAAAACTGTACAAGGAATTCCCGTATTGGAGGTTAGAGCAGCTGACCTCTAAGGTTTCATCTAATTCCAAACTCTCCAATAATGACTTTTGAATAACTGTGGACACACTATACTTAGAATTATGGCAATATCCTATTGTTGCAAGGATGGATAGACTCATTTTTTTTCAGTGGAAATTGATTAAATTATCCTTTTTCTGTTATACTGGAAAATAAATTATGCTTGTGCTTCCTTTCTTAGTTAATGGATTTGCCTACTTAAGAGCTTAATAAAAATATTTAAAAGACTCTAAAACATCCTTCAACTCTTCCTTTATTCCTTGATTTCATAAAACAAGCTTTCCTAGTGTTTGTGCTTATTTTTTCTCCCATTTAAAAATACATTTAATTTTATTTATTCATTTATTTTAATTTGGCCAGAGAGAGAGAGATAGATAGAGAGAGAGAGAGAGAGAGGGAAAGTGAGAAAGCAAGCCACCAGGTCCGGGACTCGAACCGTGGTCAGCTATGTGGGAGTCCAGAACCCTTAATCACCACACCACCTGCCAGCCTCTCTCATGTTTTTATTGATTCCATTGTATAGACACATACATGACTTAAAACACATTTTATTTTTGTTCAGTTGGACATATTAACTATTTTAGTGATGTTTACTTATTTAGTCATTATGCCATTGATTTAGTATTGCTGTCTCTGAGGCTCCATACCTGGGTACTTCTTAGCTCTCTAGTGGGTGATAGGGCTGGTCAATTCATTGTAAGAGGAAGTGGCGTGTGCCACTTCTGGACCTATCATTCATCTGATTGCCAGTGCAAGGCCCTCCAGATCTCTTTTCATTTTCCCTCTGTTGCAGTGACCAGAAGCATTCAAGATGGCCCCAGAATGAGATGTTCAATAGAATTCCCAAATGACATACAATTAATGTGTAGTGGGAAAGAGAGAGAAAACATTATTGCTCTAAGCCATTGATATTTTGGGGCTATTTGTTACTAAGCTATAACCTAGCCTATTCTGACTAATACTGGGGTACACCACACATAGACCTGCACTGTCCATCATGAGAGAGAGAAGCTCAGCACCCTGAGGTCTCATGCCACATTTCTTCTCCCAGCCAGCCAGGACCCACACCCAACATGTACAGGTTGACACAGAACCAAACCCTGATCTTCCATATGTGCGGCCTTACAGAGCACTGTGCTGCCACTTTGCCACCGTGGTTGAGTCTTGGGTGCTGCTTTTTTTTGAGTTTTTTTATTTTTATTTTTATTTTTTTTTGCCATAGGGCATGTGTGCTCAGCAGAAAGACAGAGAGACAGAGACACAGAAAGCGAGAAATAACCCCGAGGGGGAATGGCCACACCACAATCCCTTCTCTTCTAGTCTCCTCTTGGGATCTTGGGCACGCACGCATACACACCCAGCGTGAGTTTAAGTCACCGGGTCTGGGACTCAAACCGCGGTCGACTACATGGGAGTCCAGCGACATAGCCATTGCGCTAACTGCTGGTCCCTCATGTGCTGCTTTTTAAAAGAAAGTACAGTTCTCCTTACATCATACCAATCAGACTCACATATTCACTCTTAAAATGCTAGCAAGGGGGATTCGGTGTCTGCTTTTGAATGTTCAGGATTTCCTCCAGATTTGAAGCTAGGATCTCCTTTCTCGAGGGACCCATTAATGAATAATCATGACAACATGTGAGCCTACCCTATCAGAGAGGAGATGACTCTTTTTTTTTTTTTTTTGGTAGAGGATTTTGCTTTGAGGTGTGTGCACTTGCCGGAGAGAGAGAGAAAATGAGAAATCATCCCCTGGGGGATGGCCATGCTGCATCCCTTCTCCATTCTTCTCCCGGGATCTTGGGTACACAGGCACACACACCCTGCATGAGTTTCAAGCCACTGGGTCCGGGACTCAAATGGTGGTCAGCTATGTGGGAGTCTAGCAATGTAACCACAACGCCATCTGCTGGCCCTGAGGAGATGACTCTTAACTAGAGAAATAGGGAATGGCTCTTAGGCAGCCAACCAATAGAATTTGCTACTGCAAGGACCAGCAGATGGTGTAACTGTTATGTCACTGGACTCCCATGTAGTCGACCAACTCTGCTTTGAGTCCTTGACCCAGTGGCTTGAAACTCAAGCCGTGGTGTATGCGTGTGTGCCCAAAATCCTGGGAGGAGACTGGAGGAGAAGGGATTGTGTCATGGCTATCCCCCTGGGGGATGATTTATTGCTTTCTCTGTCACTGTCTCTCTGGCAAGTGCACACACACACACACACATACACACACACACAGAAGAACTTGCTACTGCGATTAATTGACTATGAGGTCAAGTGGTGTGGGAGGCAGTGGGAAGTGAAGAATGACTGGTCATTCTGTTCTTGGGCTCTGTATGAATTATTATATCATTTGTAGTCGGGTAATCATTTTGAAGTACAGGTAGATACATCAGATGATTAGAGCTAGTGGGCCCAGCCATAGTGGGACAGCAATAGCACAAGGCTCTGCATTGCTGGAAGTCATATGGAAGGCTGGGGTTGCGTTCCCGGGTTCACTTGCACGCACTGTGCATGTGCTCATGATTCGAGCTGACTGGGGAAGGCTGTGGGGGAGGGGCAGGATGCAGATCACAGTATGAAACGCCGTTGAGGGCACTTGTCTTTCTCTGTCTCTGTTTATCTCTGTCTCTCTCATGAAAGAAGGAAACAAGAAAGGAAAAAAATGAAAGAGAACGGAAGAAGGAAGGAAAAATGGAAGGGAAGAATGAAGGAAGGGGGAGGGAAAGGAAGGAAAGGGAAAGAAAAAGAACGAACTGCTGGCCTGGAAGCAGGCATGGGGGCAGGCTCTATGTGGCATCACCTACGTATTGATGGCTCTTGGAGTCCTCAGGATGTGATTGCCTAAGAAGCCATATACCCGGAGAAGAAGCACAAGAACTGAACCTTGTGACAGCCCACATTTAGAGGGTCTGAGAAGGATGAAGTATTAGTGGCTAGAAATTGGTGGGGGAAGGAGACGTTGTGGGGAGGGAAGAGAAAACTAGATCCTTCTGTGTGAAAGAAGTTGAGAATTGCGTTCCAAGACTGAGCAGCCTGCAAGGGAAAGTGTTAAGGAGTGTAATCTAAGAAATACCATGGACTTTGGTGGCTACTGGTCATTGAAAACCTACATGATATGGAGACCAGCAGTTGGCGTAATGGCTATGTCACTGTTCTCCCATATAGTCGACCATGGTTTGAGTCCTGGACCCGGTGGCTTAAACTCATGCCAGGCGCATGTGCGTGCACGTCTAAGATCCCAAGAGGAGAATGGAGGAGAAGGGATTGGGCATAGCCATCCCCTCCAGGGGCGGGGGGGGTGATGTCTCACTTTCTGTCTCTCAGTCTCTCTCTGTCTTTCTGGCGAGCACACACGCCCTATAGCAAAAACTTCTCAAAAAAAAAAAAAAAGTTAAAAAAAAAAGTTAAAAAAAAAGAAAACCTACACGATAACAGTTTCTGTGGAATGGTGGGCACAGGAAAACATGATGGGTTAAAGAAAACATGAGTGGTAAGAACACAGAAGCAGGAATACCTTCTGGATATTCTTTCATAAGAGAAAGGTAAAGTGAGAAATCAGCCCCAGACGGCGATGCCACAATCCCTTCTCCATGCTCCTCTAGGGATTTGGGACATGCGTGTATGTGTGCTCAGCGCGGTTTTCAAGCTGCCAGGTCCAGGACTCAAACCATGATTGACCATGTGGGAGTCTGGTGCCTTAACCACCATGCCACCTGCTGGCCCCAGATTATCCCTTTTTCAAGTTTATTTTTTAATTATTTTTAAATTATTATTATTTATGAGGGAGAGAGACAGAGAAACAGACAGAAAGTGAGAAATCATCCCCCGGGGGAATAGCCATGCCACAATCCCAACAAGGTCTTGACTACAGTCCATCCCCAGCCTCAGCCAGCCCCGGATCATGGGACATGCCCTGTGTACTCAGGGAGGTCTCCAGGCTCAAACTGAAAACCTTCTCATGTGGTTCAGCTTCACAGACCATTGTATTTTACCACTGAGCCACTTTCAGGCCCCAAAAGATTATGCATCTTTATGGACCAAAGGAAAAAAGTAAGAAAGAAAGTGGGAAAACCAGTGGGTAATCTAAAATCCCCAAGTGTGTTCTCCTCTCGGCTTCTACTTGGTCTCCCCTCTGCCTAGAACCCTTTCCTTCTTTCCTTCCTTTCTTCTCTCTTTTGTTTTCTGCTATAGGATGTGTACTCTCACTGGGGAGAGAAAGGGTGAAAAAACACCCCTAAAGGGGATGGCCACCGTGCAATCCCTTCTCTTCTGTTATCCTCTCAGGACTTTGAACACACACATACCACCCACCCACACTTGGTGTGTTCTTTTTTTCTTTCTTTTTTTTTTTTTTTTTTCTTTCAGAGGGAGATTTTTGCTATAGGGTGTGTGCACTTACTGGAGAGAGAGAGAGACAGAAAGAAAAAATCACCCCCCTGGGGGGATGGCCATACCACAATCCCTTCTTCTCCATTCTCCTCTCAGGATCTTAGGCATGCACACACATGTGCCCAGTGTGAGTCTGAAGCTGCCAGGTCCAGGACTCGAACCACGGCTGACTATGTGGGAGTCCAGCAAGGTACCCATTACGCCATCTGCTGTTTCAACCCAGTGGTGTGTTTTTCTAGCTACCGAATTCATGACTCGAACTGCGCTATCTGCCATGCAGCACCCAACTACCTTAACCACCACGCCACCACTGGCCCTGGGACACTTTCTTTCAAATATCTACAAAGCCAACTTCCTTACCTATTTCAAGTCTTTGCTCAGGACCAGCAGATGGCATGATGGACATCGCTGGACTCCCACGTAATCAACCGCAGCTGAAGTCCCAGACCCAGTAGCTTAAAGCTCACGCCAGGTGCATGGGCATGCGTGACCAAGATCACAAGAGGAGAATGGAAGAGAAAAATTGCAGCATGGCTAGGCCCCCTGGGGAGGGGGTGATTTCTCACTTTCTGCCTGTCTCTCCGGCAAGTGCACGCACACACATACACAAATCTCTCCAAAAAAGAAAAGTCTTTGCTCAATCTGACCTGGCAACGTCTACCTCAGCCACCCTGTTTAACAGGCAAACTCCCTGCACATGAATCCCCTTAGCCTGCTTTATTTTTCTATACGTGTCATCACTTGATTTCCTGCTCTGTGAATTCACAATTGACTTACTGTGATATTTATTGTTTCTCTTCCCCCTCCGAGAATGTGGGCTCTGCAAGGATAGGAATCTTTCTTTCGTGCACCGATGTATTTTAAGTACCTTGAACAGTCTCTTTGCACATAGTAGGTCCTCAATAAATGTCTTTTTGAATGAACAGACTCCTCTGTCTAGAACACGGCACTCCTTTTCCTTCTTGCTCTGCTCCATTTTGTTTTTTCCACATGTTATGTACTGGTGTTTTACATTTATGATGCATTTTCTGACTTCCCCAGAAGAAAGGAAGCCCCATGGGAACAAAGAGTTTGGTATGTTTTGCTCACTGGTATATTCCAGGCACCTAGAACTCTGCATGACACATAGCGGGAGCTTAGCAAATATTTACAGGATAAATAGATAAATGAATTAGTGACGCTTCAGAGATTGAAGGCAATGAGATTAAAAGCCATGTTTGTCTGTGGGAGGACAAGAGAACAGGGGAAAATGAAAAATGCACAGGTAAAATGATTAAACAGCCATTAAGGGGGGCTGGCAGGTAGTGTGATGGTTAAGATGTTGGACTCCCACACCGATGACTACAGTTCAAGTGTCAGACCTGGCAGCTTGCATTCTCTCTTTCCCTTTCTCTCGGCTCAAATTTTGAACATAATGGAAACAATAACAAATGAAATGAAATACATAAATCATTTTTTTTTAATTTTTTAAAAAACGATTGAGGTGCAGAATCAGGAGCCAGAGACTGCTTTTGATGAGTTCTCGCTCTGCCACCCATCAGCAGCTAGATTGGAAAGATTATTTCATTTCTCTGGGCTTTCACCTCCTTTCTAGGAAGGAGATAATAATGGTATCTATCTCATAGAGTAGCTTGTGAGGATTGAAAGAGTTCCTACAGTGAGAGTACTTTAAACAGTGCCTGGCACATACCTTACATTACAGCACACTAATTACTAGCGCTGATAATGATCCTAGTGAAGGGGAAAAAAAGGAAACAGGAAAATTAAACGTGCCAAAGACCGTGAGGTTCTACCTGGAAAAGGAAGGCAGGGGGGCAATGTGAAATCAAAATAGATTGAAGAATTAGGGTTTGGGATGAAGTTGAGGGGACGGGGTTTCCTAACACCTGATTCCAGTTCTGCTTGTGACTACGGTTCACCCTGGTGAGCCTAGCTAGAGTTTCAGGCATTTTTATAATGAAATGTAGTTGGGTTTCATTAACCTCCTGCTCTAACATACAGATTCAAAATTGAGGATCAGTGTTTTAAAATATAGATTTTTTTCCTCCAAACACAAATTCCAACTTGTACAAACTTGTATGAAATATAATAATGGCACCAATCGTTTCCTCTTGGAGATCTATTCACTTTTTGTTTGAGTTCTGGAGGTGTTCAGTAGGCGTTTTGTAATTCGTTATGTTTCAACAACATTTGGGGAACTATCTGGGGGGTTCGAGGCAGGAAACACAAAAGGCCAGGTTAATAGCGCCCACAGAGCCCCACCACAATGGCTGCAATGGGCCACACATCTCTGGGAAAGACAATTCCCCAAAAGGGTGGCTGGGGAAGGCAGATAAAAGACCAAAGTTGGGTCATGTGACAGGTGTCACTTGAGTAACAGTACTGGGGCCAGAGATAAAAGCCCACTCCTTCTGGTCACATGACACAGCTTCATTACGCTCCCAGCGGGGGGTTAGAGAGTCTGGATGCCATTTTTACTTATTTATTTATTTGTGTTTTTTCCCCTTATTCTGTGATAATGAGAAAATGTTTAAACTCCCATCTCTGTGTTTAAACATTTCTTCCTGCTGACAGCAGCGGGATACCCCTTGATCAACTGTCAGATTGGAAAGTGCAATTTTTCTGGAAAGTAAACAGCATGTTAGCTGGTTGGAAATAATTTTCTGTTTATTGGTAGCTGTTAGTCTAGGAGTGATGGAGCCCTGTGACAGCACTTGTCAAGTGAAGAATAAGAATCAAGTTTGGAAATACCTTGAAGACATAGCTCTGACAATAAGGCCTTACCATTTTCTGATAGAAATGTTCTCTGAAAAAGTTAAATTAAAATGGGCAGAAAAACTCATGACTTTTCCAGTGTTCCTAGCCCCTGGAGAACCTGGTGGCAAAACTGACAGACTCAAAGGCAAACTCACCGAATGCTGGGGGTGGAAGTGTCCTTGGCAGTCACTAAGTTTAAACCCCTTGCTTCGCTCCTGGGGGAACCAAGGCTCAGACAAATCCCGTGGCCTCTCCCCACAACAAAGTGGAAAACAGAGTGGAGACACACAAGTTTTTTTTCTTTTAAAATTGCATGAGGAAGACAATGGAAAAAACTGGTACAGACAGTTTAAACATTTTAACCTAAGTGTACTAAACAATGTTTAATAGCACATACGTCTATGTATGTATATATGTATATAAACATGTGTGTGTGTGTGTGTGTGTGTGTGTGTATGAGATCCTTTTTCTACACTGGCTAAAGACATCATTATATTCTTTTATTGATTAAACATGTTGTCATCAAAAAAGTTTCTCATAAGTAGTACAGTCATCAGTCCATAACTACTTTAGGGTAAATCTGGGGTCTTGATTTGTCCCAGAATTTTTTTTAAGAGAGATATTTGCCATAGGGTGCATGCATTTGCTGAAGAGACAGAGAGAGAAAGAAAGTGAGAAATCAGCCCCCGAGAGAGGATGGCTACACCACAATCCTTTCTCCTCCATTCTCCTCTCAGGATCTTGGGCACTCACAAGCGCCTGGCATGAGTTTAAGCCACCAGATCCAGGACTCGAACCGTGGCTGACTATGTGGGAGTCCAGTGACGTAACCATTAGGCCATCTGCTGGCCCCTGTTCCAGAATTTTTTTAGTTTACTTATCTACTTCATGAAAAAGAGGAGAGAGAGAGAGCAAAAGAGGGAAAGAGAGAGAAAGAGACAGCAACCCCCAACAGGGTCTCACCATGCCATTATCTTCCCCACAGCCTTCTAGCTGGCCAAGATTATGGCCATGACTACAAGTGTGCCTAGCAGTTTAACTTGACCCAGAATCCAAAATCCAGGCTTCCCCGTATGGTGCAAGCATCACACAGTGGCACCCTACCACCTGTGCTACCATGGCTAGGCCTCGTTCTAGAATTTGCCTCACTTTTTTCTAATAGTTGGAAAATCACTTCAAGCTGCTAAGTGCCTTTGCCTAGATGTTTCCAACAAACATGTCAAGTCCTACATGTCCATACTTCTCCCCTGTATCAAAAATTAACCAGAAAACCTCTTCTCCATTCACATTTGGGTTAACAGCTTCACCTTGCACCCACTTGCCTCATTCCCCTCTCTTCATCTCCTAAACACTTTTGGTCCATTTTCTCTTCTCCATCTCCACTGCCAAACTATGTGAATCTCAAAGCAGGGTTCCTATAAGCTACATCAGCACCACCAGTAAATGATTAGAAATGCGAATGCTTAGGCCCCACTTTAGACCTACTAAATCCAAAACTGGGGGATGAGGCCCAGTAAACCTGCATCTTCACCAGCCTTCCAGGTGATTCTGATGCACTAACGTTTTTGTGCATATGTATGGTTTTAGCTGTTTTAAGTAACACCTAATACTTGTACAAAATTACAGGGGTACGATAGGATTTCACAGCACGAGAATACAATGTGCAGTGATTTATTGAGGATCATTAGCATATCCATCATCTCAGCCATTTGTCATTCATTGTATTGGGAACATTCAAAATCCTCCCTTTTAGTTACTATAAGATTCAGAGCAATTGCTACCTATTTTTGCCCTGCTCTAATTTATAACACTACTATTGCTCCTCCTCTCTATCTACAAATTTATTTCCATTAATGAACATCACTCTATCCCTCACCCTCACCTTTTCAGCCTCTAGTAGTCATACTCTGACCTCTCTGAGGTCATTTTTTCAAACTTCACATACGAAGAAGAACGTGTAAATACTCTTTCTGTACCTGGCTTATTTCACTTAATACAGTGCTTTCCTGGCTCACCCATTTAACACCAAGTGACAGGATTTTGTTCTTTTCAGTGGCTAAAGAGTATTCCATTATGTATATGTACCACATATTCTTTTTTTTTTTTAGAGAGGTTTTTGCTATAGGGCGCATGCGCTCGCCAGACAGACAGAGAGAGACAGAGAGACAGAAAGCAGGAAATCACCCCCCAGGGGGGATGGCCACACCGCAATCCCTTCTCCTCCATTCTCCTCTCGGGATCTTGGGCACGCACGCACACGCACCCGGCGTGAGTTTAAGCCACCGGGTCCGGGACTCGAACCGCGGTCGACTACGTGGGAGTCCAGCGACATAGCCATTACACTAACTGCTGGTCCCTGTACCACATATTCTTTATCCACTCAACGGTTGACAGACACTTAGGTTGCTCCCATAAACTAGCTATTGTGAATAGTGTTGCAATACACATTAGAGTATAGATATT
This sequence comes from Tupaia tana, assembly GCA_026018925.1. Classification (NCBI taxonomy): domain Eukaryota; kingdom Metazoa; phylum Chordata; class Mammalia; order Scandentia; family Tupaiidae; genus Tupaia; species Tupaia tana. Next base: position 41,347,789 of record JAKSZU010000001.1, on the reverse strand, counting down.
TTTGCAACAAACTAATTGACTTTAGGTATATACCTAGTATGAGGATTGATGGATCCGATGGCAGTTCTAGTTTTAGTTTTCTGGAGAATCTCCACACCGTTTTCCACAATGGCCACACTAATGTACATTCCCACCAAGGGTGTAACAGAGTGCCTTTTTCTTCTCTACGCAATAAAGTTCAAGAACCTCTTCCCTGGCCATGTGCAAAAGGTCTCGCCCAGTCTCCTAACTGGCCTTGCAGTCACCAGTTTCTCTGAAGTATTCTCCATATCAGTAGTTCTCAACCTTGACTGCACAATGGAATTACCTGGAGAGATAAAAAACCAAAACCAAAAACAAACCTGATGCCTGGGTTCCACTCTTAGGAATTCTTGTTTATTTGATCTGGTGCACAGCATAGGTATTGGGATGTTATTCTAAGGTACAGCCAGCGCTAAGAATTACTGGTCCACAAGCCAGAGTTCTTCTGTTAAAAGAGAAATCAGATGACATCACTATTCCCTCTGCAAAAATCTCCAGCAGTCATAGGCTTGATTCAGAGCAGGACTCTCCAACATGGCCCCATCTACACTCTCCAGCTAGTCCCATCAGCCTAGAGTCTCACTCACCTCCTCCTCCACATGCAGCCACACAACATTTTCCATCATTCCCCATGTGTCATATTCTGTCACCTCCGTAGACTTTTGCACTTTCGTTCCCTCTGCTTGGAATGTCCTCCTCCTTCCTCTATGCCTGATGACCTCATCCTTCAAGACTCAGCTTTAAGATCGTCCAGTCCAGGGTGAGTTGCTCCCTCCTCTGAGATTCCAGGACAGCCGGTTGCTATGTATTGGTCCCATTTCATTGCAATTATCAGTTGACATATTTTTTTCCCTTTTAAACACTGATGGATCTGAAGAATGCTCAGTGTTTATGGGACCAGACCATGTGTGGCACGGTGGTAACACAATGCTCTGGGGCTAACCCACATGGAAAGGTGTTGGGTTTGTGTCCCAAGACCTCCCTGAATATGCCAGCACACATGGTCCATGATCCAGGGCTGATTAAATCTGGGGGTGGATCATGGCATGAAGATCCTGTTGGAGGTAATGTCTCTCTCTCTCTCTGTCTATCTCACTCATGGAAGAAAGAAAGAAACTTTAAAAAAAAAAGTTTAACTTTTAAATTAAAAAAACTGTGTGTGTGTGTATATATGTGTGTATATATATATATATATATATATATATACACTTGCTATATATATATATATATATATATATATATATATATATATATATATAAACTTGCTATAGGGTGCATGAGCTCACCAGAAAGACAGAGAGACAGAAAGCGAGATATCACCCCCTGGGAGGATGGCCACTCCACAGTCGCTTCTCCTCCATTCTCCTCTCAGGATCTTGGGCGGGCACGCACGCACATGCGCCCGGCGTGAGTTTAAGCTACCGGGTCCAGGACTCAAACCACAGTCAACTACATGGGAGTCCAGCGACATAGCCATTACACTAACTGCTGGTCCCTTAACGTTTTAATTTTATCCCCAGTATCTAATATAGGTTGGACTTTGAGATGTTTAATCAGTGGTGATTTTAAGTAAAGGAATTAAAAATGCATCAACAACATTTGCTGCCTTTCACTGAAATCAAACGATGACGCCATTTTGCTTTTCTTTCCAGAATTAGTAAGATCACATAGCTGATATCATGATATCGTCACGTATCTATGTATGACCTAGGAACCATAGATGCAGGACCAAGAGTCAACCAGATCCAGATTTTGTCACTTGCTTGCGTTCACTTTCTAATTTCTTTCTTTCTTTTTCTTCTTTTTTTTAACTTGCTATAGGATGTGTGTTGCTATATATTAGTCCCATTCCATTGCAATTATCAGTTGACATACTTTTTTCCCTTTTAAAAACTGATGCACTGGAGATGGCTTTCTCAAGACAGAGACAGAGGGAGAGAAAGAAAGGAAAATGCGGGACCAGCAGTTAGCGTAATGGCTATGTCGCTGCCAGGTCTGGGACTGGAACTGCGCAGTGCAACATGTGGGATCTACCTACCTTAACCTTCACTCCATCTGCTGGCCCTCACTTTCTAACCATTAAGATAGGGTCAATGGTCACTTTCTCTCTCTGTCTCTCTCTCTCTCCCCCCCCCTCTCTCTCTCTGGTTTAATTTTTTTTAAATAATAATAATAAATTAAGATAATTTTAAAAAATAGGGTCAATAATATCTTTTTCATAGAATGAAAGTGAGGATTCATTGTATTATACCCAGCAGAGTTCCTGACGTAGTTTAGGCACTGAATTAAAAATGTTATTATAATAGTGAGTAAAACCAGAACCAGTAAGTAGCATGGAGGTTAAGGCACCTAGGTCCCACCTGGTTAACTGAGTGGTTTAAGCGCACAGCACGCGTGGGTGCCCAAACTCCAGAGAGGAGAATGGAGAGATTACTGCATGGTCATCCACCCCGGGGAGAGGGCGTTCTTTCTCACTCCCCCCTCCTCTCTCTCCAGTGAACACATGCGCCCTGTTGCAAAACTGAAGGAAAGAAAGGAGAAAGAAAGGAAGAAAAAAAAAAGAATGAGTAAAATCAGCTGAAAAGAAAGTTAAACTGAACACTGATTGCTTCTGTTTATACATCTGTCTCCCCCTGCAGAGTGAGACTCCTCAAAGGGAGAAGCCGTCTTATTTATCTGTGTGTCCCCCACGGGCTGGGAGCAAGTAGGTATGTATTAATTAATTCCAACACTCATTCAACAAACATTTATTAAGTTCATGAATGAAAGGAATAATATTTCGGTTAGAAAGAGGGCTTGCTGTCTGGGGCATGGCGAGATGAACACACTTGCCCATCTTACCCAGCAGAATCACCAACGTGGCATGGAAGGTGTCTCAGAGATCATTAATGATTCGCACTTACAGGAGCGGATATGGAGATAACCAACCAGGAAAGCCTTCTAATTGCAACATTTAGTAAAGAATTTCTGGTTTATGAATTGTTGCTCCCAAGGAGAAAAGTAAGTCCACATTTGTAAAAGTTGACCCTGAGAGAGACTGGTTGGGTCAGTAATAATTAGCACAATGCTTGGTTTTTCATGTGGTAAGAAACTGAAATGGTGAAAAGAATTGTAGGGGAAAAACAAAATCACTGGAGGCACTGTTAAATATTGTCCATTCCTGATTATATAGGTCCTCTTATGGAAAATAAAAGCCCCTTCTACCCAATATTTAAGTGTAGGTTGCTCTGTCCTTTCAAAGCAAGTAGAAGGCACAAGTTGGGTCATTTAACAGGTGTTATTTGAGCAACAACAAAGAGCAGATAAAAGCATGTAGCAGATGTAATTGTGTAAATACGTCTCTTTGTAAAAATGAATCACCTCAGTAGGCACGTCCCTGAGATCTGAGGCACTCCCAGGAAGTCAGCCGAGCTTGGAGTCTCCCAGATGGAGAAGAAAGACAAATGAATTTGCAGAAGAAAAATGAATGAACGTTCCAGACCAGCCAGAGACTAAGCTGCAAACTACATTAGGCTTTTCTCAGACTTAAAGTGACTATGTGAGAAAGCACCACTGGGGGGGGGGGGGGGGGAGTCCCAGGCAGGTGTTGTGGGGGTCAGCAGGCAGCCCCCAGCCTCAGATAACGAGCTGCTCTCGAGGAACACGTGTTAGGCAAAGTGCTTGATCAGAGTGTCAACTCGTGGACCGAAGTAGAAGCACTAAGTGGTTTTGTCTGTCACCTCCTCCACCCCCGCTGGAATTCGGCCTCAGTCTGATGGAAACACTCTGCCACTTTCCGGAGAACGTCCCACTATCAGCAAGGCGGGTTTGCATGCTTAGGCTATCGCCAAAGGCTTTCAGAGCAGCTATCACTCAGAGAGGCATGTGCATCTCAAAGGGTAAGGGATAGGGAACAACAGCCACTCTGAGTGGGGGTGTGTCATTCACATTTAATGACAGCGCCCGGTCTCTGAAGACCAACTCTGTACTTAACCTGCTCCTGTAGCACCTCTTCATTAGTCCATGGGCCACAGGATAGGGAAGTGGGTGAGCTGGGAGTCAAGCTCAAACCCAGCCCACACAGTCCCTTGAACCCTATTCGTGCTGTCCTCATGCCACTGTGAAGAGGACTGACAGGGCTGCACAAGCAGCTGTGCAGGAAAGGGTTAAATGTGCCAGTGTGTGAGTCCACGGGCCTGGGTTCAAATACTGACTCCACAGCTTTGTAGTTAAATGTCTTTGGGAAGCTTACTTAACCTCACTAGGCCTCAATTTCCTCATCAGCAAAATGGAACCAATAATAGTACCCGCCTCTAAGAGGGTTTTAGTGAGGCTTGAAAGAATATGACCAGGCTGGCTGGTGGCATGGTGATTAAGGGTACTGGACTCCCACATGGCTGACTATATTCAAGTCCTGGACATGGTAGCTTGCTTTCTCACTTTCTCTCTCTCTCTTACTCTGTCTCTCTCTGGTTAAAATAAAATAAGTAAATAAATAAATGAAGTAAGTTACATAAAAAATAATTTTTTAAAGAATTATTTTATTTAACTTTCTTTCTTTATTTTTAATTTGACCAGGGAAAGACAGAGCAAGTGAGAGAGAGAGAGAGAGAGAGAGAGGGAGAGAGAGAAAGAGAGAAAGCAAGCTGCCAAGCCCAGGACTCAAACTGCGGTCAGCCATGTGGGAGTCCAGTGTCCTTAACCACCATACCATTTGCCAGCCCCTCAAAATAGTTCTTTTTTTTTTTTTTTTTTTTTAAAGTAAGAAAGGGTATGACCCACCAGGAATGTTCAATAAATGATGATTACTAGTATTATCCTATACATCCCAAACAGAAAAGCTCTTCAAAAAGTTCATGGAATATGTATACTATGAAAAAACTATGCATGGATTCCACCTTTTTGGCACCAAAATGAATTTGTATTGTCATTTCATTTTTCCATGAAGTTTTTGAAGATCCCGTCTATAATCAATACTATGCATTTAACTTCACCTGGTATAAACAGCCTTGTGTGTTTGTGAGTACATAATATGACAATGAAGAAAAACAATAGCCATTTTTTAAAAAATTTGCTAGAAAGGCCAGCAGGTGGCATGGTGGTTAAGGGACTCCCACGTGGCCGACCATGGTTCAAGTCCCAGACCTGGTGGCTTACTTTCTCTCTCTCACTCTGTCCCTCTCTGGTCAAATTAAAATAAATAGGTAAATAAACTTAAATAAAATAATTATTTTTAAAAATTTGGTAGAGGATGCAATGCTCATAAGAGAGAGAGGGAAAGTACGAAAGTACCCCCACCACCATGGGGAATGGTCATACCCAATCCTTTCCCTTCCATTTCTCCCTCCCGTCAGGATCCTAGACACACACATACACACCCAGCATGTTTCTCGGATCCAGGACTTGAACCGTGCAGTGGGCCAGTGGAATCCAGCCTCCTTAACCACACCACAGGCTGGCCTAACAATAGCCATTATTTACTGAGTGCCTACTACTATATGCCATGTAATAGATACATGTGACTGTGTGCTGTACGTCTGTGACCTCATTTATTCCTCATTACCCATCCTGTGAGCCAGCTAATATTATAATCCTCCTTTTAGGTGAAGAAATTAAAGCTCAGCCAGGTCAAGCAACTTGTTTGAGGTCACACAGCTAATAATAAATGGTGGCTCTGAATTTAGATTTCAGGACTGACTCCAGAGCCTAAGCTTCTAGTCACTCTGATACAGTGCTTCACTGAAGTACTAGATTGAAGCAAAAATTCCAAAAATTGCCACCTTCAAATGTGTTGTCTTTTAAAGAAGTTGCTTTAAAAAGTGCAAGCCTACCCCATCAATGCTGCCATTGTTCCAGTTTTCTGGCCCTCAGAACCATACGTGGCCTCATGAGAAAACTCGTCTCATTCAATTTTATCATCCTCATCTTTGAATCGAAAATGGTACTGCTTAGCTTGATTATGCACCTTATTCCCCAGTCTTTGATCTAAATGAATTTTGGCTGTTGTTAAAAATCAAATCCGCCTTGAAAGGATAAATATTTGCCCCCATCAAGATTCTCCAAAGAATTCACTGCAGTGTCTAAAGAGAAATGATCCAGAGTGTTTTTAACAGCATTTTAGGAATAAGTGATTCGTCTTCCAAGGACATTGCTTTGAAGGGGAGACTCATGTGGCATGCATAAGCTCTGGTATGTTTATTTAAAACATACCTTAAATTTCCTCACATATATTCACAAGTAACTTGCCTGGAAGCTCCAGACACTTAACTCTGCTAAAACAGGGGAAATCGATGAGGTCTCCCCATCCTTTAGAATTGTGTCCTGCCCGGACTTTGAAACCTGTGTTCAGTGAATTAAAAACATAAGCAAAAGGCTTTCTCGAGGAAAGGGACCCTGCCTAAGCAGAGACACCCACTCACACACACGTCTCTGTTTCGCAGTGCTGAGCTCTAAGCCAGGCATGGCTGTTAGTAGCTAAAGAGACTAGGGCTCTGAAGAGACAAATGAGAGTATCGCATATAAGCGTTCTGATAGGAAGTCGGCAATCCCTTCACTCAGGCAATAGCCCTGAACTTCACTTAAACAGGTCCCTGTCATTGGAAGACTGGTATTGTATCTGAGCCCAGACAGAGTGCACAGCTTTTGACACAATGTCAATGTTGCCATGTGACTGTTATGTGGTTTGCCATCTGGTGATTGGCCAGACACCCAGAGCCATCCTTCCATAGCCGTCCTCAGTCCCCAGAACTTGAGGAGTCTGGTGGCTCACCCAGCTCCCTCAGCTTAGTTACTACATGGCCCTACCAAAACCCTTCCTCACTGACTTAAAAGCACAGCCCTTCTGCTTTTTGGAGTAACATGTCTGGTTTCTTTACGCTTTTGTCCCTTTCAGTTTTGCCTATATGTGTGCCCACTTCCTTCACCTTCCTCACCATGTAGTGCACCCCAGATGTTCACAACCCTGAACTACCCCACATGATAAAGTGAACACACACTGTAACTGTCCAAGGAAGTCCATCGTTGGTCTGGTTCCCATTTGTCTTGTGGGTTAGAGAGTATGACTTTGACTAGTGTGGTGGACAGAATATTGGCCCCGAAAGATGCTCACATCCTAATCCCAGCAACCTGTGGCTATGCCACGTTACACAGCAAGAGCAATTAAGGTTGCAGGTGGGATTAAGATTACTAATCAGTAACCTTAAACTCGGGAGAGTATTTTGCATTATCCAGGTGGGCCCAATATCGTCAAAGAGTCCTGAGAGTGTAAGAGAGAGACAGAGGAGGAGGTCAGAATGATATGAGGTGGAACTGACCTGCAGTTGCTGGCTTTGAAGACAGAGCGAGGGCTGTGATTAAAGGAACATGGGTAGCTTCTAGAGCTAGAGAGGGCAAGGAAGCAAATTCTCCTCCAGAGTCTCCAAATAGAACTCAGTCTAATCTATTGATTTTGGCCTGGCGAGATGCATTTTAGACGTAATGAACTACAGAACTACAGGATAATAGATTTGTATTGTTTTAAGCCATAAAATTTATTATAATTTGTTATAGCAAAAATAGAAACAAATACAGTCAGCTAAGACCTAAATAACCAGAAAACACAGTTCACTGACATTTTTTTCTGAAGAGCACTTTGAAAGTAATATTCAAATCTCAGGAAAAGTTTAAGTCAATAATTTGCCTTTAAAAAAAAGAATTATGTATTTAATTTTATTACTTATTATCATTTTCTCTCTTTCTCTTTTCTTTTTTTAGGTTTTGGCCATTGGGCACCTGCACTTGCCAGAAAGAGACAAAGACAGTGAGAGGAAAAGTGAGAAATCACCCTCCGGGGTGGTGACCACACCACAATTTTTCTCCTCCAGTCTCCTCAGATTTTGGGCATGGACGCACACATATCCAGTGTAATTTTCAAGCTGCCAGGTCTAGGACTCAAACCACATTGGCCATGTGGGAGTCTAGCACATTAACCACTATGCCACCTGCTGGTCCCACTTATTATCATTTTTAAATTTGTTATAGGGCATGTGTGCTCACTAGAGAGAGAGAGAAAGTGAGAAAGCAAGCTGCCAGTCCTGGCACTTAAATTGCGGTTGGTCATGTGAGAGTCCATGCCACCTGCCAGGCCCAACAATTTACTTTAAAAAAAAATCCTGATTTAATTAATTATTATTACTTTATTTTGACCAGAGACAGAGAGAGAGGGAAAGTAAGAAAGCAAGTTGCTGGGTCCAGGACTCGAACCACAGTTGGCCATGTGGGAGTCAGTGCCTTAACCACTATGCCACCTGCCAGCTCCAACAATTTACTTTTAAGCAAAATCTTAGATTGGATTCTCTTACAACAGACTGACATGGTGAGTTGGCGGCCACAGATTTCTTGGGGAAAACTCTCAGTATTCACTACAAGCAACTGATGTTTTTTTTGCTTTGTTGTTTTGTTTTGTTTGCTAGAGGGCACATTGCTGGTCAGAGAGAGGCAGAAATACAGAGAAAGAGGGAAAGGGGAAAGCACCCTCCAATGGGGAACAGTGACTCACAATCCCTTCTCCATCTTTCTCTCCTTTTGGGATTTTGGGCATGCACACATATGCATCTAGCATGTGTGTGCCACTGTGTATGGGACTTGAATCATGGGGTCAGCCATATAGAACCTGGCTACCCTAACCAGAAGGCCACACAGCCAGCCCTCAACTGATACTTCTAGGGGATGTTCTGAAACCAGTATAAATTCCATCTTGCAGGACCAGCAGTTAGCATAATGGCTATGTTGCTGGACTCCCATGTAATCGACCACAGTTCAAGTCCTGGACCCGGTAGCTTAAAACTCACACCTGGTGTGTGTGCGTGCGTGCCCAAGATCCTGAGAGGAGAATGGAGGAGAAGGGATTGCAGCATGGCCATCCCTTCTGGGGGGTGATTTCTCACATTCTGTCTCTGTCTCTCTCTGTCTTTCTGGCGAGCGCACACGCCCTATAGCAAAAACCTCTCCAAAAAACAAAAAACAAAAATTCCATCTTGCTTGCTATGACAGCGCAGAAGGAGGAGTACTGTTTCAGTGCCGCCTGTAACAGATACTGCGCTAAGGCCTTCACGTTCGTCACTTCTGGTCCCACAGAGTAACCATCATCAGTTCCATTTTACAGACAAGGACACTAAGTCTCAGCAGCTTAGACTGGTGAAGCAATCTGTCCCCGGCCACCCAGCTAGCAAAGTGGCAAAGCCAGGTTTTGACATCAAAGTCAGCCCACTTAATCCACAGTTCACCCCAGAGCACATGGAACTTGTTTTCAGGAAGAGAATTCACATTCATAGACATCAATCTGACACTGCAAGGTTCTTGGTCCTCAAAGAAAGATAAGATTAGGTTCAGTAAACCCTGCTTCCTAAATAGGAAAAGGGACCCAAGACCAATTGATAAGACAGTAAACAAGGTTGGAATGAAAAAGAACTTCGGGTGGCCCAGAAGGTGGAGGAAATCAAAGTTTACACTGCACGCTGTAAATCAAAGTTAATTACATTTTTACTCCGTATCGTCCATAGTGAATTGGGTCATAATTTCTACTTATGCCTCACTGTTCTCTTTCCAAATAGAAGCTCCTAGGGGAAAAGTGTCAAGACATTCTAACTTTCCCCGTACAGCCTGCAGCACTGTCAACACAGGGCGGCACGTAATAAATACCATCTGATGATTTTCTTCCCTTGAATTCTGCGGCCCCCGGCCCCGTCTAACGGCCTACGATGCAATATCGCTCACTGCAGCCCTCTCCCTGCGGGTTGGATCCAAAAAAATATGGTGTTCTGGAAAACGCTGTAAAAGCTCTCTTCTTTAATAAGGATCCTGGTGTCCCGTGATGGATGCTATAAAACCTGGGACCGGCTGGTGTGTTCATAGCCGTGTGGGCCCATTAACAGCGTCTGGTCCTGTGGTAACATACTTCATATCCAAAGTGCAAAAGTGAAAGCATTTATTATAAATAACACTAGGTGACCCTAGAGTAAACACAGCTGTGCCCTCGTGGTGTCTTGTCAGTGGTGTTCCCTTGGTAGATGAAAGAAATCCATGTTTTATGGGGCCATCACTTATGCTGTATATACACAGAAGGCTGCTTTGCTATCAACCCGAGGCTGGCTGTATAGAAGGTTTTGGGCCCAGGAGTTGCATGAAGGGGAGAGGCTTCCCTAGAACACGCCTTTTTGCATGTTCTAATATTTTCAGAAGGGAATAAGGTTGGTTTATATTTGTTCCTAAATGATTTACATGGCATTTTTGGGTCTGTGCAACTAGTAGCTGCCCTTGTAATTTCTTATAGACGCCCCCACAAACCACCAGGCCCTCCCCTGCATCTGGTGCTAGCAGGGTGACCATGAGCTGTTATCTAAAGGGGTTCAGGAACTGTCATCCATTACCTGTGAGGCTTAGGGCTACTCCTTTAGCTCTTCATTAAACCTTTCTTTTCCTCATTTTCTAAAAGGTTTTTGTCACAGGGTGCATGCTCTCATGGAGAGACATAGGGAGAGTGAGAGAGAAAGTGAGAAATCACCTCCAGGGTGTATGGCCACGCTGCAATCCTTTCTTCTCCATTCTCCTACTGGGATTTTGGGCACCCATGCACAGGTGCCCAGCATGTTTTTCAAGTCTCTGGGTCCAGGATTCGGACTGAGGTTCCATGTGGGAGTCTAGCATCTTAACCACCACGCCACCTGAGGCCCATTTTCTTCATATTCAAATTGAGAAAAATGAGCTCTGCTTCCTGGAATTTGTACTCAGTTAGATCAGTAGTCCCCAGATGAGGAGACAGAGTGGGTAGAGAGTGAGCATACAGAGTAAGACCCATAAAGTTGCTGGGGAAAAAAAAGAAGAATGTTTATAGTATATAAATAACAACTTTTTAAAAAATATTTTTGCCATAGAGCATGTGCACTTGCCAGAGAGAAACAGAGAGAGGAAAAGGGGGAAAGTGAGACATCAGCTCCCGGGGGGTTGGCTACGCCACAATCCCTCCTCCTCTCCTCCATTCTCCCCTTGGGATTTGGGGCACACGCACACACACACACACACACATCAGGTGTGTTTTTCAAGCCACTGGGTTGGGACTTAACTGTGGAGTTGGCCATGTGGGATCCAGCACCTTAACAACTACGTCACCTGCTGGCCCCAAATAATATATAAATATTGATAAATATAAGTATTTTATTAATAGATATATTTATTAAATATATAAATTTAATATCATGTAAAGATTATACATATTATATATGCTGATGTAGGTGTGTGTATATATATATGAAACCCTTAATTTTAATTATATGCAGTTAGTACAATAGTCCACACATAATTTTCATGTAAAAAAATATATATTATGTGTGTGTGTGTGTGTGTGTGTGTGTGTATATATATATATATATATATATATATATATATATAGTGAGCTGTGAAGGCTGGCAAACAGCAAACTCCAAACTTATACTGTAGTCTGTGGTGGTGATCCAGTGGCCACTTGGTGGTTTTCCCACAAGATTTCCATCACTTCTCCAAGCCCTCTCTTCTCTTCAGTCAGAACTAGACCCAGAGAAACTTCTTTTTACTGTTTTTTTCTGTCTTTTACAAATTGGGATGCTTAAGCACAGTGCCTTGGGAAGCAGATCCCACATGGCTAACCACAATTCAAATTCAATACCTTGGCAATTAAAAAAAAATTTTTTTTTCCCCTCAACAGTGAAGAGGGTAACCCTGAGTCAGAAGTAGACTTCCCAGGGACCAGGAGTGATGTAATGGCTATGTCGCTGGACTCCCATACAGTCAACCTGCAGTTCAAGCCCTGGACCTGGTGGCTTAAACTCACACCAGACACGTGTGCGTGTGTGCCCAAGATCCCGAGTGGGGGGGTGATTTCTCACTTTCTGTCTCTCTGTCTCTCTCTGTCTTTCTGGCGAGCACACACGCCCTATAGCAAAAACCTCTCAAAAAAAAAAAAAAATAGGCTTCCCTAATTGGGTAAGTACTATGTCTAGATTCAACACAACTGTTCAGTTTACACATGAACTTGGTTGCCTCTTCTCCATTCCAAAAGTGGTGGTGTGGGGGGGGATACACACCCACACACACGCACACAAATACTAAATTAATTGTTTAAGTTCAGGGCCACTGTGTCTTCCACTTGTGTTCTGCAGTCCTGCTGTGTGTCAGGCATGCTGCTAGGTCCTGGGAACTCACAAATCCCCTCGTTGTCCTGCCCTTGAGGCACTCACCGCGTAGTGCGAGAGGTGGGCAAGTCCACAAAGCCTCACGGAGAATGTGTCAAGCGGTGGAGTATAGACAGTTATGGGCACGAGCAACCTGCCTGAGGGCCCCGAGGAGGCTTCTCAGAGGCTCTAGCCTCTAGCCCTGCTTGGAACTTGGTTTAGAGCATCTGTTTCCCAAAGCGGTGGCACCATTTTATATTCCCACAAACAGAAGATGAGCGTGAGTAGAATTTGCTGGATATGGAAGAGTCGGGGAGATAGAAACACGATGTATAGTGAATGAATGTAAATAAATAAATTTAAATTAAAAAAAGAGAAAGAAACAGGGCGCTGAGGTGGGGGAACCTCATCTACAAAGGCATGGATGCATAGAAGGGTTTGGAGATGGCGGGGTGACAAGAACAGAGGGCGTTAGGGCGAAGGTCAGGAGATGACCTAGTAAGTTAAGTAGGGGCCGCTTGTAAACCGTTACAAGTGACCTTATCTATAAGCAAGAGAGAAGGATTACACTCTCGTGAGTAGGAGGCAGGCAGACCATGTAGTGCCACATCCAACTGAGGATTAAACAGATATTTCCCCCTTGTTTTCATCATCAATAAAAATGTCAAAGACTGCACCGGGTCCCTTGAGGTAACCTTTCTACACATGCAAGCCGAGGGTTGTGGTGGTCTCCCTAAGAAATATATTGACAGATGGGAAAATGACATTAAAGTTCAAGTCTATTTGAGTGCAAAATAATTTTGAAATCCATGCATGGATTCTTCATAATATACATTTTCCATGAATTTTTTGAAGAACCTATCCCCCATATATGTCGGGATACATGCCTTCCTTTTTTTTTTTTATTTTAAGAATTTTTTAAAGAGGTTTTTGCTATAGGGCATGTGCACTCGCCAGAAAGACAGAGAGAGACAGAGAGATAAAAAATGAGAAATCCCCCCCAGGGGGGATGGCCACACCTCAGTCCCTTCTCCATTCTCCTCTCGGGATCTTGGGCACGCACGCACATGAGCCCAGTATGAGTTTAAACCACCAGGTCTGGGACTTGAACCGTGGTCAACTACATTGGGAGTCCAACAACATAGCCATTACACTATCTGCTGGTCTCCAAAATTTTTTTAAATTTAAATTTATTTATTTATTTATTTTAATTTGACCAGAGAGGGACAGAGTGAGAGACAGAGAGAGAAGGAAAATTAGAAAACAGGCTGCCCGTTTTGGGACTTGGAACTGCAGTCCACCGTGTGGGAGTCCAACACCCTTAACCACCATGCTGCCTGCCAGACCCTACACCTTCCTTTGAAAAGACCCAAATGCCCTGAAGTTATGAAGATAGCCTAAAATCAAGGCAAGGGGCCTTGGAGAAAGAAATGTGTGAGACAGGAGGGGTGCCCTTGCATGTGGGAAAAGGTGGCCCTGCTCTTTCCAGGAAAGGACAGGGAAGAATCTCAGTAGTCAGGTGGCTAGTGAGGAAATAAGTCCTGCCCAAGTTTCAAGGAGGTTTAGCTGTGAGTGTGAGTTGAGAGCACAATGCCTGCAAAACTTTATTCAGGTGTTTGTGGAAGAGAAAACTTTCTCATGGGCTTTCAAGGCCACAGGCTCCTCAGTTTCACGACTCTCTTATCCATGGGGCCAAGAAACAGAACTGGCCTGCGCTAAGCTTCTCCTTCTCCCTGGAGATAATTATTCCCAATACTAGAATTTATAATACAAAAGGTATTGGAAGTAGACTGGGGCACGTGAGTCAGCCCTGAAGCAATCAGATCAGTGTTTAGAACTTATCAATTACTGAATCACAGAACACTTTCTGGAATGTTATTCTATCACTATTAAATAGACATACACCCACACACACACTGTGCAAAATCATCTTTAACTTTCCACATTAGGAATTCCCAAAATTGGAATCTATTCTTTTGGTTTATTTCTTTTTTAAATACGAAAAATTTAAAAATATTTATTTATTTATTTATTTAATTCCATTTGTTATTTATATTGTTTTTTAATTTGACCAGAGAGAAAGAGAACGGGAAAGCGAGAAAGCAAGATGCCAGGTCCGGGATGTGAACTGCAATCGGCCATGTGGGAATCCTGTGCCTTTAACCACCATGTCACCTGCTGGCCCCAAATACAACAATTTTAACCATTTTCTTGATGCATAATCCACATATTATATAATTCACTGATTTAAAGTATATAGTCCAATGGCTTTTAGTATATTTACACAGTTATGCAACGATTAACACAACCAATTTTAAAATATTTTCATCACCTTAAAAAGAACTATCTCAAGGACCAGCAGGTGGCATGGTGGTTAAGGTACTGGACACTCCCACATGGCCAACCATGGTTCAAGTCCTGGACCTGGTGACTTGCTTTCTCACTTTCCTTCTCTCTCTCTCTCTCTCTCTCTCTCTCTCTCTCTCTCTCTCTCTCTTCTCTCTCTCTCTGCCTCCCTATCTGGTCAAGTTTAAAAAAATTAATAAAATTAAATAAATAATTATAAAAAAAGAAAAGAAAGAACTATCACAGCCCTTAGCCATCATCCCAGAAATCTTCATCTCCTTTATCCCCAGACAACTTAATCTAGTTTCTGTTTTTATAGATATGTCTGTTCTGGCCATTTTATTTCAGTGAAATCATATAATATGTGGTCTTTCGTGGCTGGCTTTTTTCATTTAACATAATTTTCAAGGGTTATCCATGTTGTCACATGTAATTTATTCCTTTTTGTGGCTGAATAATATTTTACTATATAGAAATACTATTTTTATTTAGCCATTCACCAATTGATGGACATTTGGACATTACCCTTTTGGCAAATATGAACAGTACTACTATAAACATTCATGTACACGCTTTTGGATTATGTATGTTCTTATTTCTCTTGGGCATATGCCTTGGAGTGAAATTGCTGGATCATATGGGATATCTATGTTTACTGTTTTGAGGAACTGCCAGACCATTTTCTAAAATGGCAGCTCATTTCATGTTCCCACCACCAGCACATGAGAGGACGCTATTCATCTAATGCCAGATTCACCTGAACTCCTATAGGAACTCCCCTTTGCCTAGGACTGGCTCTTAATTGGCCCTTCCTCCTCAGGGAAGAACTGGGAAGTGGTTACCATGGCGGCCCTGCTTGGAACTGGTATTAGAGTATCTAGGCCACCCTGGACCTCTGGGGCATTGGAAAGTAAAGCTTACTTTCCTGTTTCACAAGAGTGTTTTGAGGAGGGAAATTCTTTGAAATCCTTAGAATGAAATAGCACTATTTTATGAGGTCTGTTGGTGGTAGTTGTCACAACAAAATAAATCGCTGCTGTACTTAAAGTCATTGAGCATTAGCCTTGGAAGGAATAGAGAGATGGTCTAGTCCAGGCATGTTAAATAAGCAATAACTCACAAGGATGTCTGATCCATTCGTAGGCGCTTGGGAATACAGAGTGCTATCTAGGCTCAGGAAAAGGACTAAGATTGTTTAGTGATGTCTGCCACGGCGACAGGAGGCCATCAGTGCCGCCACATACGTTACACATTTGCACTCCCTGATTGAAGGCAACCATAGTACTGCCAAGGACACAAGTAAGGAAGCAGCCAGGTCACACAGCCGGCTAATGACAGTCAGAGCAGGAATCTGTACAGTGTTTCCCCCTGTATCATGCTGCCTCCGGTTCTGCAAAGTGCCTCAGAAAGGAACCTGTTAGGGACAAGAACGGGGTTACCCAGCCAGAAGGTTTCTCTCTGGTGCTGTTCAGATCATTATCATCAGAGCCTGTGCACTTACTCCATCAGGGTAACTAGGTAACTAGTTAATGATTATAAAGGCTTGGTAAATGCTAACTAATAAAGAGGGGCCATTCTCACCTGCTGAACCCCCATATCTCCAGAACTCACCTGGAACACCCTTTGAAGTCCACAGACTTGATGCGTTTATACACAGGGAGGCTTGAGGGGGATGGGTCTATACTAAAAAGAACAGTTAAGCCCCTTGTGATCTGAAGGGAACAAGGATGGGTGTATTCTCTCCACTGGAACAAAGAGAAAAGGAGTTCCATATTCAGCCCTTAGGTCAATCAAAACCTATTTTTTCCAGAAATAGTAGGGTCAGCAGGTGGTGTGGTGGCTAGGGTGCTGGATTCCGACATGGATGACCACAGTTGGAGTCCTGGACCCAGCAACTTGAAAAATCATACTGAGGGCACGTGTGTGTGCCCAAAGTCCCAGGAGGAGAATGGAGAAGAAGGAATTGCAGTGTGGCCATCCTTCCTGGGGGGGGGGGGGGGGGGGGGGGGGGGGGGAGGGGAGGGGGAGGATTTCTCATTTTCCCTCTCTCTCAGGTGAACACATGTACCCTATGGCAAAAACCTAATAATAATAAAAAAATAATGTAGTAAGGACCAAGGTCATTCTGGGGGAGAAAAATTATTTTTCTATAGAGGAGGAATATTGACTATAAAAGGTGGCCTTTTGTTTATGGTTGCCCAACATTATGAGTGTATTTATTACCATTGACTGTATACTTAAAAGAGGTTAAAAGGGCAAATTTTTAGTTATGTGTTCTTTGCAGCAATGAAAATTGGAGGGTAAAAAGGTAACTATGTTTTAAATACTCAAATCCATTCAAATCCATTTAAATTTTATGAGACTATAAACTATGCCTCGGTTTCTCCTTTTCCACTTTATTAATAGATAATACTATACCCAACCAAGAAATTACATAGAACAACAGAGATCTCTTATAACTAACTCCTTTTATTTATTTCAACATGTATAAAAATAAGATGTAAAAATACTCTTCCTTTTCTTTTTGGCTTCTAGCTTCTTTTTCTTTTTTCCTTTCCATCATCACTTGAGCACCTGCTGTGTGAGGGGGTCTTCAAATGATTCATGGATAATGCATATTATGAAAACTCTATGCATAGATTTCAAAAACGTTTTACACCAAAATATATTCATCCTTTAATTCCATTTTTTCTGCAAATTCTTTGCAATCCCCTTGTTTGTCCCACATTATGTTATAGCTCAAGTGAGGAAGCCTTGGCCCTCATGCTGGAGGAGCTCACAGCCCAGCAGGGCAGTGTTCCTTCTCTTCCTACCTTGCTCCTTGCCCAAGGGACATCTATAAGCTGTAACCTCACCCTGGAGAAGGCCGGTGTCAACTGCCTCCAGGGAAAGGGGAGATCAGGAAAGGCTCTAGAGGACAAGTAGGTGGTCACCAGGCAGAGAAGCAGGAGAAGAATCATTCTATGGTCAGAACACACACACGCATAGAAGGTTCCAGAGCCAAAACAAGAGTGGATGACCTGAAGCCATGAGGTGGCTGTAGAAGAGAAACATTGGGGGAGTAGTTTGAAATCAAGCTGTGGAGAAGGGAGAGGGGATTTGTCATGCCAGGCTCTTGGACTGAGCCTGGCTCCAGACCACTTTCGTAGGTAGACAAGACTCCTGGTTTTTTCCTAAAAGTGTTGAAACTAAACCATGAACTCAGGAGTCTGTGTGTGAGAGAGAGAAAGAGACAGAGAGAGGAGTTCGTGATGAATAAATTTGTTAAAAATTGGAATTCGTGTCTAACTGTTCCTTCAGATCTCCTGTTGCATAAGATATCACTTGTTTAATGTGACACACTCGTGACATCAACCTCAAAGGTGATCTCTGCCTCTGTCAGCCAGAGATTTGTTTAAACCTTTCGCGAACGTCATTGTGATATTTTTCAGACTGCAACATTGGGATGACAATGGGATGCGTAAATTTCCCCTCAGCTAGGCCCCAGAGTTGTCCCGTCTGCCCCAAATCCACTTCTCTCTCAAGTCCATGAGCCAGTGCCTGACTCTGGCAGGCAGGGTTTAGGACCCTACAATGAAATAAGTGACAATGGAGTGTTGTGAGTGTTCAGCGTGCGTTTCTTACAGGACCCACCTTCCTCCTCCGCATGCTTTTTTGTTTTTGTTTTTTGTTTTGTTTTGTTTTGTTTTATTGCCAGAAGCATCGTGTGTCAGCTAGAGACAGAGACAGAGAGAAAACACCCACAGGGGGGTGGGTGTAGCCATGTCACCATCCTTTTTTTTCTATTTCTCCTTCCTATCAAGAGTTTGGGCATGCGCACACACATGCACCCAGTGTGTTTTTCTAGCTGCCAGAGCCAGGATTCAAACCATAGTCAGTCATATGGGATCTGGCTCTCGATTCACTGCATTTAATCACTGTGCTATGGGGCTGTCCCTGTTTGTTTATTTTTGAGATACAATTCTTGTACTATGAAATTCACCATTTAAAAGTATATAATTCAATGGTTTTTAGCATACTCACCGAGTTGTACGACCCTCACTGCAATCAATTTTAGAACATTTTCATCACCTAGAAAAGAAACTGTTTCTTGGGACCAGTAGATGGTGTAATGGTTATGTCACTGGACTTCCCCATAGTCGACTGCTGTTTGAGTCCCTAACCCAGAGGCTTACACTTCGGGTGTGCTGCCCAATATCCTGAGAGGAGAATGGAGGAGAAGGGATTGTGGCATGACCATCTCCCTGGAGGGTGATTTCTTGCTTTCTGTCTCTCTCTCTCTCTCTCTTAAAAACCTCTCTAAAAAAACCCTATTTCTTCATTAGCAATAACTCCACACACCCCTAGTTCCTCCTACCCCGGCCCCAGGCAACCACTAATCTACTTTCTATCTTTGTAGCTTTGCCTATTCTGGACATTTCTTGTAAATGGAATCATATAGGGGACAGCAGGTGGCACAGTGGCTAAGTTGTTGGACTTCCACATGGCTGACCACAGTTTGAGTCTTGGATCTGGTGACTTGAAAATCACACTGGGTATGTGTGTGTGTGCCCAAAATCCCAGGAGGAGAATGAAGAAGGGATTGAGGTGTGGCCATACCCCCAGGGGTGATTTCTCACTTTGTATATTTCTCACTGTCTCTCTGTGGCTCTCTCTGACGAGTCCGTGTGTCCTATGGCACAAACTTAAAAAAAAAAAAAAAGATATTGTTTAATATATGGGACACAGAAATGGGTCATTATCTGTTGACGATAATGTGTACCATATCCCCAACTGGACTGGTGAGAAATGTATTAATGTTGGAACATTCACTTTTTAAAAATTTTTTAAATTTAATTTATTCATTCATTTATTTTAATTTGACCAGAGGCGGGGGGGGAGTGAGAAAGCAAATCACCATGTCTGGGACTCGAACCATGGTTGGCCATGTGGGAGTGTACAGCACCTTAACCACCATGCCACCTGCTCATCCCGTGTTGGAACATTCACTTTATATGCTAAGTGATGTATGTGATTTAGTGTATAAAAGATATCAAAATTAAAAAAGAAATATGTGACCTTTGTGATTGACTTCTCTCACTTAATATAATGTCTTCAAGTTCATCTGTGTTATAACATCTGTCAGTATTTTATTCCTTTTCATGGCTGAATAATGTTCTGTTGCGGGGGCTGGCAGGTGGTATGGTGGTTAAGGGTGCTGGACTCCCATATGGCTGACCATGGTTTGAGCCCGGACCTGGTGGCTTGCTTTCTCACTTTCCCTCTCTCTCTTCTCTTTCACTCTGTCCCTCTCTAGTCAAAATGAAAAATAAATAAATGAAGTTAAGTAAAATAATTATTCAAAAAAAGAAAAAAATATTCTATTGTGTTGCTATATCACATTTTGTTTATCCATTCATCCTGTGATGAACGTTTGGTTATTATGAGTAACACTGCTACTAATATTTATGTACGAGTTTTCCTATAGCCCTTTGTTTTCATTTCTCTTGGGTTTAGATGTAGGAGTGGAATCGCTGGTTCATACGTTAACTCTATGTTTGACATTTTGAAGAACTGCCAGACTGCAAACTTAGCATACAGAGGCCGGCAGGTGGTGTGGTGGTTAAAGTGCTGGACTCCAACATGACCGACTACGGTTTGAGTCCTGAACCTGGTGGCTTGCTTTTTCACTTGTCCTCTCTGTCTCTCTCTCTCTCTCTCTCTCTCTCTGTCTCTCTGGTCAAATTTAAAAATAAATAAATAAATAAATAAATAAATAAATTCTTTAAAAAAAAAAACTTAGTATACGAGACCAGCAGATATTGTAATGATTATGTTGCTGGACTCCCACATAGTCAATTGCAGTTCAAGTCCCAGACCTGGCAGCTTCAAAGTCACACTGGGCACATGTGTGTGTCTGTGCCCAAAATCCTGAGAAGAGAATGAAGGAAGAGAAGGGATTGTGGCATGGTCATCCCCCCTGGGGAGGTGATTTCTCACTTTCTGACTCTCTGTTTCTCTAGTTAGCTCATGCACTTATAGCAAGAATCTCTCTTAAAAAAAAAAAATTGTAATACATGGCTTTCCTCTAACAGTTGTACACAGCAATCTGTAAACAGCTCCATGGTTAAGTGTTTATTATATAAACAGGATGTCATCACTTAATCCCTGCAGCTTGGGGCTGGGGCATCCTGGGACTCAGGCTGGCCTAAGGCCAAAGGGACCTTTATTCATCCTCCCTGGAGAACCCTAGGTTAGTATCTTAGGCTCATGGAGGAACAATTTCCTACCTATCTGGCCTAAAATCTATTTTTGTTTTCCTTTAATTTTGCCGAGGGCATGTGCATTCACCAGAAAGAGATGGCGAGAAAGGGAGAGAGAGGGAAAATGAGAAATTACCCCTACATACCCGTGTTTCTCAAGTTGCCTGGTCTGGGACTTGAACCACACAATCAGCTAGAGGATCCAGCTGCCTTAACCACCATGCCATGGGCTGGCCCCAAGTTTTTACAGAGCTATTGGCTTTGATCAATGCTTACATCTCTTAGGTCGAACTCTTTCTTCCCCCCCTATAGTAACCAAAGTCTACAGGATCAGTTGGGTTAAGGATAAAGGCCTAGATATTTCTTTGGGGTCCTGAATTCCCATAGCAAAACAGGGAAGAGGTGACCAAGTGAGACACTCAGCATGCCCAGAAGATCTAGACAACAGACTAGCTAGGCTAGCTGGGCCTATACTGGTTAGGTCCCAGGAGCCAATCTGGGGAGGGTAGTGGGGTGAAGAAAAGTGTCATTGAGCCAGGGGACAGTCTGGCCTTCAGAGTGATTGGCCACCAACTGTGTACCAGCTGCTCTATGTCCAGCTCCTCATCCATCCCCATCTTTACACCGCAGGAAACCAAGAGTTCTGAAACACTTGTCAGTGTCCACAGTAGAAGGCAAAACTGCTGAAGTCCGAGGAGGTCTGAGTCCCCAGATGGGCCTCAGAACCAGGACATCATCACTAAGATCTGGAGCATGCATTCATTCCACATCATTCAGTGGCCTTCAAACACCAGCACTTGCCCTGCCCAGCAGAGCGGCTGTCACCGCTATTTTGGAGGCAATCATATATTTTTAATGACCTGCAAAATCTCCCTGTGAGAAGGGAGGGAGAGTTGAAATTACAGCCAAGCAATTTGCATTGCGAATCAAGTTATCCTCCCTCCTGCCCTCCAAGAATATGCAGAAATAAATGCCTCCTAATGAACCCTGGGGGGCTGAGGCTTTGATATGAATTCTGCTGGAGGGGTAAAGAGTTCTAGCCAGACTGAGACCCAGCGTGAAGTTAAAGCAGGAGGGCCAGGGCAGTTGCTTCAGAGCAAGGGAGAAAGGAAATTGGATTATCTTGCTAGCAGTTGGTGTTTTTCTATCGCTTAGAACCACAGATGAGAGAAGTTCCCCCTCCTTCAGATGGGGGGGGGGGATTAGATTTATTTCTATTTAACCAGCGGACTTCTTACCCACCCACTCCACTTTCTCCACCCTGTTCTCACTCACCAGCCCTCCCGCTCCATCCAGAAGCCCTGGGCCTACAGAGACCAGGACCTCCAAAGCCTTTGTCTATGCCACAGTTTACGAGGACCTGTTAAAGGTAGATACACAGGGGGCTGGTCAGTGGTGCAAGTAAATGCAGTGGTCTGTAAGGCTGACCCACGTGGGACATTCCGGTTTGCTTCTGGAGACCTGCCTGAGTACACAGGGCAAGCACATGCCCCTCATCTGGAGCTGCGTATAGGAGTGGACTGCGGCATGAGAGCCTGGTGCTGTCTGTCTCTCCTCACTCATGGCAGAAATAAATAAATTAAAAAAAAAAAAAAAAAAAAAAGATATCTAGCATTTTGGCCGGAACGGTCATCTTCCAGTAATTAACCAAAATGATGAACACAAAGGGAAAGAGGAGAGGCACCCGGTGTATGTTCTCTAGGCCTTTTAGAAAACATGGAGTGGTTCCTTTGGCAACATTCAAGCGAACCTACAAGAAAGGTGATATTGTAGACATTAAGGGAATGGGCACTGTTCAAAAAGGAATGCCTCACAAATGTTACCATGACAAAACTGAACAAGTCTACAATGTTACCCAGCATGCTGTTGGCATTGTGGTAAACAAACAAGTTAAGGGTAAGATTCTTGCCAAGAGAATTAATGTGCATATTGAGCATATTAAGCATTTTCTTCTTTTTTTTTTTTTTTCTTTTGGAGAGGTTTTTTTTGGCTATAGAGCATGTGCGCTCTCCAGAAAGATGGAGAGAAACTGAGAGACAGAAAGTGAGAAATCACCCTCCTGGGGGATGGCCATGCCGCAATCCCTTCTCCTCCATTCTCCTCTTGGGATCTTGGGCACGCTCGCACATGCGCCCGGTGTGAGTTTAAGCCACGGGGTCCGGGATTCAAACTGCGATCAACTACATGGGAGTCCAGCAACATACCCATTACACCAACTGCTGGTCCCAAGCATATTAAACATTCTAAGAGCAGAGATAGCTTCCTAAAACATATGAAGGAAAATGACCAGAAAAAGAAGGAAGCCAAAGAGAAAGGTACCTGGGTTCAGCTAAAGCGCCAGCCTGCTCCACCCAGAGAAGCACACTTTGGGAGAACCAATGGAAAGGAGCCTGAGCTTCTGGAATCTATTCTCTATGAATTCATGGTATGATGGGTGTTCAAAATAAACTAATCTATGGCCTATAAAATTTTTTTTTAATTGAGTAGAATTGTGTTCCCTCCCCAAAGCTAATTTTAATTAGGCTCTAAGTCATTTTGTGATATTTTAATTCAAATTTAGTACTTTTTTTTAACCTGAAAGATGGCTTATTATGCAACAAATAAAACTCAATTGGTTAGGAAAAAAATGATATCTAGATAGACAACTTTTCTCTCTGAAGTCAGGTAATCTCTAGTTCTGGCTGCCACGGAAAATCACAGCTCTGCTCCCCTCCCCCAGCCTTCTGGGTCTGTGTTTATTCAGCCCAGGGAGGTGTGCGTGTTGGCAAGTATGTGCTTGTAGGAACAGCCTGCATGCGGGCTGGCCTGTGAGCCAGTGGCTGGGTAGAGTGCCTGGTGCGGATCTGAGGGCGTGTGGGTTTGTGTGGGCATGAGACTCTGTGGTAACAATGGTCTGTGTGGACTTGTGAGGGGAGCGCTATTCATTCATCCCTCAGGGAACACTTGGGGATGGGCAGAAGCCCAGTGTGGACAAAGGGAATCTGCAGAAAATCCCCTGCTCCCCTCAGTCCTCTCCTTGCAGAACTGCAAACACGTCCCACTGATCAAGATTTCTCCTCTCTCCCCACTGGTTTTGCTTGAGAAGCCTGGAAGCCCATCCAAGCCCCTAGCAGGAAATGAGACCTTGCATGGAGAAGCAGGCTCCCTCCACGGTTAAGCATGTGAGTGTGTCCAGCAGACAACCTGATTACAAAGCCCAAATCCAGTGATCAGGAGGAGTAGGACAAAGCCCTCTTTCCTCCAATCCTCATCTGTAAATTAGATCCATCCCTTTGGGTTGTGGAAAACACTTACTATGTGCTAATAAAAGTGAGTTCTTATGGGGTGAATGAGTTCTTAGCTGCTCTGCATTCTAGGGATAAGATGGTTTAGCCTCCATAAGGTGTTCTCAGGAACATAGAGACCTGGAGGTTAGAGCCATACTCAAGGAAATCACTGAATTGTCAGAATTAGGAAGGTTTCTTCTGATAAGAGTGCTTGCTATCAGGGGCTGGCAGGTGGTTAAGGATGCTGGACTCCCACATGACTGACCATGGTTCGAGTCCTGGACCTGGCTGCTTGCTTTCACACTTTCCTTTTCTCCCTCTCTCTCTTGCGCTGTCCCTCTCTGGTCAAATTAAAAATAAATAAATAAAGTTAAATAAAATAATTCTTTAAAAACATTTTTTTAAAAAGTGCTATCAGGGTTTGTCATTGATGGTACAGTATATGCATGTTTGGGGGGTTTATCTACATAAGACAGCCCTTGGAAAACAAAGAGAGAAAGGGGGGAACTATTAAAAGAATAGATGTTAAAAAAAAAAAAGTAAGAGTCATATTAATCAAATACAATTGGAAACACTGACTGTATTCTAATTTAAATGAACCAAATATAAAAACATACTTATTGGGCCCAGCTCCTGTGGCACAATCAGAATTGCATATAGAACTGTCCTGTTGGAAGCCATATGGCCAGCCATGGGTTTGGACTCCCAGGTGGGTCAACCTGAAACATGCCAGATGTACTCACATGCCCAAGATTCTGATGAGCTAGAGGGCATGGGGAAGTGGACCATGATGTGGCCAGGCCCTGCTGAGGGTGATTTCCTCTCTCTCTTTCTCTAACGTGTGCATGTGCACACTCTTTGTCATGAATTTAAAAAAAAAAAAAAAAAAAAAAAGACAGCTGAACTTTAAAACTATGTGTGTTGATATATATATGTATATATACACATATAAAACTATGTGTGTTGATATACATGTATATAAAACTGTGTGTTGATATACACATATATATCATATTTGAACACTGAGTGTATATTATATAATAAGGAATTGTTATTAATAGTTTTAGATGTGATAATGATATTGTGGCTATAATAGAAGATAAGATACGGGGCCAGCAGGTGGTGTGGTGGTTAAGGGCGCTGGATTCCCACATGGCTGACTGCGGCTGGAGTCCAGGACCTAGCAGCTTGATTTCTCTTTCCCTTTCCCTCTCTCTGTCTCTCTCTGGCCAAATTAAAAATAATAACAAATGGAATTAAATAAATAAATAATTCTTATTAAAAAAAGATAAGATAGTCTTTTTTAGAAAATACAATGATGTATTCATGGGTAAGATGTTATAATATTTTGGATTTAATTCAAAATAATCTAGCTGATGGGGAAAGTTTGGGAAGCAGGAAGAAGCAGATTGAACAAGATGGGTGAGGTGATATTTCAAGGGGTTCCATTAATCATTTTCTCTAATTTTGTGTGTTTGGAAATTCTATAATTAAAATACTTAAAAGGAAAGAAAAAAAGATCCCTCTGGAGCTGCCCCTTGGAGGGCAGCTCCTGCCCTCCCACAGTGTCACCAGGACAGGATGATTCACTCGGGCCCTTGGACTCAGAGGGAGGACCACAGCAGAACAGTGCTTACTAAGCGCTATAAATCAACAAGCACAGCTGAAGCCATTTAGTAGGAAGCTCGTTAATAAGAAAAATCTGGTTTAAATGGGTCATTTTATTGGCGAGAGAGAGAGCAGAAGATGACGGAGAACAGGCCCTCCTGACAATGAGGTTTATCACTAGTGCCAAGCTCTCCTTCATAGGGGAGAATTGGCTGGTGTTAACTCTATCGCCACCTTGTCCAGGAGGATGGAGAACCAAGGTGGGAGGACCATGAGTAGGAGAACCCCTAATGGATTCTCTAATCATCAAGGATACGTGGGAGAAAGCGGGAGTTTTGCAGTTCTAAGGAGGCTCCATCTGCAATGCAGCATGACTTCTCATGCTCAACTCGGGGCAGAAAAGTGACGGTGAAAACAGCCATCTTGAAAACAAGTTTCCAAGTAGAGTAACCTAAGCCAATGAGCGGACAGCCTCCTGGAGAGGTGGGACCTTGAAGGCCAGTATTAGCAGAAAAGGACCCAAAAGGGATTTGGAGAAATAATAATGTAGCCAAACCAAGATGAGGACACTTGTGGTTAAAATGCACTGGAAAGTGTTTTCTCTTTTTATTTAAGGGAGATTTTTACTATAGCGCACATACACTCGCCAGAGACACAGCAAAAGAGAGAGAGAGAGAGTGAGAAATCACTCCCCAGGGGATTGGCCACGAGCAATCCTTCTCTCTACTATTTTCTTGGGATTTTGGGCACCCATGCACACATGTCCAACATGAGTTTCAAGCTGCCAAGTCTGGGACTCAAACGCGCCACAAACACTATGCCACCTTCTGGCCCCTGGAAAGTGTTTTCTGAGGATACTTGCTGCGGAGGGTCATGAGACTTGGTTTCTTAAGCCCAAGGGCTAAGAAGGCCCAGGCACCTGACTTCAGGGTTTGGATAGTGACAGGCCAAGGCAAAGGGCCCTGGAGGACTAATTTAGTTTGCCAATGCCAAGGACCACTGCAACGGGCATAGGAAGAATGCTGACTTTGGAGTCAAAAGACCCAAGTTCTAGTTCTAGCTTTGCCATTTTCTAGTGGTAAAATTTTGGCCAATCGACCCCTTTCTCAGCCTCAGTGTCCCTGTTGGCTCGGGGATGAATAGTACCTATTTCATATGGTTGCCGTAGAGCAGTATTTGTACACCATGCGTAAGATTTGGCAACCAGGTGCCAGGAAACCTGCAGCACAGGTCTCACCAAGTTAGCTGGTTGACTTGCAGCCAATCAGTTGATGCCTCTGAGCCTCTATTTCCTCATCTGCAAAATGGGAGGAGACCACCAGCTTAACATGAAGACAAAGAGAAAATGTGACTAATAGCTTGGCAGTGTCTGGTAGAGTAACACTCAATAAATGCTAGCAGATGGTATTAATGATATAAAATATCATAACAACAGAAATAAGGTTAAATGTGGAAAGTCACCAAGAATGGCATAGAGAAAGCACTGTGGGGTGAGAGAGGGAAGCTAGGTTCGTCCCAGATGTCTCCTGGTCAAAGTGGTTCCTCCCTCATCTTAGCTTTTGCCTTTCATACTTTCTCTCCTTTCACTGGGAAGACAAGGACTGCCTGGTGATGACACAGGTACCTTCTGCTTTGACATGCCATAGGCATTGTTGCTAGTAGCAGAAAATGGAAAATAGGTAATGGATAGCAAGAAAGGTTTACTCAACTCACAGTCTGGAGACCCAAGGTTGGGGGGATATATGGTGAGGCTGCATCGCATTGCAGAGGACAGCAGTTTGAACAGAGTGCATGTTCATCAGTGGGTCGGTCTCATTTCCTCTCCTTATAAACCCACCAGGACTCAATCCTGGGGGCCCCACCCTGATGAACTGAATTCTGATCTCTTCCCAAGGCCCCACCTTTCAACACTATAATTGGATTAAGTTTCCCCCCTTAGTTCCATCACAGCCAAAACTCAACATACGAATGGGGGAGGGGGGGCATTCAAAACCATAGCCATGGTGTCTATTAGATTGATAAAGACTGTTGATTGAACTTTTTCTTTATCGGGGAAAATGTCCGGAATCCATAGCATGGGCATGGTTCAAAGTTAAGGAGAAAACAAAGGGAACTTAGACCGTGGAAAAATAAAGGTATAATTTGTTGCTATTCCTAATCTTGTGTTTAACTGGGTAGCTTCAGAAAAAAACTTAACACAAACGATGATTTATAGGCCAAGAATCTTAGCAATGAAGCAAAAAAAAAAAAAAAGTTCTGTTTGCATTATTAATACTCATGGGTATATCTGGAACTTTCAGAAAGGGTGTGCAGACAGTCATCCTTCCCAGAGTTTGTACCTTGTGGTTGCTGAAGGAACAGTTAGGACACTACCCTTGCTAAATTAAACCTCATCCACTTCACCCACATTTGTTCTTGGCTCCTGCCACGCTGTAACACCCCTCCCTCCCACGGCTTGGCCTCTGCCCTGGCTGGACCCCAACCCTCCCACAGAGCAGGAGGTGACCCCAGCCAGATTGCAGGATGTTTTCCTTCCCGTCTGCCCCATTGGTCTCCTTATGGTAGACTCCCAGGGTGTGAACCTACACACCTACGAAGTTGGCCTTCTGGTTTGGGAGGCCTCAAGAGGAAAACAACAGTCCCTCTATTTCCTGTGGATGAAGGATGATGTGATTGGAACAAATCATCCCTTCATTCCTTTAGCCAAGTGACACATGCCCAGCGGCTGAGTTAAATGAGCATGTGACATCAAATCAAGGCTAGGCTGAGACCCCAGGGTCTACAAATAGTTGTTTGAACTTACAGGACGCTTGTCTGTCTCCTCCAGGCCCCATCTCCACATTCCCTTCTTGTTCATGCCCTCTCTGAAAAAGGGCGTGGGCCAGGAAACACCCTCCCTGTGTGCAGAAAGGGTTAAT
Organism: Tupaia tana; assembly: GCA_026018925.1. Taxonomy (NCBI): domain Eukaryota; kingdom Metazoa; phylum Chordata; class Mammalia; order Scandentia; family Tupaiidae; genus Tupaia; species Tupaia tana. The sequence continues at coordinate 41,319,227 of JAKSZU010000001.1, read as the reverse complement.
TCTCTCTGGGGTGGATTCTACCACCCCCACTAGCTTGGTTTCTATTACTTTTCTCCTCCTCTCCTCTCCTGCAGGCTGATTAACAGCCCTTTGAGTTTGAAAGGGGATGTGTCACAACAGCTCTACTGCTGCCAGCTGGGTGCCAGGCAGGGAATATGCACCGTATTGAAATGGGGCCTTGCAGCCAGGCCAGGGTGCCTGGAAGGGCCTGGAGGGCTTTTTACATGGAGATGAGCTGCCACTTGGCTCCTGCTGTAACTAATCACCACTGTTGTTGAAATATTACTACTTCTGTTACAACCACTAATGCCTCAAATGAGGAACAGGCACTCTGGGGTAGCATCAAATACTGGATGGTCACTTCTCGTTTGGGATCTCCCAGCCTTCCCTGGGAGAGCCAGAGAAGCCCCGTTTGGTTGCTCCTTCTGTTAGCTGAGTTGAAGCAGTGCTGGAACCTGCTTGCCTGCTGTGTAAATCAGACTTTCCCAAGGAAAGCCTAAGGTGTGGAACTAGAAAAGAGACTTACAGGACAGTGAGTGCAAAGGCCAAGGGCCTTGGAGTCACCTAGCTTGAGCTGGAATCTTAGCTCTACCCCACCTAAGCTATTAGGCCTTGAACCAGCACTTGCCTCTCTGAGCACCTTTCCTTAGGAAGAAAAAAAGAATGAACTAATAATAATTTTGAGGTCATTAGGAGGGCTCATGGCAACGAGACTGGCAGTTAGCACGGTGCTTTATACCAAGCAGCGACTCCAGAATGAAAGCTACCCGCATGGTTTTGTTGATCTTGATGTCCACTGTCCTTCCTAGATTGCCCCCCTGCTCACACACTCCCAGTGTCCCTCGTAAAGTAATGGGCCTGCCTTACAACTCTCCCACTGGCCCTGGGTCCTGGGAAACCAGGTGGAGATCATCTCAATGGCAATGACCCACAGGTGCATTTGGCATCCTGGTTTAAAGGACAAACGTCCACACCTCACTGTTTAATCCTCAGGCCCACCTGGTGGAGTATATGTGTACTCTTCTGGGGTTTTTTGTTGGTTGGTTTGTCTTTTTGTTTTCAGAATAGAAAGTTAAGGGACCAGCAGTTAGCGTAATGGCTATGTCGCTGGACTCCTATGTACTTGACCACAGTTTGCGTCCCGGACCCGGTGGCTTAAACTCACGCCAGGCGCGTGTGCGTGTGTGCCCAAGATCCCGAGAGGAGAATGGAGGAGAAGGGATTGCGGCGTGGCCATGCCCCCTGGGGGGTGATTTCTCGCTTTCTGTCTCTATGTCTCTCTCTGCCTATCTGGCAAGCGCACACGCCCTATAGCAAAAACCTTTCCAAAAAAAAAAAAAAAAAAAGAAAAGAAAGTTAAATGAGGTGGCCCAAATAACCAGTGAAGGCCAGCCGGGACACCATAGTGAGACTCTGTCTCTGAAGGAAAAATAAGTAAGCCCTAAGTGTCTTTATAGGGGTAAGAGGAGACCAGGGATTCACCTAATTTTACTCTCTAAGAATGTGAAAAAGGGTATAGCCTGGTGATTAAGGAATTTGGATCCCACGTGGAAAATAAAGCAGTTCAAATCCCAGTCCCAATGACCTAAAAACTACACTGGGCGTGTGTGTATGTGTCTGTACCTAAAATCTCAACCGGAAGGAGAAATGGAGGAGAAAGAATTGCAGCCTATTTCCAACTGTGAGGTGCCTTCTTCCTCTCCCCCACTCTCTTCTCTCTCTGGCAAGCATACATGCCCTCTGACAAACTAAAATAAACAAATAAATTGTCGAATGTGAATGGTTAGCTGGCTGCCATTTTCCCTAGGACAGGGTAAAAGATTACAGATTTAGGCCATAACAGGGAGACTCAAGATAGACATTAGAATGGACTCTCTCACAATGAAGCCTATGAAAAGCTGAAGTAGATTCATAGGAGAGCAGAGGAAGTTACTTTGGAGATTTGCAGAAAAGGTTAGCTACTGAGTAGGGTAGCACAGTTCATCATGAAGATGAGGAGACTGAAATCTAGAATTACTAGATTTCCCTGCGAGCCTTGTGGCTAAACTACTAGAAGACACTACATAAACTATAGCTACACTTATTTTTAATTGAATAATCATTGTTTCCAATTTGGGATGACTTCAACAATGCTTCTTCTTGTTTTTCTATTTTGGCTCTCTAGGGGAAATTTGAAGTTTCCTGGTAATTTATCATTTTAACCACAGTTTTCCTGAGGCAGTAAGTTTATATGGGAAACTAGTTCACTCTGACTCTTAAAAATGTTTTCTATGGTATAATTTGCCATCACGCTAAACGCACATGTCATTATCTTATAAGCTTATAATTGCTGACTCCTCTAACCCTGACATCTCCGGAACAGGTAGTTCTCCTTCAAAGAACATATTATTGTAATACCAGTACAAAAATCCAGGTGCCCCTGTATGACAGGTAGAGAAGTTTTTAAAAAGAGAAAAAAGAATTGACACCCAGGAATAGAGAAAGAAAGGACACTCTGTGACTCTGAACCTTGATGCCTTCTCCTTGTTGGACTGCGATGCTGTGTCCACACATGTAGTTAAGGGTGCTGACTGGCTCCCAGAAGGCATGTGCCGGCCAGTCTTTCATGTCGGTGATAGGTGTATGTGGATCCAGACCCTCTCTCAGGCCCGCTCTCCTTTGTGTTAGTGAGATGGCTTATGGAGGAGGAAGTGGAATCTGGTAAGATAACTCACCAGCCTGAAGGGCTAACTCTGGGGCTACTTTATCCTGAGCTGCCCAGATGGGGCAAACAATATAGAAACTGATAGAGGGGCTGGCAGGTGGCATGGTGGTTAAAGGCACTGGATTCCCACATGGCTGATTGCAGTTCAAATTCTGGACCTGGAAGCTTACTTTCTCGCTTTTTGTCTCTCTGTTTCTCTCTGGCCAAATTAAATAATAATAATAATAAAAATAATGAATGGAATTAAATAATTTTTTAAAACAATCTGATGGAATGAATCATCTGTCCAAATACTTCTCACATCATGGCACACAGAGAAAATGAAAACACAAAATATAACACATTCCAGGAGATTTAGAGGAGGTGGTTTGCACCCAGTCACTCCAGACCTTGCTTGAACACCCATGGTTGAAGGGTCGGTATTTTTACTTTTTTTTTGGAGAGGTTTTTGCTATAGGGTGCGTGCGTTCACCAGAAAGACAGAGAGACAGAAAGTGAGAAATCACCCCCCGGGGGGGATGGCCACGTCACAATCCCTTCTCCTCCATTCTCCTCTCAGGATCTTGGGCATGCACACCCACGTGCCCAGCGTGAGATTAAGCCACCGGGTCCGGGACTTGAACCACAGCCTACTAAATGGGAGTTCAGCGACATGGCCATTACGCTAACTGCTGGTCCCAAGAGTTGGTATTTTGTGCCAGCTATTAGAAGGCTTCAGAGTGGAGCAAAAACAATTAGGGTGGAGCAGTGCCAGGTGAGAGAGGGCTCTGAAGCCAGATGGCTTATTTTTGAGTTCTAGATCTATCTCTGACGACCTTGGGTGAGTTAATCTCTTCTTGCCTCATTTTCTTCACAGTATATTGGGGCTAATAATAGTACCTCCTTCAAGAGGCTGTTCTAAGGATTAAATGAGTGAATCCATGCTGAGAACCGATGGGCACAGAGCAAGCACTGGATAAATGGCAGCTACTGCTGTCACTGCTGCAACAAGTCCAGAGGCTCAGGGCTTCCCAGTGAGCAGAAGCAGCCTCATGCTCCCAATCCAATAGAAATTGCTAGTCGGATGATTCATGGCTTTCTCAAAATCAGTGCCTCTTCTGTTCTCTCTCCTTTTATGTCTTCCCTCCCCTAATGTGAACTATAGATACCTAAGAGGCAGCAGTAAGAGAGAAACGAGAATTGACCTGGAAGCAGGGAATTCACGTCCCAGTTCTAGCTCTCCCACCCTAGCATGCTTCTGCTGGGCAAGTCTCCTCACCTCTTTGGCCCTCTAGCTCCTCAGAGATTAAGAGAGGGCAATGGCCAGATGACTGCAAAGGTGATGTGTCATGATTGTTCTGTGGTGCAGAAGTATATGCCATGGTGTGCATGCATGTTCACGTACACATGCATGCAGTTGCCTGAACCTGCAGCACTGATGCCTAGGTCCATGAACACAAAACAAGTTAGTGTTTTCTGTGAACCAAAACACTCTAACATGTGCCAGTTGGTAGCTTGTTGGTTGGGGTGATTGGAACCCACGTGGCTAATTGCATTGTTCCAATCCTGGACTCAACAGTCTGAAAGACACTCTGAGCACATCTACATGCACGCCCAGAATCCTAGAAGGAGATTGGAGGAGGGGGAATTGCAGAATGGCCATCCTCCCCAAATGTTTTTTCACTTTCCCTTTCTCGCTCTCTCTCTCTTTCTCCAGTGAGTGTACATGCCCCTATAGCAAATTAAAAACAAGAACAAACAACAAAACACTCTAACGCATCTCCACCTGCAGAAAGCACACACCTTCAGTTTACCGGTGTTGTCCTCCCAATAGCTGAATTCTAAATTGAGCCTTTCTACCTCAAGAATAAATCTATAAAATATTCAATTTCTTCATAAAAAAAATAATAAATCTGTAAATATGTCTCCTAGGTAACATCTTGTTAGCTTCATTACTTGAAGCTCTTGAAAATAATAAAGCTGCATCTGTTTTTAAAAATAGTCATTTAGACATCTCACTTAAGCCTCCCACCCAATTAGTCTGAATTAGTGAAGTGTGTTTATGTCTGTTCACATTGGATAAATACACATAGACTTATATTTATCCATAAAAAATACATTAAAAAATGCCACTTCCCAGCATCTGGGATTATTCTTTGCTAGCTCTATTTTATTCAGAGGTGATTATAACATGTACATCCTTCTTGCTGTTAAAAATTAATACTTTAGACCAGATAGTCACTCATAAATAACAGCCAGAGCAACATCTCTATTTAATCCTTATTCCAACAAGAACTAACTCCCAACTTCACGGCCAGATGAGAATTTGCTCTCCCTTCCTTCTCCCCCATTCTCTACAGCGGATGGTCCTGTAAGCCATTTCTCATATCTTCTACTACCAGCTCTACTGCTCTTGCGAAGTCACACAAGAGTGTTTGGGTGTGGCAGCCTGTGGCATGGTGGTCGAGGCAGCTGGATCCCACACGGCCAACTTTATGTTTCAAGTCTCTGACCTGGTGGCTTTAAAAACATGATGGGATGCATGAGTGCGAGCCCAAAATCTCCAGAGGAAAAACAGAGAAGGGACTGTGCTGTGACCTTCCCTTACAGGGGGTGCTTTCTCACTTTCCTTCTCTATCTCTTTGTCTTTCTCTGTAAGCACGTATACCCTCTAGTAAGTATATTTTTCAGAAAGAAACAAATGAAAAGCTGTCCTGGCACAGAGAAAAGGAAAGCTGGGCTGAGCTGGGTAGCCTGAAGGACTTGGCAGAAGAAAGCCCCACCAAGCAGGACTCTGCAGTTTCACTTTGTTTTCACTGACATAATACCCTTCTCTGGGAAGCCTGGCTCAGATCTGGATAAGAAAGACGTTCCAGAGTCCGGACACCTACCGCAGGTTTGAATGACTGCTGGTCCCACCCAACGAGTAAGGCAATGTTCTCAAAGTCTTGAAGAAAGCACTGACTGGCCTCCTAGGTGTGGATGGGCTGGCAGCCTGGAGCAGAGCCAGTCCAATAACTGGGCATTCTCCCAGGCTTTGGAGCCTGGGGCCAGCAGTGGTCACCTCCGTGGACCTGCATCTGGAGGAAAACAGGGAGGGTGAGATGAAGTGGCCAGGACTTCGTTGCCTGCTGCCTTTGACAAATGACGTGGTTAGCAGAATGAGTTCACCAGCAAAGAAAACACAACTCACAGGGCAGCCACACAGCTCTTTGAGGAGAAGCGTGTTTTGTCTCCCCTGGTGGCATTGCCATCACCCAAGGCAGAGAGAAACAGGCCCTGTGTGTGGCCTGGACCAGCCAGGCTTCCCCATGGCTTGGTTCCTGCGGAATAATGGCTCCCAAAGATTCTCAAATCCTGATCCTTGGAATCTGTGAATATTACCACATATGGCGAAAGAGACTTGGCAGATATAATTAAGTTAAAAATTGTGAGGGGCCAGGGAGTGGCAGAGTGATAGTACAATTGGACCCACAGAGAAGTCTCCTGGATTTGTGTCCTGGGACCTCCCTATGCATGTCAAGTACACACCTGTACATGCCGGTGATCCTAGCGGGCTGATTGTTGGGGTGCCTATTTTTCTTTCTTTCTTGGTCTCTCTCCTTCTCTCTCTTATAGAAGAAATAAGTAAAAAGAAACTTTAAAAAATGGTTATTAGAAACAAGTTAAAGAACTGGGCACCAGCAGTGGATGGTGTAATGTTGTGTTGCTGGATTCTCACAGTCAGCTACAATTTGAGTCCCAGACCCGGTTGTTTAAAACTCACACTGGGCGTGTGTGCGTGTGTGCCCAAAATCCTGAGAGAAGAATGAAAGAGAAGGGATTGTGATGTGGCCATCCCTTCTGGCGGGTGGTTTCTCACTTTCTGTCTCTGTCTCTCTAGCGAGCGCATGAGTCCAATAGTAAAAAATCTCTCTCCAAAAAAAAAGGAGACAAGTTAAAGAACTTTAGATAGATTACTCTGGATGAAATCAAGAGTGTCTAAATGAAATCTAAGTGTCTTTATAAGAAGACAAGATTTGGGGCCAGCAAGTGGCATGGTGGTTTAGGTGCTGGACACTCCCACATGGCTGATCATGGTTCAAGTCCCAAAGTTGGTGGATTGTTTTCTCACTTTCCCTCTCTCTCTCTCTCTCCGTGTCTCTCTCTCGTCAAATTAAAATAAATGATTGAATAAATAGAATTTTAAAAAAAAGACAAGATTTGACTATAGAAGAGAGAGTAATATGAGACCTGAAGCAGAGCTTGGAGTGATATGCTTTGAAAATAGAGAAAGGGGCCAGCCAGTGGTGTGTTGGTTAGGACAGCTAGATTCCATATGGTTGATTGTGTAGTTCAAGTCCTGGACCCAGCAGCTTGGAGACTATACTGGGTATATATGTGTTTGTGTGTGTCCAAAATCCCAAGAGGAGAACAGAGGAGAAGGAATTGAGGCGTGACGATCCTCCCTGGTGGATGCTTTCTCACTTTATGTTTCTCTCTCTCTCTTTTCCTCTCTCTGTCTCCCTCTAGCAAGTGCATAAGTCCTATAGCTAAATTTAAAACTAAATAAAATGGAGGAAGGGGCCACAAGCCAAGGAGTATAGAAAGCCATGAGATACTAGGGACCAGCAGTTGGCATAATGGCTATGTCACTGGACTCACATGTAGTCAACCGCGGTTCGAGTTCCGGACCCGGTAGCTTAAACTCACACCAGGTGCATGTGCATGCATGCTCAAGATCCCAAGAGGAGAATGGAAGAGAAGGGATTGCAGTGTGGCCATCCCCCCTGAGGGGTGATTTCTCACTTTCTGTCTCTCTGTCTCTCTCTGTCTTTCTGGCAAGTGCATATGCCCTATAGCAAAAATAAATAAATAAATAAATAAATAAATAAATAAATAAATAAATAAAAGAATTTTTAAAAAGAAAAAGAAAGAAAGAAAGCCAAGGCAAGGAAACTGATTCTGCTTTAGTGTCCCCAGGCCTGCCAAACTCTGACTTTGAACCAGTGAAACCGATTTCAGACTTCCAGTCTCCAGAAACTATAAGAGTATAAATTTGTGTGTTGTAAGAGTAGAAGTTTGGGAACCAGCAGTTGGTGTAATGGCTATGTCGCTGGACTCCCATGTAGTCAACTGTAGTTCAAGTCCCAGACCTGGTGGCTTAAACTCACGTTGGGCGCGTGTGCATGTGTGCCCAAGATCCCGAGAGGAGAATGGAGGAGAAGGGATTGTGGCATGGCCATCCCCCCTGGGGGGTGATTTTTCACTTTCTGTGTCTCTTTCTGGCGAGCGCACAGGGAACCCACTCAGCTCCTATATGTAGGAGATGGCCCAGCCGCAGGTCTTCCCTTTATAGCAGAGACTGTGGGGTGCAATAGAAGCATTAATGCACCTTGGGGCAGATATTCCCACAGATTGTGCATCTTTGGCCAGCCCAGGGAGTGATCAGGCCAGAGGTAGGAGAAGATAACTGTCATTTATTGAGTACCTACTATGTGCTTCACTGCTTACCCTCATCTGTAAAGTAGATATTAGCACTACATTTGCTGATGAAGACCTTGAGCTCAGAGACTCCTAGCCACCTGCCCAAGGCCACACAGTTGATCAGCATCAGTTTCCCTGGGGGAGTTCATTTGTGACTTTTCCCACCCCAACCCTAAGTATCCCTTCTTTAGTGACCTTCCAAAGCAAGAGACTGGGTAAGGTGATTACTATGACTATGGTTCTTAGAACCCCATCCATCTATTCAGCCAGTCATTTATTCACTAAACTCTTAATTGCCACCTCCCAAGTGTTAGGTCCTGTGCTGTGGAGAAAGGGCCCATCTTGCCTCAGGTCACTTTCAAGCCAGGAACAGATTTTTATAAGACAAGTTATATTGGTATTTCCCTCTAAAAGTCCACAGCCCACCTCAGCAAGGACCCTGACACAGAGGCTCGTTCATGGTCTATAATGAGAATGATATTGTTTTTTACCAAGAATGAGCTCAAGTTTGGTCTTGGTGTTGACTTGTCAGAACAGAAGAAAGAGAGACCAGCGTTCTTCCTGCAGAGGGCAATGCCATCAGTCTGTAGTCAGAGTTTCCCTGGAGGTGTGTATAAGTTTGCGTGGGGCCCTGACACTCACTCTGCTCCCTGCACACCACAGATCAGTGTTGGTTGATGCTTGGCCAGTGTACGGTACAGGTTATGGCCTGTGGAGCAACTCCGTAGAACAGATCTATAGAACAGATCCAGGGTTTAGCTTGAACTTTGCGAGTCGCATCAGGTTCTGTAGAAGCAAGAACCAGGCTGAAGGCTTGTGGTTACTTCAGCTGTCCATACCTGGGGTGTAGCAGGCAGGCCCCACTGAGTTTTCACTGGATGCACCCCTTTGGGACACCTCTGTGTCCTCTCCCAACACTGATGCTGGCTTTGTGCCCCATTTGGTCTTCCGTTGTTTTAGTAAGTGTGGAGAACAGCTATTTTGAGTAAACATGGCGACTTTTAGACACATGTAGAAGTGTGGTTTTGTGAGCTTTATTTATTATTTATTTTATTTGACCAGAGAGGGACAGAGTGAGAGAGCAAGAGAGAGGAAAGTGAGAAAGCAAGCCACCAGGTTAGGGACTCGAACTGTGGACTCGGACTGTGGTCAGCCATTGTAAGAGTCTAGCACCCTTAGCCACCACACCACTTGCTGGCCCCGCCTTCACTGCTATGCAAATGACAGCCCACTGAACGGTATTTCTACATGTGTCTAAAAGTCACCATGTTTGCTCAAAATAGCCACTCTCCACAGATAAAATGTTTATCCAAACAGATTCAAACATTGAAGGTATTTTATCAGCTTCTTGTAAACTTAGACTAGAAGTAAGGCTAATTTATAGGAAGGACTCAGTTCTCTATCCCCTTGTCTTCAGAATTCCCATTCTACCTCGGAATATTTAGAAAAACAAAAACATTAAGTGAATGCTAAGTACATTGGAAAATATGACTGACTTTATTTATTTTTTTAGAGAGATTTTTGCTTAGGATGCATGCACTTGCCAAAGAGACAGACAGAAAGAAATCACCCCCCCAGTGGGGTTGGCCACACCACAATCCTTTCTCTTTCATTCTCCTCTCAAGTTCTTGGGTACACACGCCCATGTGCCCGGTGCAATGTGAGTTTTAAGTTACTATATCCAGGACTTGAACCATGGTCAACTATGTGGGAGTCAGCAGTGTAACTATTACGCCATCTGCTGGCCCTGATTTTATTTTCTTAATGGATGCCTTGTGGCATAGGGACTTTAATTTGAAGAAAACATCATCCTCTGATACTTCTGACTTGAAGTGGAGCAAAAGTGTGTATATAGGTAGTATTGTTATCATTAGATCTCATACCAAAACAAACTTTCTAGTTTATCCAGATTTGTATTTGATCAGCTTTTTTGGTCTATTAAAAAGCATCACAAAAATCTCAAAAAAAGAAAAAAAAAAAACGAAAAAATAAATGGAAAGTTTGATCCAAACTGACTCAAACAATGAAGATATTTTATCAGTTTCATATAAACTGAGTTTAAAAGTAAGACTAATTTTGGGCCCAGCAGGTGGTGTGGTGGTTAAAGGTGATAGATTCCCATGTGGCCAACTATGGTTCAAATCCCGGACCTGGTGACCTGCTTTCTCTCTCTCTTTCTCTCTCTGGCCAAATTTAAAAAAAAAAGAAAAGAAAACACCAGATGGAATTAAATAAATAAATAAATTTTTAAAAGATTAAGTCTAATTTCTAGGAAGCACTGTCCCAATGGTACAAACAATGCGACCAGGCTGGTGTGTTTGTTCATTTGTTTATTTTTCAGCTTCATCTCCTTCTTAGACTCCGCTCACATCAGGCTGTCTTCTCAAGACTTCACAACAACTGTCAGGAGGACTCCAAATTGAGTGTCATTGTCCCTGAGAGGTAGACACAGATGATGTTCCTTACTGAGAGCCAGTCATTGAGAATGGTGTGCACTGACTGGTTTAGAGCAGAGCACGTACCCCTACCTCGGCTGATAGAAGCACACAGCCAATGTGGATGGAAGGATGACTTCGCTCAGGAAATAAGGCGTTAAGAAGGGGAAGGGGAGAATGGATAGATACTGGGGAGCCCAATAAATGTCTACTACATATATACAAAACAGGTTTCTGTTGTCGCTGTTGTTTTGATCTTTTTTTAAAATAACTGTTTTGTTTTAACTTTATTATTATTTTCCAGTTCGATCAGAGAAAGAGAGAGACCGAAAGTAAGAAAGCAAGCCACCAGGCCCAGGACTTGAACCATGGCTGACCATATGGGAGTCCAACACTTTTAACCACCACACCACCTGCCGGCCCCTTTTCTGATCTTAACTCAACAAATTTTTTACTCTTCTTAATGCTTCCTGGGAATAAATAATCTTACAAGGACTTCCTTAACTGAGTACTTAAGATAGCACATACTCCTTGACACTCTGATGAACAGATTTCTTCTTCATTAGGGCTTCAGGAGTTTAAGATGGCAGCTCCTCCCTGTGTTCCCTGTCAGTGCTTCCCCTAAAAGAAGCAAGGCTGCAGTTTTGCCCTCGGTTAATCTTAATCGCTGGCCAATTATGTAGTTTGTGGATTATTTAGACACCTTTTTCTTCCCACATCCTGCCTGCCTTTTAGCTCTCCCTCTGCTCATTAGCAAGCCTGTCTGAAAGGATGGGGTTAAAAAGAAAAGAAAAAAAAAAGAAGTAGAATTTCAAATCAGCCAGATTAGCTTCTTTAAAAAAAAAATGTTTATTTAACTTTACTTATTTATTTTAATTTGATCAGAGAGAGACAGAGAAAAAGGGAAAGTGAGAAAGCAAACTGCCAGGTCCAGGGCTCAAACCATGGTCAACCATGTGGGGAATCCAGCACTTTAACTATCACACCACCTGCTAGCCTCATTAGCTTCTTACCAACTCTGGTGAAATGTCTGAGGAGGAAGTTGAAAGGAACGAATGAATTGAGATGATCTTGCATTTCCATGACCTATGATACCCTCATTGACTCCTTCCCTGCATCCCTTTCACCCCAGCCCTAACCTTTTTAAAGACACTAAAATCAGCTGTATCCAGAACAGGCCTAGTCCTTAGCTAGACGACTGACGTGCCTATCTGACTCTCATTCACTAAGAAGCTGAGACTGGGGATCTCAGTTTTCAACTTGGATAGTGAGTTGAGCTATGATCCTCAAAAATAGTTGTCTCAACTTTAAAAAAATTATTTAAAGGAGTTATTTTAAAGACTGGATGGTGGCAGGGCAGTAAAAAGCTATGCTGAAGCGGCCCCATGGAGGAGGTGCTGGGGTCCCATCTAAAACCTTCCCTGAGTATGTGAAGCACGTGCATGTCCATGAGCCAGAGCTAGCTAAACGGGGGGTAGATGGCATGATCAAGACCCTGTTGAGAATGCTCTCTCTCTTTCTAGAAATAAACTACTTTAAAAAAAAAAAAGTTTATAAAAATGTATTATTTGAGATATGAGGGAAATAGAATAGAATGGAGCTGTTTGAAATGTCTTAGAAACTCGTATCTTAATGACTCCAAGCATGACAACACAGCATGTTGGAGGAATTGTCTCTAATGGAAGAAATACATATATTTTTAAAAATTGGTAGAGGGTGTGGCACTCAGACACACAGAGAGAAAAAGTACCTCCTAGTGGGGTGTGTCATACCTCAATCCTTTTTCCTCTACTTCATCCCATCAGAATTTGGGGCACTCATGCACATGTACCTGATGTGTTTTTCAGGCCTCTGGGGCCAGGACGCAAACTGTGGTCAACCTTGTGAATTTCAGTTTTCTATGCCCACCCCTTAACTGCTGCACTCTAGAGCCATCCTTGGAAGAAACATATATGTACTTTTCAATCTGATAAAAACTAAATTAATAAAGAGCAACTTCCTCACATCTAAAAATGAAGAAGCCATTTCCCTTTCTCCTGCTCATTCCTGGTGGACTAGCAACCTCTTCTTCAGCTACTGGTTTATAGCAATGACCATAGTTGCTAGAGGAATCCAGTTCTTACATGCTGTTGTGTGAGGGTAACCCAGAAGCTTTAGGTTCAATGATGAACCTGATGGAAATGTATTCAGACCCAAGCCACTAGCCCCACATGTGGCCTATAATCTTGATAGAAAAAAGGGAGCTGGGGGACCAGCAGTTGGCATAGCTATGTCACTGGACTCCCATGTAGTCGACCGCGGTTTGAGTCCCAGACCCAGTGGCTTAAACTCACGCCGGGCGCATGTGCATGTGTGCCCAAGATTCCGAGAGGAGAATGGAGGAGAAGGGATTGCGGCATGGCCATCACCCCTGGGGGGTGATTTCTCGCTTTCTGTCTTTCTGTCTTTCTGGCTCTCTCTGTCTTTCTGGCGAGTGCATGCACCCTATAGCAAAAACCTCTCCAAAGAAAAAGAAAAAGAAAGAAGGGAGTGTTGGGAGCTGGCACTTCCTTATACTAGCAACGTGGCTGGGCCCAAGTCACCTGCCTGGTTATAGGCAGAGTTAAGGCAAGCATGAACAACCTCTCCAGAAGTTTAGCAGGGTCTTAAGCTGTCCATCCCTAAATAATGTTAGTGATGAGTGTCATCCTCGTGACAGCATAATGCAGTGCTGGACTCTAAAACAGAAAAATGGAACTCCAGATTCACCTCTCCTCCTAGCCCTGTGGTCAGCTAAGGTAAATAACAACCTCTCTGTGTCCCAGATGATCCATTTGTGAAGTGAAACTCAACAAGCCCCTACAGGTTGTTCTAAGGGTCAGTAGTGCTAATGTATGTGATAGGTTTGTAAACTGTGCCCCATTTTGAATAATGATAATGATGATGGTGGTGATGATTCCGGAATGCATACCTCCTTCTAACAGCCACAAATAGTAAGTTTGGGAGACGGGCATATTCCACACTGGGCACCCACAGATACCTACCTTCACGAAGGTCATTGGCCTATAAAAATATAAGCTTTAGGTCAGCCTCTGTGCCATAGCTGGTACATGCTGGAATGCAGAATTGGAAGCCACATGCCGACTCCATTTGGGTCCCCAGCCTGACTGGCAGGAAAACATACCAGGCACATGCCCACATGCCTAGGATCCTGGCTGGCTGGTGGACTGGAGGAAGGGGATTGCAGTGTGACAGGACCCTGTGGATGAGGCTTCTCTCTCGTGCTTGTTGTTCTCTTGCGCATGCACACACACACGCTCTGTCAAGAACTGTTTTACAAAGTCCAAGTTTCAACTCTGCTCAAACTTGGCTGACTGCACAGCTGTCTCCCATCCCCTCTGAGGGACACGCCGTCTCCCCGGGCCTGTCATTTACAGATCCTTCTGCCAATTTTGGATCGGAAACATCTGCTTTTATCTGTGTGATTTAATCTGCTTATTCAGCCTCATTATTGCCCTAATAATAGGCACCAGGCACCGTGCTAAGCGTTTTCCATATATAACATTATGTAATCCATATTGGTAGGCGAGAAGAGCATAATAGATGCTGATGTTGGTACTCCATGATTACCTGGAAAGAGACTGAAACCCAGAAAAGATTAATAACTGCAACTTTCCTGAGGTCACATTCAGGGACAGCCAGCTTTCATAAGGACCAGGACCTGCCTGACTCTGTGCATTGCCCATCCATGAAGCTTTCCTGCCTCTCCACTCTTCTTACCCCAGAGAGCCCGAGGGCCATCGGACCTGCCTGTGTAGACCCCCTACGGGATGCCTAGAGCCTGTTTCCTGGGTCCTGGTGCCGTCTCCTCGGGACGTTTTGGTTCTCTGAGCCCCAGAGGTTTCACCCAGGAGCTCTCGATGAGAAGCTACTCCTCACCACCAGCATGTTCGCAGATAGATGCTGGGAGGGGAGCAGCTCCTTCTAACCACAGGTCTGAGTCTCCGGATCCTGAGGATTAATTGCCCTGCAAGCAGCTTGTTAGTGGCTGTGCTGGCAGAGGAGGAGAGCAGCAATAGAATCAGCCAATTATGCAGCCAGTGGTGCTGAACTAACTGTGACCTCGTACTTAATTGTGGATGTTGTTTCTCAGCAGTTTCTCACCAGACTGGATTTAGGGGAAAGAAAGGGAAGAGTGAGGGCAGGGTGAGCAGTGAGGGGAGGGCCCTGTTTGTAGGGACTCAAGACTCTTTTCTTTCTTTCTTAAGGGGACAGTGGCATCAAGGAATCAGTGACTTCCAGCACCGGGGAGTTGTGGAGACGCAGCCTATCTCTCTCCCAGAGCCCCAGGGCAGCAGGCCTTGGAAGGCCTAGGCTTAGACAACAAAAGACAGACCTTGTCATTGAATGTGACGTTTCCTTTTTTTTTTTTTTTTTTTTTTTTTTTTTTGAGAGGTTTTTGCTATAGGGTGCGTGCGCTTGCCAGAAAGACAGAGAGAGACGGAGAGACAGAAAGCGAGAAATCACCCCCCGGGGGGATAGCCACGCCGCAATCCCTTCTCCTCCATTCTCTTCTTGGGATCTTGGGCGCACGCACGCACACGCGCCCGGCATAAGTTTAAGCCACCAGGTCCAGGACTAAAACCACAGTCGGCTACATGGGTGTCCAGCGACATTGCCATTACACCAACTACTGGTCCCAAATGTGACATTTCTAAACAGGCTAGAGACCAGACTCAGGGTTACATCTCTTACAGGGAGAAGGGAACAGGACTAGAAGTGCAAGCCTGGACAATACTTTAGAGAAAGCATGCTTTCAACTTGGAAGCTCCTCTTTCCTCTCTCCTAGTGCCACCAGCTTGGTGATCAGGGAGCCACACACCTGGTCAGTAAAGGGCTTGGAGGGCCATGTCCATAAACCCACGAACCTGGAAAACAGTGAGGGTGGGGGCTCAGGTGGGGAGGGAGACAACGGTGTCTCTATATCTGGTAGACCAGCCTACCTGGCTGCTTCCTCACTGCCTGGCAGCAACCCTGGAGGTGTGTTGCTTGAGTCTCGTCTTAAGAAATGACTTGCTGTCCAGCTATAAGGACAGCCTCTAGCTGTTAGAGTCTTCAAATCCCACCCCAACCTTGAGGTCACAGTCTTCCTGGGAAGCCCCAGCTGGTCACTAAGCATGGCAGGTATCAGGGCCTAGCTGTCCCTCCTAGGTTGGAGCCCCTCTCATGGCGAGTCTTGGCCCCATGGTGTTAGATCTGTGCTGTATTCTGAGGCTCTCCCTACCTCATTCTGCTTCTTGCCCTTTTGGCTTTCACAGGCATAAATTTCTTATTCTCTTCACTTGGTCTTCACATGCACTTCTCAGCAATAGGGTTAAGGACATGCTACCCCAAAACATGGTATGTTGGCATTTGGGAAAACAGTAGACACAGGAAAGTCACTCTCACCTTCCTCTGTCCTTCTCACCGGTAGCGGGTCATCACGTCCTCAAGTGAGAGATGCCCTCCCATACCTGATGCCCTCCCCTTACCTCTGAGGCACGGACACAGAAAAGGATCTGAGCAAACAACCTTGCTAAGTTCCCCCCAGTTTATTACCATGAGGTGATACCCTCTTTGTCCAATCCCATTTTCCCATGCCAG
Source organism: Tupaia tana (assembly GCA_026018925.1). Classification (NCBI taxonomy): domain Eukaryota; kingdom Metazoa; phylum Chordata; class Mammalia; order Scandentia; family Tupaiidae; genus Tupaia; species Tupaia tana. Next base: position 41,303,021 of record JAKSZU010000001.1, on the reverse strand, counting down.
TCCACTTATCAAATTGAAGCACAAAAATGCACTAAGCTTATCTGTTTCCTTGGGTCTTTATTTCATGAGGCAAGACACGCTGAGACTGAGATGAGAGCAGTTGGAAGTGGAGCTCCAGAGTCCTGGAGGATGATCAGATTCAAGATGCAATTCTGGAAGTCATTCCCACTGTCATCTTCACACTTGGGTTTCAGGTGCTGAGAAGGAGAGAAAGGGAAGAAAGAAGAAACCCCAAGACCAAATCTGGGGACAGCCTCCATTTACTAGAGCATGAGTCCAAAGTGACCGAGATGACACCCACTGGCACACTTTGGGGCAGCAGCACTGGAGAAGTTCTAAGTAGAAAGGGATAGTTAACACTCTCAGATGCTGTAGGAAGTCACAAAGGATGTGGCCCACTGGGAGGTTGCCAAGTGGGAAACACAGGTGGGGTGGCCTTAGACAGAGCTGTTCATTAGAGAAAGCAGGCAGGACAGTTTTGCTGGATTGAGGCACAGCTAACAGCAGGAAAACAAGCTAGCAAGTGCTAACCCCCCCCCTTTTATTTTTGTATGTCAAATTTTTAATGTAAATCCAAAACTAGAATAAAGAATATGCACTAGTGACACTTAGATTCAAAATGGATTTTCCTCAGGTGTCTCTGCTTCCTTCCCTACCTAACATCTACGAATATATTCATTATCAACTTGAAGCACTGAAGCACTGAATTTTTATAAGCCAATTGGATGATTCTCCTCATAGGTATAATCTATTCTGCAGCAATGTGTAAGCCATTGAACAAGTAACTCTATACCAAATAAAAAAGCCCAAAGCTCTGTTTGGCTGGGGAAGGGGTACCAAATATGCAATTGTGTGGTAGATCTGTGCTCCAGCAAAGAGTCTGAAGTGCAGGATGGCTGTAGAGGGATCTGGACCACTCACAGAATACAGAAGGCCAATACCAAGAAATGGAACAATACTTTCAAGGTCATTCAGGTGGGCTCTTCCAACACGTTCCACACTGTCACCTGTTCGAAGGTACTTCTTGGCATTTTCTCCTTTGCCAAAGCTTGCAGTCTTCTGGGTTGGCAAAAACCTTTCTCGTGATTCTATAGAACTCAGTTGCAGTACTCATCAACATCATTTTTAAAAGAATAATTATTGCATAGGAGGCAAAAGCCATGAATACGTCATCTTCCATTAGCTGGTTGAGTTCAATCATTGTTTCAACCTTGGTCTGGAATCCACGAGGGTACAGGCACACAATTCCCTTTCAGGAGAGAGCAGCAGAAAGGGAGCTGACTTGTCCGGCTGCGTTGCTGACCTGCAGGAACTTACACCGCGCGAACTGGGCTCTGGCTGCTAACCCCTCTTTAAGGAAGTGTGTTAAAGAACAGACGGAGAGGGGACAGCAGGTGGCGTGGTGGTTAAGGTGCTGGACTCCTACATGGCCAAGCACAGTTACATTCCCAGATGGGTGGACTGAAAATCACACTGGCATCTACGCGTGTATTCTCAAAATCCCAGGAGGAGACTGGAGGAGAAGGGAAGTGCTACTGTGTTGCTATCCCTCCTGGGGAGGTGACTTCTCACGTTCTCTTTCACTGGCTCTCTCTGTCTCTCTCCAGCAAGAGCATGTGTCATATGGCCAATAAATAAATAAATAAATAAGCTTAAAAAAATGAAAGAACAAAAGGAGAAAAGCCAGTTTTAAGTTTATGTAATAAGAGCCAAAGAATTGTTTATTTAAGCACATAATTATTTTTAACTTTTTATTTAAAAAATAATTTCAAAAATGCAAAGACATTACAAGAATGTAAATTGAATATGAAATGTCCATCTCCCTTTTCCTTAAGTTCCTATTTTGCCCATTTGTTTTATCATTTGCTTTCTCTCTTTTATATGTATCTACACACCTATGTAATGATATAATTTTACATAGGCATATATGTAATGTATATGTAAAATGTTTCTCTGAACTATTTGAGAATAAGTATATACATCATGCCCTGTTACCCCTGAAAATATCAGTATTTATTTTCTAAAAATGAGAGCATTCTCTTATAGTATTACAGTATTTTATCCACTTTACTAAATTTAACATTAGTATAATTCAGGACCAGCAGGTGGTATGGTGGTCAAAGCCCTGAATGCCCATATGGCTGACTGTGGTTCAAGTCCCAGACCTGGCAGCTTGCTTTCTCACTTACCCTTTCTCTCTCTCTCTCTGTCTCTCTTTGGTCAAGTTAAAAAAAATAATAACAAAATTAAATTAAAAATTCTTTAAAAATATTGATATGATTCTTTTTTCAACCTACCCAATAATGTCTTTTATAGTGTAGGAGAAAGAAATAGCTCTTTTTCACTCACTGCAATTTATATTCCACATTCAGTTTATATTCATGGCTGAGGCCCCTAAAACATAGACAGATTAACAAGAGAAAAGCATGCAGATTTACTTCATGTAAGTTTTTGTTTGGTTTGGTTTTGGTTTTGGTTATAGGGCTCGTGTACTCACCAGAGATGGGGAATAAGGGGAAAGGGTGAGAAAGCATCCCCACCGCAGAGGGCATGGTCACACTGGAATCCCTTCTCCTCCATCTCTCCCTCCTTTTGGAATTTTGAGCACACAAGCACATGCACCCAGTGGTGTGTGTGTGTGTGTGTGTGTGTGTTTAAAGATTATTTATTTAACCTGAGACTGGAACCACACAGTTGGCCATGTGGGATCCAGCCTCCTTAAGCACCAGGCCAACATCTGGCCCTTTTTAATATAAATTTTATGTGACACAGGAGCCTTCAGAAATGAATGGCCCCCAAAACAGGGAAACCTGTGTATGTTTATGCATAGGTTTGATGAAGAGGTGGACAGTCATGGGGAATACAACTGCACAAAACAGGTAGATCAATAAACTGGGGGAGCTTCAAGACTCCTTTGTTCAGATTCTTCTCTAGGTCTCTTTGTCTTCAGAGATAAGGGCAGTCCCTTTCCCAGGAGTAGAATCCTATGACTTCCAAATTATGTTATGGTTTGCTTCAGGGAAGAAGGCAGGAGAAGGTCTAAGAGATCTTCCTGCTTCGTTCTTTTCTCAAATACAACGGTGGCATGGGGGTAATATGTCCTAAGCCCCAGCAACAGCATTTCCCTTCCAAACTCCAGTGGGTATATAAATCGGTCTTTCTTTCTGGGTTCTCAGCAGCTATGGTCCTTGAGGGTAGGAAGGTCCAAGTTGAGAGGGAGGGGTCTTCTCCATTAGCAGCTACTTAAGCCCCATGTCAGTTGCCAGTGGTCCTAGTTCCTGAGAACAGGAGCAGGATATGGTCTACCCAGGAGGTGAGTAGAGATCAAGAAGCAGACTTGGGAGTATGCAAGTGGAGTGGTGATTAAGGCACTAGCCTCCCACATGGCCAGCCTCAGTTTGAGTCCTGGACCTGGTGACTTGCTTTTTCACTTTCTCTCTCTCTCTTTCTCTCTGTGTCTCATCCGGATCAAATTAGAAAATAATAAATAAATAAAATTAAATAAATTTTAAAAATGTATGTGTGTTTTCTGTGTCAATTTAGTTATTTTTAAATAACTAAGTTAATTTTTAAATTAACTTTATTTATTATTATTATTATCCAGTTTGATCAGAGAGAGACAGAGAGAGGGAGGGAAAGTGAGAAAGCAAGCCACCAGGTCTGGGACTTGAACTGCGTTTGACCATGTGGAAGTCCAGCGCCCTTAACCACCATGCCACCCGCTGGTCCCTAAAATGAACAATTTTTAAAAGAAGAAGCAGACTTGTGCAGGACCAGCCATGGTGATGCAGTGGCAGCACAGTACTTGGCAGTGGGTTTGGTTTCCTGGCTGACCTACACATGCCACATTCATATATATATACTTGTAGTCTTGGCTGGCCGGAAAAAGTTGAAGGGACAGTCACAACATGAGTACTGTTAGAGGGTGTTTGCCTTCCTCTCTCTCAATAAATAAATAAAAATAACAACAAAAAAAGAGAAGCAAAATTGTATATAAAGAAGGTAAACTGATCTCTATGTCCGCTATTAACTCATGGCCTATTCATCAGAAAAACTCCTTTAGATTTTCCCTCTCAGCAGTTTTGCAAAAGAAAAAAAAACAAACAAACAAAAAACCTCCCTTTTCTAAGGCTTGTCCAGCAGAGTAGTTTACATTGGTACTATATTCTCCTTAGGCAAAAGGTACATTTCTGAGACTATGTTAACAGGTCCATGTCAGTAAAAATGGATCCTCCATGGAATCCCAAGTCATTTCCTGGCCTTTATTATTTGCTTAAAGGAGCATCCGACTGAAGACTTTCTAGGGTAATGGCATATTTCTCATTTCCCCATAGGCTATAACCCATGTAGGATGCATAAGCTTTTTAATTTTTTTAAGTCTGTTTACTTTGGGGGAAAATTAGAATTGACTATTTCTAACTCTCAGTCAGACTATATCTGGCATCAACTATAAATATAAACCAGACTATAAATTAAAAAATCAGTCTGGAGCTAGACTGGCTGCGTGGTCTGGGGGCTAAGAAAACTGGATCCCACATGGTGGACTATGCAGTTCAAGTCCTGAATCCAATGGCTTGAGAAACACACAAGTGTGCATGTCCAAAATCCCACGAGGAAGGTGAGACAGAGAGATGGAGAAGATGAGACTGTAACTATTCCTTATGGGGTGAGGGGGACTTTCTCCTCTCCCTCTCTCTGTGTATCTCTGTCTTTCTGGCAAGTGCACACACCTCTCTACTGCAAATAAATAAATAAATAAATAAATAAATAAATAAATAAATAACTCTGGGGCCAGCCCCATAGCCTCGTGGGTAAGCACTGTGCAAGGAAGTTGGACCCCATATGGCTGAGTACCATTCAAATTCCCACCCCTGTGGCAACATGCTGGGTGCACGTGCGTGTGTGCCCAGGATTTTGATGTTGCAGAAATGGAGGTAAAAGAATTGCAGTGTGACCTGAGCCCTTTGGGAGGGGGAGAGGGTGTGCTTTCTCTCTTTCTCTCTCTTTTCCTCTCGGGTACATGCATGTACCTACCCTCTGGCATTAAAAAATAAAAATAAAATAAATGAGTAAATCTGAAAGGAGACATCAATGTGGGTATTTCTGACTTGAATACTTTCAGGAGGATTATTTGGCAACATGGAAGTTCTCCGAAACACCTCTTTCTGGATCTTGGCAATCTCAATATCTTGCACTGATTTTCTTCTCCCTAGATGAAAATTATATGTCCCTTATATTTCCTATCTTGCCTGGGCGGCCAGAAGATGAGCTCAGAGCTCAGTTTAGTGCTCAATTACAACAACTATGTTAGCAGAGATTTTTCTTGTGTATCTCCATTTATCGCGTGTATGTATATATTTGATTTTTTGGTCTGTATCTCCCTGTGTTATATTTCCATGTGTCCCTGTGTGCCACTGTCCTTCTACAGATCATCTTACTGTGCAAATGTGTTTAACAGTAACCCCCCTGAAATCATTTTTGGAAGCAGAAGGCATGTGCCTTATAAAGACAAACTTCTTCACAAGACACTCGTCTCATTCAGCCACCTAGTCTACCCGTTCCACATACAAAAGAAAGTCCAGACAGTTTCTCTTGGGACTGTTAATACCTTTCCCTGTGCCAACTATAAATAGACTTGCCTCAGGAGACTATTTGGTTTGGGGCAGGAACTCTTAGTTAAAATAGAAAGGTCTCTCCTTGGATTACTTCCCAAGTCTCTGTGTTTATTTCATTTCTTCTGGGGAATTTGAGTCTGATGATGACAGAAGCCAAAGAGAATGTTGGTCCAGAGGAGCACACCCCTCCCAAGCTAGTGTAAGAGAGAGAAAACTCTAAGCCCTAACCTTGGGGAGGTAGGTGCTCTCTCTTCCACAGTGGGGATCCCTGATTGAATTTTTTTTTTAATGAAAGAGAGCATTAAAAAATGTGTGTACATGAGAGAGGGAGAGAGGAGCACCTCAACAGGGTCTCGTCGTGCTGCGATCCCCTTTCCCCAGCCCTCCAACGCCTCTGGACCCTCAGCTCCTGTCTGCACACTTAGTGCCTTTAAGCCCACCCAGTGATCTGAATCCATGTCAACCTATGGCCTCCAGCCCCTCAGGGCGTCACTGCTGCTCCAGAGTGGCTGGGCCTCGTGATGGCCTATTGGCTCAGTCCTAAAGAGTGGGACTGGGAACAGAGAACTGACAGGTCTGCAAGGAACTTTTTTTTTTTTCAAAGAATTATTTATTTTTTTAATTCCACTTGTTAGTATTATTATTATTTAATTTGACCAGAGAGAGAGAGAGAGAAAGGGAAAGCAAGAAAGCAAGCCACCAGGTCCAGGATTCAAACTGCAGTTGGCCATGTGGGAATCCAGCACCCCAACCACCACACCACCTGCCTATCCTTCTACAAGGAACTTTCAGGCCATTTTCCCTGTGATGGAGAAAATATCCCAAGTCAAGGAAGAGGCTTTCTCTGATGATTGGTTCTGGAGTCAAGTCTACAATGACTCCAGCTGAGAGAACTGACACTCGTAGCTCCAAGCTACCATCCCAAAGCTTTCTGCATACTTCTAAGAGAAACCAGAACTTAAGAAATATACTTGTCGGGGACCAGCAGTTAGCGTAATGGCTATGTCGCTGGACTCCCACATAGTCGACCATGGTTCGAGTCCCGGACTGGGTGGCTTAAACTCACATGTGCGTGTCCAAGATCCCAAGAGGAGAATGGAGGAGAAGGGATTGCGGCGTGGCCATCCCCCCTGGGGGGTGATTTCTCGCTTTCTGACTCTCTGTCTCTCTCTGTCTTTCTGGCGAGCGCACGCGCCCTATAGCAAAAAAAAACCTCTCCAAAAAAAAAAAAAAAAAAAAAGAAATATACCTGTTGGTGCGGTCATTTTTGCCCTGTCTCCACTACAGAGAATAATAACAGCCAACACTGTACACCTATCCAGGGACTATTCCAAATATTTACACACACTCACACACATGCACACACACTTGTGCATCCATGCACACATATATAATAGCCATAAGGTAGGTATACCAATATTACCCCCATATTACAGAGGACGAAACTGAGGTTGAGAGAGGGTAAGTAGCTTGTCCAAGGTTACACGGCTAGTAAGTGACAGAGGTGGCTCTTGGACCTTAGAGGTCTGGCTTCAAATTTTATATTTCCTACCTCTCTGCTCGGCTAGTCCAGTAGCCAGCGTACCTCTTTGGAACAGCCTCCACCCCAGTTGAGTCATAGGATTCATGAAACATAATTTGGGTTTCGAACCCCTAAGAAGTCCAGAGAAGATTTGCTCATAATTAAAAAGCCTACACTCAAAATGGCTCTTTACATTTCTTTTCTTTTCTTTCTTTTCTTTTTTTTTTTTTTGGAGAGGTTTTTGCTATAGGGTGCATGTGTTCGCCAGAAAGGCAGAGAGAGACAGAGAGATAGAAAGCAAGAAATCACCCCCCAGGGGGGATGGCCACGCCACAATCCCTTCTCCTCCATTCTCCTCTCAAGATCTTGGGCACGCACGCACACGCCCAGCGTGATTTTAACCCACTGGGTCCAGGACTTGAACCGCGGTCAACTACATGGGAGTTCAGCAACGTAGCCATTACTCTAACTGCTGGTCCCCATAAGCCCATTTTCTTATCCATGGGCCAGAGGTAGTAAAATAGTATGCAGAATAAGAATCTAGTTTTGCCTCCTTTGAAGAATTTCAGCAATTTCACTCTTCAAAAGTGCAGGAAGAAGGTAATAATTCAGGTTGCTCAGTCATTCAAAGCTCATTTATTAGAGGCCCACTGCATGCCAGGCCCTTCGCTAGGTCCTACAAATGGGTAACTCAGACGCAGTGGTCCCTGATCAGAAAACTTTTAGCCCTGGGACATGGGGCTATGGGGTAGGGTTGCAAAGATGCTTCAGCAGACACAGAAAGGCCTGAGTCGGGGTTCCCATGCTGTCTTTAACCAGCCGCGTGATCGCACAAGTCCTCTGGACCTCAGTTTCCACAGTTGTACAGGGAAGGGTCAGACAGGACAGTATCTGAAGAGCACTTCTAGCCCTAAAATTTGATTCCACAGTGACTGCTGCGAATGCTTCTGGCTAACATTTATAAACTTCTTTGTACCAGACACTCAGCCTCTGTCACATACATCTCCAATTCTTCAAACAGGTGTCAAAGATGAACGATACCAGACAGTTAAGTAGATGATATTATTGGTTGTTGCAATGAGGAGAATGCTCATTAATGAGAAACGTATTGAAAGAGTTGCAAGGCGGGGCTCTTGTATTTGGGAGCTTTCAGCATGGTGGCTCTAGTTGTCCCCTCCGGGCTGCTCCTGTCGCTGAATCCGCAGGAAGATACCAAGTTTCAGAAGGAGGTCGCCCACATAACCAAGCAATGAGAGCAAGGAAAACTTTCTCCTGGAGTAATCTACATGGGCCACCTACCTAGCGCACTTTATGAAATCCAGATCAAAGCATATTTCTTCCAGCTTGGCGCTATTACAAGATTTAGACTGTCCAGAAGTAAAAGGACTGGAAACAGCAGAGGCTATGCCTTTGTAGAGTTTGAATCTGACAACATCGCCAAGATCATTGCTGAAACCATGACCAACTACCTGTTTGGTAACAGACTCCTGACGTGTCATTCTGTACCACCTGAAAAAGTACATAAAGAACTTTTCAGAAACTGGAATACTTTATTTCAACAGTCACCATACCCAGCACTGGAATGATATAATCAGGATCGGACACCTCTACAAAAGCAATGGACGGAGAAGCATTTTAAAAGGAAAGAAAAATTACTCAGGAATAGATTAACTAAAAAAAGAATTGATTATAATTTTCTTTCCTTGATTATACAGAAAAGGGGGAAAAAGCTTTCAGACACTGATCTTCAGAAATCTACAAAGAGCCAGGCTTTACCAAAGAAGAAAAAAAAGATTTCGGGCACTCCTAACACTCCTGAGAAGACTGAACAGCCAGGGCCCCACACCAGTTTGTACACCAACGTTTTTGGAGAAACAAAAATCTGAAGTGGCTGAAAGGAATGATGATGATAAAGATAATGAGATAGTTTTCAAACAGTTCGTATCCAGTGTAAAAGAAGAAACACAAGAGACTTAAACACCTAAACGTTCAGGGAAAAATAGACGAAGAAAAAGCAATCAGTGACTCTGAATGTATTATGTACATTTCTTCTGAAAAATGTGATTTTGTCATCATAGCTGATTTTTTAAAAATTTTATTTCATTTATTTATTATTATTATTCACCAGGGAGAGAGAGGAGAGAGAGAAAGCAAGCCACTAGGTCCAGGACTTGAACCGTGGTTGACCATGTGGGAGTCCAGTGCCTTAACCACCATGCCACCTGCTGGCCCCCCATAGCTGATCTTTAATATGGACGACAAGAATCAACTATTGACAAGATTTTTGAAGGAAAAATGCACTGTTCAAGTCACTAAAGAAAGCGGTCCAGAATTTTGGTTGGCCTGTCCTTGCTGAAACATGGGGCATATAGCAGCTGGCAGTGGCTGGGCTCACACTGGCTCTCTGTCCTCATCTCTTCCAGTTTTCTTTTCAGATTTTATATCTCTTCTGACTCTGCAAAAAGGAGGGTCACCATCAATTGCAGGCATAAGTACTAAACTGTAGCATTTTGAACCACCAAATAAAGATCACCAGTCTTGCTTAACCAAAAAAAAAAAAAGAGTTACAAGTATATGGCTTTGGTATATTGACTATTTTGAGTTAAAGACACTTGAAAAACAGCAGGTGCCAGAAGATCACGCTGACCTTTCTTCCGTTTCTTAAAAACAAGCGAGGAAATTCCAGTGTGAAAAATCCCATCCTTATACAAGAAGACAAGCAACGTTCTTATCATCAAGGACAGACAGTTGAGACCAGGGGAATTCTGTACAGATTGTGTTAAAATAACTCTTCTCTTTAAGCCACATCACCTAATTCAGTTGGTTTTTCACAACTTACTGTAAGCGACACTGCCTCCTCTGGGTCTTCGTTTTCTTATGAAGGCTCATGTGCTGTGTAAAACATGCAGCAAATGACTTCTTATGATTTTCTCCTGTTATTGTCATACATCAATTTAATTTTCAGGCCCAGCTGAAGAAAAAAAAAGAGCCCTGGGAGATAGAGGTAAAATTGTGCCTCCCTCTATAGGATCAGAGAAGAGGGAGGGGACCTGGACTCCATAGGACCAGGTGGACGAGGAAGTCATTCCCAATTTCAGGAAGTCCCATGGAAGGATGACCTCAGAATAGTCAAGGGCGGGCTAGTTCCGTGCAGTTCCCTGTTTCCAGAGCATGGAAGGGTGAGAAATGAGGGCTTCTTAGCTGTTGCTGTTTTCCAGAAACACAGAGCTTAGGCGAAGTTCATTATGGTCTCGGGGGACACCTATTTCTATGGTCGCAAATGTATAAACAGGGGATGGTACCTAAAAAACACAAAATAAACAGAAAAATTTCCGCAAGTATTCAAGTATTTTTCGTGGAAATGGTTGGGGCAGAATCATTATCATATATAAACAAAGAAAAGAATAAAAGCATTTATGATTTTAAAGATAAAAATCTTTAAAAACAGTTTTAGGATCCTTGGGATAAATTCTTAGTCTCCCTCATCCTAGCGTTGTCAAAAGTTAGAGAAGTGGGTCCAGCAGGTGGCATGGTGGTTAAGGTGCTAGATTCTCACATGATGGACCTTGGTTCAAGTCCCGGACCCAGCGGCTTGAAAATCATATGAGTGCATAGGCATGTGTACCCAGAATCTCGAGAGAAAAATAGAGGAGAAGGGATTGCAGGGTGGTCATCTCCTCTGGGGGTGATTTCTCACTTTCCCTCTCTCTGTCAAGCACTGGTCACTTACTCTCTTACTGAATTCTCACAACCACTCTTTGATACACCTATGTTTTTCAATCAAAGCTTCCTGGGGACAAGGTTGCCCTTTATGTCATGTTTCGTTTCTTTATGTACCTCCATAACTGTCTTTGTTATGTGCCTCAAAATTGTCTTTAATGACAACCTTTTTCTTTCGGAGCATTACAGAAATGTTGCAAAGCAAGAGAGAGGTCCTGTGTACTCTTCACCTGTGCCCCCAGTTTCTGCTAATGTTATCATCTCACACAACCACGCACATCTGTCAGAACTAATACCGGCCCTACTGCTAGCCTACAGACTTGCATTCCACCAGCTTTTCCACTAATGTCTTTTTCACTGTTCCAGAATCTAATCAAGGATTCTACATTGCACTTAACATAAATGCCTTTTTCCTTGAAGTTTATTTTTATGTATTTATTTTTCACTTAGTAAGAGAGAGAGAGAGAGAGAGAGAACACCCCCAACTAGGTCTAAATGTTGTGATCCACCCCCAAACCTGGGCCGCAGACCACAGGCACACACATGGCCAAGGACATCTCTGGGTGTCCATCCAGAACCTTTATATAGGTCAGCCTTACAGAGCTTTATGTTGCAGCATCCCACCTGGTCCCATAAATGCCTTTTGATTGGCTGAAGGAACCTTTCATGAGATCTACTAAGCGCCAGGTATTGCCTTATGTCTTGGGGGCGTGGAGGTCAACGAAACCCAGTCTTGGATTTGGAAGCACATGAAGGTATACCACGGGGCAAGTGGTTTGCTGCACGGTCTGTGCCATGCAGGTGTGGGGAGTCTAGTATTTTTCTAGGATTACCTAGAACCGGAACTACTTGCACACGGGTGTGCCACTCTGGTGCACATCCAAGTACACTGACTAGAAAGGCCTTGGCACTGGTGACTGTAGGTTTCCCAGCCTCTACACCCCAAGTCCAGGCAGCTGTTTGCACCCCAAGACTTGACCCTGGTCTTCTTACTGGGCTGCCTCTCTGGAGCCTGGTGCTGGGAGGTTAGCACCTTTGAAATCAGATAAAGGGTGTCAAACCGCAACTGTGTTTCTTTTATAAATAAGAGGGCAAATCATTAAAATTATTGTTTTCTTGAAAATAAAGAGATTAAACAATACTCCCTTTTTCTCTGCTGCCTCCCCTTTCTCCAGTTTGTCTCCATAATAAGGAGGACAGTGATTGAGCTGGTCTCTTTTTTTCGGAGAGGTTTTTGCTATAGGGTGTGTGGGCTCACCGGAGAGACAGAGAAAGACAGAGAGACAGAAGGCAAGAACTGCCCCCCCCCCCCTCCAGGGAGGATGGTCACGCTGCAATCCCTTCTCCTCCATTCTCCTCTCGGGATCTTGGGCATGCACGCACATGCCTGGCATAAGTTTAAGCCTCCAGGCCCGAGACTTGAACCGCAGTCGACTACGTGGGAGTCCAGTGACATAGCCATTACGCCAACTGCTCGTCCCTTGAGCTGGTCTCTCTAACCTGGCAGGGTAGGGGGCTCCTCAAGGTGATTCTCAAACTCACCTTAGGGACTTTTCCTTGGAAAGTTCAGCATACATTGGGAATTTAAGATTTTAATACAGAAGAGGGAAGAGAAAATAAAATAAGCGCTGTGAGAAGCGCTTAGAGAAGCACCTGGCACTCTCTAAGTACTCGGTATATATTAGTTATCCTTATTATGTTTAAGAAAACTACAAGAGGGACCAGCAGGTGGTGTGGTGGTTAAGGCACTGGACTTTCATGTGATTGGTGACGGTTCAAGTCCCAGACCTGGTAGTTTACTTTCTCACTTTCACTTTCTCTCTCTCTCTGTTTCTCTCTGGCTAAATTAAAAAAATAATAACAATAAATTAAATTGGTGAAATGACTATGTCTCTGGACTCCCATGTAGTCGACCATGGTTTGAGTCCTGGACCCGGTGGCTTAAACTCATGCTGGGTGTGTGTGCGTGTGTGTCCAAGATCCTGAGAGGAGAATGGAGGAGAAGGGATTGCGGCGTGGCCATCCCCCCTGGGGAGTGATTTCTTGCTTTCTGTCTCTCTGTCTCTCTCTGTCTTTCTGGCAAGGGCATGTGCCCTATAGAAAAAAAGTCTCAAAAAAGAAAAGAAGAAAGAAAGAAAGAAAAGAAAGAAAGAAAATGAATAAATTAAATAATTCTTAAAAAATTAAAAGAAATCAACAAGAGACTCAGGTACTTGTCCACTTTTGAATGTTTTTAGGAGTATAACATGGTCGGAAGGAGTGGGAGTCTTCAAGGAGTTTATAAAATAGCAGAGGTTTATGTCACATACACATAACTAGACACAGGAGTGAACAGCAAGTATCTAATAATTACGCAGCCACTTTACCTGCATAAATTAGGTCACTCCACTCTGATATCAAGTCTTCCTGGCACCATTATTTTAGCCCCAATTTATACTGGGTCATCAGGAAAGTCTGATGTATTTTTCTATGCAAAAATGCATCATGACTGGGATTGCAGCTAGGCCACCCTCCCCCCCCCCCGGGGGGGGGGTTACTTACTTTCTCTCTCTCTGTCTCTCTGGCAAGTGCATTTGCCCTATAGCAAAAACATCTCAAAAAGAAAAAGAAAAAAAGAAAAAATCTTGCCATGACTTTCCCCATGGCCAATTAGATGGGCAGAGACTAGAGACTAAGAAAGATGTCCAGGAGTAGAGAGCGAGTGAAAGCCCAGGTGGTTTTGACACCTTCTCTGCCTTCCAGAGAGGCAGGGAGGGAGTCCTGCTCTCAAGTGTGGTTGCTGGCCTCACTCTCCCTGCTAAACTGGGAGAGGTTTGAGGGCAGCATCTGCGTCTCCCCCTCAGTGTACCTCCAGTGGCTAACACAGAGCCTACCGTGTATAGATACTCAACAAGAAGCATGTTAGGGCCAGGCAATGTGCAGCACTGGTGTAGTTAGACCCACATGAGAAGATCCTAGGTTCACAACCCAGGACCTCCCTGGGCTGGTCAGGCATGCACACATGCACTCATGATCTGGGCCAGCTTACACTGGGGGTAGATTACGGCGCAGGGGACTTGTTGGGGGTGCTTGTTACCTATTTCTCTGTCTTTCTCATGGAACAAACAAGAAAACTTAAAAAAAAATTTTTTTTAATATATTAAATACAAGGGACAGGACCAGCAGCTGGCGTAATGCCTATGTAGCTGGACTCCCATGTAGTCAACCGTGGTTTGAGTCCCAGACCCAGTGCTTAAACTCACGCTTGGTGAATGTGCGTGTGTGCTCAAGATCCCGAGAGGAGAATGGAGGAGAAGGGATTATGGCCATCTCCCCTGGGGGGTGATTTCTCACTTTCTGTCTCTATGTCTCTCTGTCTCTCTGTATTTCCAGCGAGCACACGCTCCCTATAGCAAAAAAAAAAAAAAAACCAACAACCCTGTCCAAAAGAAAAAAAAAAAAAAAAAGGATAAAAACAAGGGACAATAATCCCCGGCATCCCTATCTAAAACCTCCTTGAGTTCTTGGTCTATTGACTGATCTCATGTTCCTATTTCCTCTTCTAGACAGAAGGGTGGAACTGTGGCCTCTTTTATCACAACTTTATAGACAGTTAATAAATGGAAACTCTAAATGCTCAGAGAATGCAAAAATGCAGCCAATATAATTGTATCAGTTCCCTGACTTCTGGAATGAAAGAGCCCTCTTTTTATTTTTGTTTTTGTTTATTTATATCTTTGCTGTAGGCTACATGGGATTGCTTGAGAGAGACACAGAGAGAGGGAGAGAGGGAAAGTAAGAAATCTCACCCCCACCCTAGAGGGGGGTGATTTTCAAGCCACTGGACTCAAACTGTGCAGTCGGCCACATGGGATCCAGCTACCTTAACCCCCACACCACCTGCTGGCATACTTTTTTTCCCCTTTTAACAGGAAAATCAAGAGCTTTGCCCCTTCAAGCCAGCGTGGAGTTTGGACTCCATAAGAAAATGTGAGGCAGCCCAGGAGATGAAGGTTGAAGACGAACTTAAAGCCTGGAGATTTCTTTGTTTTTGTTTATAAGCCATAAGGGCATAAACTCACCAGAGAGAAACAGAGAGAGAGACAGAGAAAGAAAGAAAGCACCTCCAGTTAGACGTGGTCACACCACGAATCCCTTTTCCTCATTTCTCCCTCCCGTCGGGATTTGGGGTGCACAGACACATGCACTCATCATGTTTCTTCAAGCCACCAAGACCAGGATTTAAGCCACATGGTCAACCATGGGATCCAGCTCCCTAAACCACTAGACCATGGGACCTGACTGAAGCCTGGGATTTCTGGGACCGTCCACATCGGTGGACTGTGGAAGTCCTTCCTGTGCCCATGTGAAACGTTTAGAATGAGGTAAATCATTACCTGTCCGTCTCCCTAAAAATAAAAAGTGACACTTAATATTAAAAGAAAATTGGGGGAACCAGCAGTTAGCGTAATGGCTATGTCGCTAGACTCCCACGTAGTCGACCGCGGTTCGCGTCCCGGACCCGGTGGCTTAAAACTCACGCCGGGCGTGTGTGCGTGCGTGCCCAAGATCCCAAGAGGAGAATGGAGGAGAAGGGATTGCAGCATGACCATCCCCCCGGGGGGTGATTTCTCGCTTTCTGTCTCTATGTCTCTCTCTGTCTGTCTGGCGAGCGCACGTGCCCTATAGCGAAAATCTCTCCAAAAAAAAAAAAAAAAAAGAAAGAAAATTAGGCCAGTCAGGTGGTATGGTGGTTAAGGTGGTTGGATCCCACATGATCTATTTTACAGTTCAAGTGTCAGTTCCGGCGACTTGAAAGACACACCAGGTTTGTGTACTAGCGTACCCAAAATTCCAAGAGAATAGAGGAGAAAGGACTATGGCATGGCCATCTCCCCCCCTCCCCCGGGGTGATTTCTCTCTTTTTCTCTCCCTCTCTCTCTGTGCCTCCTGCAAGCACACACTCGCTATTGCAAAAAATAAAAAAATAAAAATAAAAATAATAATAATAAACCTGGTCACATAGCAAGAAACAAAAGCAAATGAACTCTTCCAATCAAGACTTTAAAGAGAGGACTCTTCCAGTCAGCATCAGAAATGTAAAGAGCCGGGACCAGCAGTTGGTGTAATAATGGCTATGTTGCTGGACTCCCATGTAGTCGACCATGGTTTGAGTCCCGGACCCGGTGGCTTAAACTCACGCCAGGTGCATCTACATGCGTGCCCAAGATCCCGAGAGGAGAATGGAGGAGAAAGGATTGCGACGTGGCCATCCCCCCTGGGGGGTGACTTCTCGCTTTCTGTCTCTCTGTCTCTGTCTGTCTGGCAAGCGCATGCACCCTATAGCAAAAACCTCTCCAAAAAAAAAGAAAAGAAAAGAAGTGTAAAGAGCCATTTTGAATGTAGGCTTTTTAATTATGTACCAAGAAATCCTGAAGCAAAAATCAGAGAATGAGAACAATGGCTAAGACCACATGGATTGTATGCTTAAACAGCAGCAAAGTCCACATTTAGGAAGTTCAAAATGAGCTGAACCGGGAAAACCAGACAACCTCCATGAAAGTCCTAAAACTAGCCCAAAGAAATCAGAGCCCAAGGCAGGCAGCCTTCCCTGAGCAGGAGGCAGCTGGCTAATAGCAGGGGGTGGGCTGGTGGGGCAGTGGGGAACCTGGTCCCCTTTCTTTCCTCTGACATTTGATCCCCTCCCTAGGGCTTATACCACTTAATGAGGCAGAACTTCCCTTTCCCCTAAAATTGAGACCAAGCTGGTCCCTTCTGGTTCCCACAGGTGTGTGCAGGTTTGACCTCCTCTGGCTGCTGGACAGCTTCAGGCAGGGGCTCTGCAGGATTCAGGGTGAGCCTTTGTGGGTGCAGGAGCTGGGTAGACAGACAGCTCAGGGTGAGGGGGTGCTGCTCTATGGCACCCAAGAGAAAGCCCTCCTCTTCGCTCACCTTAAGTCAGTAGAAAATGAGGTTGGTCTCAGCCGATCATTTGTTTCTCAGCTTACTTCATGCTTTTCCCAATGATAAATAGCAAATATTCAAAGACGTAAAGGCAATAATACACTGAACTCTCATTTATGCCTCACCCAGACTTTAAAATCATCAGGATTTTGTCATATTTGCTCTATAGATCCATTTACAGTTTTTTTAAAAGAATTATTTTATTTAACTTTATTTATTCATGTATTTATTTTAATTTGACCAGAGAGAGACAGAGTGAGAGAGAACGAGAGAGAGGGAAAGTGGCAAAGCAAGCCGCCACCAGTTCCAGGACTTGAACCATGGTCAGCCATGTGGGAGTCCAGCACCCTTAACTACCACGCCACCTGCCAGCCCCATACAGTTTTTTTTTTTTTAAGGTTATTTATTTATTGCTTCATGAGTGAGAAAAACAGAGAGAAACAGGAAACCCCCACCCATAGTCATGACACCTGACCTGACCCCAGCCTCTAGCCAGCCTTGGATCACCGGCAGCAGGTGCCCAGTGAAACAGGGAGGTCTCTGGTCTCTAGACTTGAACTGGGAACCTTACCAGGTGGTTACTTCACAGAGTATCATGTTTTGTTGCTGCACCACCATCTGCCCCCCTTTTTCCTTATTTTTTTTTATCTTTGCCAAAATGTTTTATTTATAGCAAAATCAAGATATGTTATTTAACCCCATATACTTCAATATGCATCTCCCAAAAAAGACAGACATACAGCCTTAACATTACTATCGTGCCCAACAAAATAAATAATAATTCTTTGGTATCCTTTAATACTCAGCATCTCCCTTTGACCATAAGAAATAATACATCGAGGTGAGAATCCAGGCTAAGGGAAAGCCTCTCCCAATACCCTTGGAAGACAGAATAAACTCTAGCCACAAGCTCAGTCTCCAGGCTTCAGTGCAGAATCTGAGCCCTGGTTTTGCAGGGTGAATATTTCCCATATCTGCCATCTGCATCTTACATAGAGATGGATGTTCTTGCATCTTCCAACCTAAGGACACCTCTGAAACAAGAACTAGGGTTTTTCGACTCTAAGACTATGCTTGAGGGGCAGCCAGTAGTGTGTTGGTGAAGATGACTCAATCCCACATGGTCAATTGTGCAGTTTGAGTCCTAGATCTGGTGGCTCAAACACACACCAGGTGCGTGTGCACACATACCCAAGACTCAGAGAGGAGAATGGAGGAGAAGGGATTAAAGCATGGCCTGGGGGTGCTTTCTCACTTTCTCGCTCTTTCTCTCTCTCTGTCCTTCTCTGTCTCTCTGGTGCACAAACAAAACTAAGTTAATTCAATAAATAAATGAGTTGGAAGGGTATTCTTGAACTGTATCAGAATCACTTGGAAATTGTGTGAAAATACAGATTTCTGGGTCCCACGCCTAGAGGTTCCATTTCAGTAGGGCTGCGGCAGGCCTACAAATCTGCATTTCTAGCCTGTTCCCAGAAGATATGCGTTCTGGTAGCCCAGAAACCACACTTAGAGAGCTACGGTAGGCCACACAGATGGATCTTTTTTGGACAGACCTAGTGCTATAGACTGCTCAGTGCCTGTCTATGGTTTCAGAGCACCTCTTGCTCGGAGCTATTTGTGTGCAGGCAGGGGTTGGGACACTTTCAGAACCCTAGTGTTAGTCTTTTTTTTTTTCTTTTCAGTTGTGAAAGTGCATGATCTTGCCAGAAAGAGGGAAGAAAGAAAGAGGAAGCACCCCCCAATGTCCTGATTGTCATGATGCAAACGCTTCTTCCATTTCTCCATCCTGTCGGAATGTGGGGCCCACACAGACACATGACCAGCTTAGATTTCAAGCCATCAGAGCTGGGATTTGAACTGTGATTGGCCATGTTGGATTCGACTCTCACACACAGTGCTTAACTGCTATGCCACAAGGCCTGCCCCCACTGTTCTTTGCAGACACACTCACACAGGTCTTGACACAGCAGTTCTACTGGTTGCGTTTCTATTACCTTGTGACCTAGGAATGGCGGCCTGGCTTTGCTCTCCCAGGACTGGGCTCTTTGCCTGAGAGGTCAGAATTCTGCTCCTGCGATCTAAGTCTCCCAACGAGTTACCTCACACCAGGTCCTTGACTTTTCTAGGCCTTGGCTGGCTTTCTCCTGTCCGAAACATGGGATTTTCAACAGTTGTGAGGAGACATTCTTTCTTTCTTCTTTTTTTTTTTTCTTAAGAATTTAATTTTGGGTGGTGTGGTGGTTAAGGGCACTGGACTCTCACATACCGACCACAATTCGAGTCCCAGACCTGGCTGGTTGTTTTCTCACTTTCTCTCTCTCTCTTTATCTCTCACTCTCTCACTCTGTCCTCTCTGGTCAAATGAAAATAAATAAATAAATAAATAAATAAATAAATAAAGTCAAATAAAATAATACTTTAAAAAATAATTTAATTTAATTTAATTTATTAATACTATTATTTTTATTTATTTATTTAATTTGCTATAGGGCACATGTGCTTACCAGAGAGAGACTGAGAGAGAGAGAGAGGAAAAGTGAGAAAGCAAGCCTCCAGGTCCAGGACCCAAACCATGGGCAGTCATAGGGAAGTCCAGTGTCTTAACCACCACACCACCTGCTGACCCTCAGACATCTTTTCTTATCATCTGCCTCAGTCAGCACCTTCTCCTAAGTCATGCAAAGGTGCTCTGCCAGGCCCGTGTCTGGTCCTCTGTCCACTGCTAGCTCCACCCTGATGTCTGCAGAGCCTGGACCATCGAATAACCAGTCCCACCTTCCTCCCATGTTCATTCGCCATCCCTCCCACCTCCAAGCCTTGCTGGCAGTGCTTGTGCTTTCTGGCTGGCCCATTCCCAGCCTGACCCTCCCTAGGGCTGCCTACTACCCCCTGCTTCGCCAAAGCCCAGGCCCAAGCCAGGTGGGCTTCTTGAAAAACCATAGCCCCATCTACTGCCTGGCTATGCCTTAGGGAAGCAGCCCCCAACCTGTCTAGAACCAGGGACTGGTTTTGTGGAAGACAATTTTTCCATAGACCAGTGGATGATTCAAGTGCATTACATTTATTATGCACTTTTTATTGTTAAAACATTGTAATATATAATGAAATAATTATTCAACTCACCATAATACAGTATTTGCTGCTGCTCCCAGGGCTAGCATCACCATCACCTCCACCTCAGATCATCAGGCATTAGATTCTCACAAGGAATGTGCAACCTAGACCCCTCGCGTGCGCAGTTCACAGTAGGGTTCATGCTCCTAGGGGAATCTAATGGCGCAGTAGATCTGAGAGGCGGCAGGGCACAGGAGGTAATGCAATGCGGAGTGACTGTAAATACAGAGGAAGCTTTGCTAGCTCACCCACTGCTCACCTTCTGCTGTGCAGCCTGATTCTTAACAAGCCACAGACCAGTGACAACTGGGGGTGTTGGGGATCCCTGCCTTCAGGTGAGATTCACTGAGGCCGAGGGAATTGAACAAACACGTCTCCATCTAATTTGGCCCCGGAATGTAAATTGTTCAAGATCTGGATCCCAGAGGTCGTTAACACTGAAGGCAGCACATGACAGCTCATGAGCCGAAGGCTGCTCCCAGCCAGGTCTAATGCCTCTCCCTAGATCGGCAACTTGCCCCAAGACACAGCCTTACCCTGGAAGCGCTGGGTTTGTTTCTCAGAGTAGCTGCTCCTCTGACATAGTATTAGGTTGGTTTTCCTCATTTCACCAAAGGATCTCTCTTGAGTGAGACCAAGCTGGCATTTCTACACCCAAGTTGACCAGTCCGTTAGCCAAATTCACTAACCCTATTGCCCCCCGCCCAGGACATTCTATGGACAAAAACTAAGAAACCAGTTGTGAGGGTCCCACTTTGTAGAAGGGAATGGGTGGTCACATTCAGCCATCTACCCACCTATCCACCCATCCACCCATCCAATAAGTATTTTCTGAGCTGAAGAGGGCTGGAAACAATTTTGGGCCCCGGGAACATCATAGTGAACAAAATGGACATGATCATTGTACTTATGAAGGTCACATACAAACGGAGGAGACAAATAATAAACAAATGAAGAAGTGAAAATACGTAGTAAAATAAACTCTAATACCGTAATGGAGCCCCCAAAAAACAACAGTATAAAATGAGGGTAATGGTGAGATTTAAAAAATGATAGGTGAGCCTGCTGCAGAGGCTAGGAACCAATAGCCAATCAAATTTTCTCTTTGCTGAAATTATTGTGAGTGTGCTGTTAAAGGGCCCCACTGTGTATGAAATAACGTAAGAAAAAGCTAAGAAAACAAAAGAAAGAAAGTGGATCAGCCAGTGGCATTGTGGTTAAGGCTGCTGAATCCCACATGGCCAACTGCACCATTTGAGTTCTGGACCCAGCAGCTTCAAAAACATGCCAGGCACATGTGTGAACATGCCCAAAATCCTAAAAGGAGGATGGAAGAGAAGTGATTGCAGCATGGACACCCCTCTCTCTGTCTCTGTCTCTCTCCTCTCTGGGGAAAGCACACACCCTATGGCAAAAAACTAAATAATAATAATAATAATAATAATAATACAGAAGAGAGGAGGGAGTCTCTCGAGAAACCATAGTAAAAGGAATCAAGTGAAGACACCAGAGACAGATCCTACAGTCATTGATAATGTTTTTTTCTGGCATCCCTTCAAAGAGAGAAGGAAGGGGACATTCCAGACAGGAGGACCAGGACAGGCAATGACTCACAGGTGAGAGACGGCAAAGCGTTTTCTGAGGATAAGTGATCCTGGCTGGATCTTTGAGGAGCAAGAAGTGTGTTGAGCCAAAGGAAAAAGGACTTGAGAATGAAAAATGTGAAAACCCAAGATGAGAAAGAAGGATTTTGTCTGGGGCCAAGGCCCTTGGGTGCCACCATAAGTTTAGCAATGCGACTGGTACCCACAGATGGTAAGGGGGCTGGTGGGAGGGCGGCCTGGGGGCCCTCAGTGCTTGGGAAGCCCCGGCCGGTGCTGGCGGGGAGGTGGAAAGGCTGGCAGGCACCCAGCCAGGACCTGCAGGCTGTTCTGGCCCCATTGTCTCTCTGAAGATGTGTGGGTGGCAGAGAGGGCCAGAGGCTTGCTCAACTCCTGAGCAGCTCCCCTGCTCCTGTTTACTCTCCCTCCTTTAATGATACCATGAGCTCATAGTCCCAGAGGTGCCAGGAATGAATTAGCCACTCCGTGACTTGGCCATGAGCAGAAACCACAGAGTGTCCTGCAGCAGGTAGGTCTCGGCTGCATGTCTGGGGAAGACCAGGTGACGATGCCACACATGCAGGCCCGGCCCTCCAGAAACCACAGCCTGCCACGCCAGCACTCGTGGCCAAGCACAGGGGAGGGTGATGGCCACGGGTCAGCTGCTCAGACCACCGGGGAACAAAATTCCACTCTCCTTTGGAGGAAAATCATCGAGCAGATTCAGTTCCCCTTCCTTTCTCACTACCATTGCTGGATATGGCAGCACCATAGACCGTGAGGAAGGATTCTTCCAAAGTGCCACTCCCTTCACTGGGTCTCAGGGGTGTGAGCCCCTTCCCACACCACACACAAATCCTCATTTCTGTCCAGCTGGCCCTAAAACCTCACTCTTGCTCTTTCTTAGGGAGTCTATGGCCACCTTTCATTGGACTTTGTGGAAGCCCACGCCATTCATTATCCACTTACTTTTCATTTCCTCCCACCTTAAGCCAAACGTGCGTGCCCAGTCGACACTCCTCCCACTCACCTCCCTTATAGTAACCTTCTCCCAGGGTCCTCAAAACAGAAGGCAAGAAAACGTGTGTCAGGTCCGTCCATGTGTTCCTGCCAATCAAGTTCTTACCATCTGGGCATGCCACCCTCTGCGTCCCTGCCAGCTCCTCTCTTACATTTCCCTCTTTCCCCTGCCTTAGTGACCTCGACCTTTGTGTCAATGACCTGTCCAGAACCCTCACTTGCCCTCTTTGTGCCTCCCTTTCCTTGGTGACCTCTACTCCACAGTACAGTGACCTCAGCTGCACCACATTACACGGTCTGCCTCAAGCATGCTGCCTCTGCAGTCTCCGCTTCTGTCCTGCCCACATCCCACTTCCTCGCACCTCCCAAACAGCTCTTCGTGCCCATTGGGTCATCTCATTTCTTGAGCCTTTATAAATCACACAGCTAATATCCCTTTTGGGGCCATAATTTCTTTCTCTTTTTCTCTCTTTCTTTCTTTCTTTCTTTCTTCCTTTCTCTCGTTTCTTAATTATTTACTTATTTCACATGAGTTTTGCTGGAGAAAGAGAGAGTGAGAGAGGGAGAGTTAGAAAGCAAGCCTCCAGGTCCAGGTAGCCAGTTTGAGAATCTTGCTGGGTATGTGTGCATGCATGCCCAAAGTCCCAGGAGGAGAATGGAGCAGAAGGGGTTGCGACATGGCCATCTTCCCTGGGGAGTGATTTCTCACTTTCCCTTTCTACGTATCTCTGGTGAGTCCACACACTCTACAGCAAAGACAAAAGCAAAAACAAACAACAACAACAAAAAAAAACCCCTCAAGTTCCAGAGATTGTGACAGTTACAGCTTGGGCAAAGCCTCTCCATCCTAGACTGAGTTCACTTGTTTAAAAACAGATGTCTCTTAAGAGACTAAGTATCTGAAGGCAATTAACAATACTAACTCATTGGGCCACTATAAGAATGTCTGCTTGGCAATCACAAATGCTTCCCAAGAGGGTGGCGGCAGAGCACAATGGAAAATAAGCTGGAAGCTGAGGAGGGTGTGGGGAGGCCGGCTTCCCACCCACTGCCAGGGAGTGTGGATGCCACAACATTCTTGGCAAAAATCAGGAAGAGCATATTAAAAGTAAAAATTCACAAGCCCTTGGTACCAGCAGCCTCACTCCGGGCAATCTGTCCTACAGAAATAAAAGCACCCGGGGGCAATATTATGTGTGCACGGCAATTTATTGCAGTGTTGTGTGCAGAAGCAGAAAACTGGGAACAACTTGAAGGGCTCTAGAACAACTGAATGTGTGATGGGCATTGGTTAACTGCCCACTCAATGTCATCTGCCCCCTTCTTCCTGGCTAACAAGTGTGGTTTAGGTACCCACTCCCCAGGAAAGGGGACCTGTATGTAGCTGCAGCTCCAATAGAACACTCGTGTTAATCTAAAGCAGTCATTTGGGATCTATGGTTCCATATCCAAAAATGACCTCGGTGTTACCCCCTGTGCCTGGACCCCAGTTTCCTCACCTGCAAAATGCTCATTCCCATACTTGCCCTGCCTCAGGAGGAAGATTTATATGATGTAAAAGCATTGTGCAAACTTCTAATAATTCTACCATCTCCCTCTCTCTCTGTAATTTGCCATAGTGCACGTCTGCTTACCATAGAGAGAGAGGGAGAAAGCACTCCCCGACAGGGCGTGGCCATGCCACAATCCCTTGTCCCACATTTTAACATCCTGTCAGGGTTTGGGATATTTGTGCACGTACACAGTCGGCATGTTTTTCAAGCCACCAAGGCCAGGATTCAAACCATGCAATCGACTGTGGGATCCAGGTCCCTTAACCACCAGGCCCTAGGCCCAGCTCCGGCCATTTTCAATACCTATAGAACTTGGACATCAGCTTCTGTGTGTGTTCAATTGTGTCTCACATTCACCTCCAGGCCCAAGTTCAGCCCCTGCACGTCCTCAACCCCCAGTGTCAACTACACACCGATGGAGTGGCAGCCGGCCGACCCCCTCTGCCAGCTTACACTCTTTTCCATGTGGGGCTCCAGCCAACACTTCGATTAACTCCTAAGTGGGAAAATGATGGCTCCAGCCACTCTTGCCTTCAATGGGATTTCTCCTGGGGTTTTATTGCTTGTGACTCGTGAGATATTCCCTCCATATCCCTCATCTTTCCGAGGAGAATGTGTAAGACCGGCTTTCGGAGTCTAGTCTTCTTCTCCATGCTTACAATCACACGTGCTCATTTTACCTGAGGAGGTGTCAACACGTACTGCCCCTTTCTCCACTTGCCCCATCCTCCCATCGAGGGTGTCCTTGTCCCCTGGAACCTCCTCAAAGTTTTCCTTCTCTGGACTCTCTTACCCACACTCTCCCGGGTTCCCTTTGTTTTCTCGGAATACTTGGTTTGCCTAAAATGCAGTTTCCCATTCTCTGAGCATAGGAAACATCTTGCTTCTTCCCCAATGGGGTAGGAAGTAGTAAAATGTGCTTCTGAAGCCACTGCTTCTTTTTTTCCAAATGGAGAGATGCCATTGTGGTGTGTAAGCATGTGTGCAAACATGCCATGTGTGTGTTTTCAAAGCCTGCAGCTGGGTCACTTGGGGATGAGCAGGTTGAATACACTTGCTGAAACAAACCTCACCCATTCGGTTACAACAACGTATTTTCTCCTGACGGTGTCTTTGAGGCTGGACAGAGGAATAAGTATGGGGGAACAAGTACAGGGGATAGGGGACTCCAAGGGGGCCTGGGGAGCCTCTAGGGTGGCCCAGGGTTGAAGGGAAGCTGGGGCGGGTAGCAGGTGCTCCCAGGCTGCCCTTAGCTTTGGTATCTGGGACCTCTCGGAACCCTTCCCTCAGACTTCCCATCCCTACCAGGCTCCACAGTCTCCACAGCTCCAGGCAGAGGATCTACGAGATATCAGAGTCCCTGTGTCGTGGAGTTAGCAGTCCTGGGCTTGAGTTTTGACCCTGTCCCCCTTCTAGTGCTATGACCATGGGTAAGTCACCTTGCTGGACCTGGTGGCCTCCTCTGTGAAGAGAAAATGACACCCAGGAGGATCCAGAGAACAAATGCACTTGAAAGCTCCTGCTCAACTGTGGGCCTCTGAGTCCCAGGGCCTACAGAGAAAGGATTTGCAGAGCCACTGGCTCTGTCCCCATGGAGAAAGTTAGTCCCATTAAAGGAGAAAGAGAGCCAGCCCTACATAATAACTGTCACCGAGGCCCCTACAGGCACAGTAGCAATCAGCCTGGTGCCATAACTCTGCCCCACCACAAGCTGGCCCTAACTTCAGCAAGCTCCAGGCAAATCTTCTGAGGCTTGGTCTATTTCTCCCTAGGCAGGGAGCCATTTCTTTTAAAAAAAAAAAAAAAAAAAAAAAGGAGAAGAAAAAAATTTAAAATTAAAAAAATAAAAAGGGAAGAAAGCAAAGGAAAAGTCATTTGTCACTCAGTACACCTACAAGCAAAGGTGTACCGTTTGCCTCTGCCCACATTTAAGCCAGGCACAGTTTGATAACCATATCCTCAACAACCAGTCACTTTCATGGCACCTGAGGATTTCCATGGTGGCTAGAAAGGGAGATCTTGGCCCTAACCCAGATCCTGACACCACCTGTGTGACCACAGACCAGTCACTTACCCTGCTCTCACGGGGTTTATTCATATGAAACAGAATGTTAAAATCAGGAGCTGTTGAAACCAGCAGATGGCATAGCGGTTACATTGCTGGACTCCCACATGGATGACACCAGTTCGAGACCTGGACTTGGTAACTTAAAAATCACACCAGGTATGTGTGCATGCATGCCCAAGATCCCAGGAAGAGAATGAAAGAGAAAGGATTGTGGTGTGGTCATCCTCCCGGGGGTGGGGGAGAGGGGCTGATTTCTTACTTTTCCTCTCATTGTCTGTCTGTCTTTCTCTCTCTGGTGAGCATATACTCTCTAAGGCAAAATCCTCTTTAAAAAAATATTAACAACTGTCTCTGATTTCTATCATCTTAGACACCTGAAGATTGCAGCCTTTAGTAGGCTTGGACCTTGTCTTCCAGTGTTGAACTCCTTTCTCAGACGTAGGTCTCTACATGGAGTCCGAGAGTCAACCAGGATGAACTCTGAAGAGCAAGAGTCCCCAAATCATCACCACCACAAGAGAAAGCACCACAGTCTGGACGAACTTTCCAGGAACCCTACCCAGGACAGCAGGACCGGGCCTGGTGGTGGTGGTGGAAGGACGGGATTGTCCCCTCCCCACCACGTTTTGGTGACTCTAGGTGGAAGAAGCTCCTCCCTACACACCACAGCTGCTCATTGTCTGCAACATGTCTCCTTAGAATGACTTTTGTGAATGTGCCCCAGGGCAAGGTGATCATGTATTCTAGAGAGAAAGAAATACTCAACCACGCCTCCCAAGGGTATGGAGAAGGCCAGCACCATTGTTGGGCTCCTGCTGGCTCCATTATAACAGGGACAATGAGGTCAAGTTACACAGGAGTCCATATGTTCCACCGAAATTAGCCAGAGGCCTTGCTGCAGCCGGGCTCTGACAGAGAGCAGCAGCCTATAACCCTTCTGAACATTCGTTGCATGGCAGGTTGTGAGAGCAAGTGGGGTGGGAGGCAGATCTTGACACCACCCTTCTCTGTTAGAGCCACAGAAGTGCCAGCAGCAGGGCAGATACTGGCTGCATCAAGAGAATGAGCTGAGCACAGTGTTTTCATGGCTCACAAGGCAAGAGAAGACACTCTTACGCCGTTGTGTGCTGACAGCTGAACTACTCTATCCCACCACTCCTCAGCTGGTCCCACGACCTGGGCCTCTGTCCACAGCCCCCTTCCCTTCAATAGTCTGCATTGTTCCAGGGAATCTCTTCCTTTTGTTTTTCTGTCCATTTATACCTCGGCTCATTTGTTTTCCATTCTTGGGAGCAATTCATCTGCTCTTAGGCCCCGCGATGTCTTTCACCCCTTGATTCCTAGACAAGATGCTTGGACAGCTCCATTGTCTTAATGGTGGCCAACTCGGGTATTTAGTGAACATTGTGTTTTAAAAAGAAAACCAATGGGAATTCCAATTTTCATCCATGGTAACTTCTGGGAAGTTTGCTAGTGGTGTTGCTGCTGCATGGCTTGGCCTTTGTCTGTTTTGTCTCTGTTTGGATTTCAGAGTAAGCCCAGTGCTACAGGGAAATCTGGGGGAAGTTCCCACAATGCCAAACTGTCGGGCAGAGTTCGTCCCTGCTCTTCTCTGCCACCCTGGGACATTGTAAAATTGTCCTATATTAATAAAATGAAGGAGAAATGGTATGGGACCTCCTTGCCTCTGCCCTGTGGACATGCAGCACCTCGTGGCTGTTCAAGAGATACAGAACAGAGGGCAAAGGTTCAGAGCAGTTTGGGCTCAGGCAGGCCCATATCTGGGAGGGCAGAGGCTCCCAGGAAGAGATATTGCAAAGACCTAGAAGCCCCAGAAAGGCCTCATTGCACGTTATTTTGTCAATGCACTCACAGGCTTTGTTCTGGGTGTGCCAAGAAAATTACTGAAGCTAGGGTTCTTACGGGAGCAATTATCCCAGGTATTAATGGAGGGGGGGGGCATGTCCAGCCCCATCCATGGGCTCCCAAACTGCAGGTTTTCATTTCCTAAAAACACAGGAGGCCTCTTTGTGGTCCACAGAACTGTAAAGATCTAAATAGTACCTCTTGGCTCCAATAGAGACTAGCACACACTTATAGAAGAAATGGGCTGAAGAAGTGGCCATAAGGTTCTTAAAGGTTGGATCTTCTTTAGATCAGGAATAAAACCAACTATAGTCAGGAAGTAAAGGAAAGAAAGTACAATGGGAAATGAATCTTTCCTTAAAAGGGTGTTACAGACAAAGAAAGTATATCCAAGCAAAGCATTAGGGTAATATAGCAAGGGTCAGATCACCCACACTGCACACAAGCCTTGGGTCTCATGATGTGTATGTGTGTATATGTGCATGCACACATGTGAACGGACACACACGTCACTCTTGAACATGACCACTGGATGGAGAATGACATGCCTCTGCTCTGGCCTGAGCATCTGTATCAGGAAACACCACAGGCCCCACTGATCTGCAGGAAGGCCTACGCCGAGTCACACTGTACAAAGATACCTCTTCAACATGGCGGACGCTGAGCACTCTTGGCAGAAACACTTGGCACTGGCAGGAAATCTCAGCAGGGCGGCTTGTTTCCGCTCATCAAACACCAGTAGCTTTCACCGAGAGCAGCAGAAAATGGGAGAAATGTGTCTGATCGCATCCAGGCTGTATGTCAGCGCTTTTCCGAGGCAGAGTTAGCTGGATTCTGGCTTTGAAGAAAAGGTTGTTACATTCTCCTTCTGCCCCACAGTATCAGCCAAGGAAACAGTTGGCAGGAACTTACCTGAAACCCGGCTGCCCCACACCCAACACCCCTGGAGTAACCTGAGAGGTCAGTTATTGAGAAACAGAAGCTGATGATGGAGCTTACCCCCTCCCTGCTAACACAGGCTCCCAGTTACTCGGGAGAGACTAACGCCCAGGGACAAGTCACTCTGTACTCTGTGGCATCCATATCCCATTAGCTTCCTGCCTGTTTTGCTCTTTTTGGTCCTCCTAAAGGGACAGGGGAGCAAAGGCAGACCCCATGTATCAATATGACTCGCGCCTGCTCAGCAGCTCCAAAAGAAAATTGTTGGTGAGTGAGGAGACACAATCTGTGACTGATCAAAGGATGGCATCTTCAAAGATACCCAGGCATCCCCACAAGTAGTTGCTCCTATACCCAAAAGCCCACAACTACCCCCTCACGAGACAGTAAAATGGAGACAGCCTGGACTCCATTCTTTGCACCACCATTTCTTCCCCCAGTCTGCAGAAGGGGGGGAGGGGAATTCAAAAAGTTCATGGAAAACAAAATTACAGTATGAGTTCATTGCAATGCAAAATGTTTTTAAACCCATGCATAGTTTTTCCATGATATACATTTTCCAGGAACTTCCCAAAGGTCCCTCCTATTTGCAAGACAGGTTTTGCATATTCTACGCCTAGATTCACTCTTTTCTGTAGGTCGAGCTCATCTGTGCAGAAGTACAAAGGGACTTCTTGGAGAGTACGAAGACTTACACTCTCGAGAATCCTGCATTGGAAAATGAGAGCTCTTTTAAGAAGGAGAATTTAAACAGATTGCCAAGAAGGGCAACCTGTGAAAAACACTCCTACGCATCCTGAAGTCTAGAAGAGTAATCACCGGGGCTCTGGATGGTGGTGCAGTGGTAACACCCTGGGAGGCCTAGCCACTTGGGAAGGTTCTGGGTTTGTGTCTGGAGACCTCCTGACCAGGCAGGGTATGAGTGGTAGCCCTGATCTGGGACTGACTGAGGCTGTGGGTGGATCCTGGTGTGAGGATCCTTTTTAGGCCTCTCTCTTTCTCTGAGAAAGAAATGAATAAACTTTTTTTTTTTCTTTTGGGAGTGTGCACTCGCCAGACAGACGGAGAGAGACAGAGAGACAGAAAGTGAGAAATCACCCCCCAGAGGGGATGGCCACGCCACAATCCCTTCTCCTCCATTCTCCTCCTGGGATCTTGGACACGCACGCACACGTGCCCAGCGTGAGTGGTTGACTGCATGGGAGTCCAGCAACATAGCCATTACGCTAACTGCCGGTCCCATGAATAAACTTTTTTAAAAAGAAGATTAATCACACCCAGAACACCAACACAAATTATTTAAGCATGGTGGAGGGCAATATTTCGCTTGCTTTTTCTTTCTTCATGACAGAGTGCATGCATGTGTGAGTGAGAATAAGAGAGAGAGAAAGAGAAACACCCTCCAGGGATCTGGTCACAGTGTGGTCTCTTCCTCCAGTTCTCCGTCAGATCACATGTTTTGGGACGACCAGGCTGGGGCTCTAACAGCAGTCGCTAAGTGGGATCTGGCTTCCCTTGAGCGATACGTTAGTGCTGCACCACAGAGCCAGC
Source organism: Tupaia tana (assembly GCA_026018925.1). Taxonomy (NCBI): domain Eukaryota; kingdom Metazoa; phylum Chordata; class Mammalia; order Scandentia; family Tupaiidae; genus Tupaia; species Tupaia tana. The sequence continues at coordinate 41,272,506 of JAKSZU010000001.1, read as the reverse complement.
CCCTTACTTTGTTTTGTGTCTTGTTATTTGTTTGCCTTGTACCTCCTACTCTTTTATTAAGGTAGAATATATACATTAAAGTGCATAGATTTTTTTCCCCCAATATTTGCTGTAGGGTATGTGCCTTTGCCAGAGAGAGAGAGAAAGTAAGAAAGCACCCCCTGGGGGGAGGATGGCCACCCAAGGTCCCTTCTCCTCCATTCTCCTCTTGGAATTTTGGGCACTCATGCACATGCACCCGGCCTCTTGAGCCACTGGTTCAGGACTCAAACCACGCTATTGGCCATGGGATCTAGCTGCCTCAACTACCATGCCACCAGATGGCCCTAAAGTGCAAGGATCTTAAGTAGAGAGCTTGATAAATTTTTTAAGAATTATTTAATTAATTAATTAATTTATTTATTTATTTAAATTTGACCAGATAAGAACAGAGTGAGAGAGTGAGAGAGAGAGAAAGAGAGAAAGTAAGCTGCCAGGTCTGAGACTTGAACCACGGTCTGTCATGTGGGAGTCCAGTGCCCTTAACCACCATGCCACCTGCCAGCCCCAGCTTGATGAAATTTTACAGTTGCATGCACACATGTACATGCTAAAATCAAGCTATAGACCATTGCTAGCAGCCCAGGGGTCTCTCATGCCCTTTCTAAATGAAAACCAAGCAAGTAACTACTCTTCTGCATTCTGTCACCATGGAGCAGTTTGGCCTATTCTAGGACTCCATATAAAAAAGATTACATAGTACATTATTCTTTGGTATCTGACTTCTTTTACTTAACATTTTGCCTGTGATACTGACTTATACGGTTGAATGAAAGGGTAGTGGGACCAGAAGTTAGCGTAATGCCTATGTTGTTGGACTCCCATGTAGTCCACTGTGGTTCGAGTCCTGGACCTGGTGGCTTAAACTCATGCCGGGTGCGTGTGCATGCGTGCCCAAGATCCCGAGAGGAGAACGGAGGAGAAGGGATTGTGGCATGACCATCCCCCCGGGGGCGTGATCTCTTGCCCGTCTCTCTGTCTCTCTCTGTCTTTCTGGCAAGCACACGTGCCCTATAGCAAAAACCTCAACAACAACAACAACAACAACAAAGGGTAGTTAAGGCTTTTATGTTGTTGAGTCCTATTTCACTATAGTAAAATGAATGCTTTGGTCCCTCCTGGCATGAATGAGAGAGCATGGCCTTGGTGCTTCTACTAGGCCATGGAGGAGGGAGGCCAGAATCTAGGCATGGGGAGAAGGAAATGACAGGAGAAAATGAGCAGAGTCCTCAGGAAGGAAGGCAGAAGCCGGAGCTGCTGTCCTGGGCCCATTTGTCTGGGGCTTGTCCACCGAGTAGGGAAGGGAGTTTGAGCCCAGCCTCCCTTGAAAGCCCCAGCCATACCTGACTGTTCCCAGGCCATCGCCGCCATGGCCAAACGTTGGCTTCCCAAGGAGGAGGGGAACTAGAGATCTCAAAGCTGCTCTACGAGCCAGTGTGCGGAGCCCTTTCTTTTCCTGAGGCCGTCTGGCTGACTAGCCAAACCAGTCGGGCATGACAGCAGTCTGCCCATTAATGCCGAGTGCCAGCCCCAAGCATCTGTTTCTGTTTCTCTCCGTTTCCCGTGGGCGGTGGGTGGGAGCTCACTCGGGCTCCTTCCCTCTTTTTCTCCCTAATCACAATCATTTGTTTTCACAGGACTGCAAGCGACTGTGGCTACGACACCAGGCAGTGCCCGCACAAGGCCAATGGCACCAGCCTTCCCCACATCCCCTGGTCAGCCTAAACTGAAATTAAAACAGCCCACACTGCCATTATCCTCTTTCCTGCTTGTTTCACAGGGCCTCGGGCTACTTTTAGAATTGCCCCACTGCCTGATGTGGCGTCCGAATAGCTGTCCATGCCTCCTCTGGTTTCCAAAGACAAATGCCAAACCCTGGTTTACACACAGCCAGGGCCTTCAAGGTCTGAGGACCAAAGAGTGGACCGTGGTGAGGAGGCCTGGCTCTGCTGCTCAGGAAAGGAGAAAGCACTCGCTCTGGGCGTGGGCTTTTGGAGTGAGTTCTTAATGAAAACGGAAGGAGTGTTGGGAATGCGGACAGGGCTGCTTGCCGAGGCAGAGGAGCCGCTGCAGCCACCCTCGGCCATCCTGCTACCTACCCTCCTCCAAAGCTAAGGACCCTAGATGGCCGCCTTCTACCCACACCCCACCCAACACTGAGTTATTACAGCAGCGGAGAACCCTCGCCACTGCCACACACTGGGTCTGACCCAAGCCTTCGTTGTCCTCCACCGAGCAGTGCCCAGTACTCATGCCCTGCCCGTAAGGCCACAGCTTTCACCTCGACCTCAGGCTTTCCATTCATCCGAGGTAGAGACGCGGCGTGACTGATGGTGTGAGCTCAGGAATGGCTCCGTGTGGAGGGTTCTCTGCACTTGGATGTCAGGACCAGAGCCTGTCCCGACTCTGACACCATCCAAGGGACCTCAGGTTCGATCCCTGATGAAATGTGTTTCTGCCTCTGTGAAATGGGACTCCCCATGCCCGTCCGGCCTACTCCACATCACTGTTTCTCTCCACAAAGTAATATGTGTTGGTTGTGATGGATTCAAATGATTCTGTATGAGAAGGTGGGGTGCCGGTGGAGCATGTGGATCTCAAAATGCTGCTTTTTCTCTATGCCAGGCCAGGAGTGCTTCTGCCTGTCCAGATCCCTCATCCTCCATCTAAAGAACACTCCTAATTCTCCAGGAATAGTAATCAAGGCCCCAGGTCCCAGGCAGTTACTTTGTGCCTGACAGTTACAGCCTCACCTCACTAAGGCGCATAAAAACGCTTTGAGGGTAGCTATCATTAGTCCCAGTGTGTCTAGGAAGGAACCCACGCTCAGAGAGGCTAAGCAACTTGCCCGAGATTACACAGGTAGAGACTGGATGGGCCAAGGTTTAACTTCAGAGCACCTTCTCTTTTTTTAAAAAGAGAATTATCTATTTTATTTATTCATTTATTTTAATTTGACCAGAGAGAGACACAGAGAGAGAGAGGGAAAGTGAGAGAGCAAACCACCAGGCCCGGTACTGGAACCATGGTCAGTCATGTGGGAATGTCCAGTGCCTTAACCAACACACTACCTGCTGGTCCCCAGAGCAACTTCTCTTAACCACAGGGTTATACTGCTACTAAGGGCTAAATTGTGCCCCACCGCCACAACAATGTATTGAATCCCTGACATCCATGCCCCTATTCCCCATACTTCAAAATGTAACCCCATCTGCAGCCCAGGCCTTTAAAGAGGTAATTAAGTTAAGGGGCTGGTAGGTGGTATGGTGGTTAAGGGTGCTGGACTCCTATGTGGCTGACCATGGTTCAAGTCCCGGACCTGGCAGCTTGCTTTGTCACTTTCCCTCTCTCGCGCTCTCTCATTCTGTCTCTGGTCAAATTAAAATAAATACATGAATAAATAAAGTTAAATAAAAAATAATTCTTTAAAAAAAAAAAGAGGTAATTAAGTTAAAACGAAGCCTTTCAGGCGGGCCTTAATCTGATGCACTGGTGTCCTTAGGAGAAGTGGGAGAGACCACGGCAGTGTGTATGTGGGTGCAGACACGAGATGACGGCGTCTGCAAGGCCAGGGCAGGGCTTTCAGAAGAACCAGGCCTGCTGACGACTCTGTCTTGAACTGTGAGCCTCAAAAGCATGAAGAAACACATTTCTGTCTTTTCAACCGCCCAGTCTGAGGTATCTAGTTACGATAGCCCTTACACACGAATGTAGCCACCTCCTACTTTCTTTTGAGAATGGTCACTGCTCCAGCTGGCCCCATAGGCTGACCAGCACTGGGGAGGAACGGAAATGTCTGGGGAAGGATGGGAAAATGGGAGGAAGGGAGCCAGCACTGCCATCCAGCTGGGCCCAGCCTTGTTGCCCAAGCCACCTCCCACCAGGGTGTCCCTGGGGCACACGGTGCCCTGGTCACATCTTAGCTCAGTAGAAGTCTCTGCTTCTACAGAAGGACCCCAGTCTCCTAGCCAACAGGACCACAGAGGTATGTGGTCAGCTGGAGACAGGCTGAACCCCGGGATCTGGGCTGAGGTAAAGAGTCCCCCAGGCAGAGCAGACACATGAGGCCCCGGCCCAGGATGGGAAAGGGAGGCTGTTCTGGGGGACATGCTTTAGGCTCTGCAGGGGAGACAGGAATGGCACCTGGGACCCACAGATGGCTCTGAACAATAACAGGATTTACAGCCACCCATGGGGCCCCCTCTGACTTCCTCCCTTCCCCTCCCACTTCTGGGCATCGGCCTGAGGCCCTGGCACTCAGTGACCTTTAATCAGTGCAGCCAGGTCACGAGCAAGCATTTATTCCTCCTCGGATCCGGATCATTGCAGTCTGTTCTCTCCTTTCACTCCTGAGACCCTGGCAGGGCCTTTGCATGTGTTTTCTATTGCTGACACAAGTCACCACACATGGAGGGGCCGAAAGCAACGCACTTTCATTCCCTTCCTGTGCTGTAGGTCAGAAGTCTGACATGGTCTCACTGGTTAAAATGGATCCGAGGGCAGGGCCGCCTTCCTGGAGGGAGTGTCCATTCCCTCAACCTCTCCAGTTGCTCACATGCCTTGGCTCATGGCCCCTTTTCCTTTCTGCAAAGCCCACACTGACTGGTCAGTTCTTTTTCTCACTGTGTCACTCTGACTCTCACCCTCCCACCTCCCTCTTTCACTTACAGTCACTCAGGATCCCTTGTGATTATGGGCTCCTGGGATAATTCAGGATTATCTCTTTATCTCAGAGTCAGCTGAGTAGCAACCTTAATTCCCTGGTTCTGAGGATTAGGACCTGGGCTATTACTCTGCCTATCTTGGCCCTGGATTTATAGCTGCGGGTTTCTCACTTCCCAGGGGCCACAGAACTTTCTAGCATTTATCCTGGGGTCAGGCAGTGGCAGAGCAGTAACACAACTGGATCTGCATGGGAACCGTCCTGGGATTGTGTCCCAGGATCTCCCAGAACATGTCAAGCATGTGATCTGAGCCATCTGAGACTGGGGATGGACTGTGGCTTGGAATCCCTATAGAGGTGCCTTTCTTGTGGAAGAAACAAATAAGCTTAAAGAACGAGAGAAAGAAAATGTATTCTACATCCCTCCCCACCCCAACCTGCTACCTCCCACCTCACTTCCCCTTCATAATAAACCTTTTTGCTCAGACTACCCAGCATGAACATAGCATCTGCAGGCTGCAAGGTGTCTCTCTGGACCCACTGAGCACTGCTCTGGGATACTAACCCTGGGCTGTGCTGTTCAGACCCAGGACAGCCACAGGAACAGGTGTCTAACCAATGGCTAATGAGGTCGAGCTGTTTCCCCTGGTGCTCACAGGAAGCCCAGCAGTCTGGGTCAGGAATCCCATGACCATACTGGTCCACTCAGCCAGAAGGGATTGGTTCCTGAGAGACCAGAACACACTGAGACGCCAGACGCAGGGCGGACTGGCCACGCACGTCAGAATCCCTCTTTCCCAATATGGAGCTGCAGGCTGTTTGGTGAGCACAGAACCATAGGAAAAAGCATTTAAGCTGTCTGAAGGGGAAGTTTCCATCAAATCATGGAAGGTTGATGACTCACATTTTCCCAGCATCCAAATATTCTTGGTGAGTGGCCTGAGAGTCTCGCACTGAGTGTTTTACATAGCGCTTCATACACAAACCTCTCCCACACTCTCATCCAAGCTGACCCCAAGTGTGCGATTTCTTTCTTCCTACCCTGGCAATTATCTTCCAGTCATCCAAGAGCCATGTCCTTTTATGCAGGCACACACTAGCGCATCATCCGTCCACAGGAGTCTGAGTGTGCCATGGCGGGGAGGGGAGAGAGTGGGGGGAGGGCACCCACCTTATTCCTGGTTGGGAATCTCTCTTGTGTCCTTCCAGATAGATCTGCAGAATGAGAGAGTGAGAAGATGGAAGAGGGACCTGAAAGCTCATCTAACCCAACCCTAATATTTTCCGAATGAAGAAACTACAAAAACACAGGTTGAAAAGTTAAACGGTGTACATAATTGTTACTTTTGCTGTCATCTTCATCACCATCACCATCGCCATCACCATCGCTGTCACCACAATGTGGGAGCTTGGATTCCATAGTCCACTGATGAGTCACTTTATTCAGGGTCATTTCTTTTTATTTATTTATTTAATTTGTTATTATTATTATTATTATTATTATTATGACCAGAAAGAGACAGAGAGAGAGAAAGAGAAAGTGAGAAAGCAAGCCACCAGGTCTGGGACTTGAACCACAGTCAGTCAAGTAGGAGTCCAGTGTCTTAACCACCATGCCACCTGTCTGGACCCTTTCAGGGTCATTTCTAAGAGACTGGTTGTTCTTCCCTTATGCAGAGTCCCTGTAAGCTTCTTCTGGCTGCCAGATGGTATTTCGGTATTTTGGTGTGACTGTACCCCTCTCCCAAGTCCATATGTTGAAACCTAGCCCCCAGGTCATGGTATTAGGAGGTGTTGCCTTGGGAGGTGATTAGATCGTGAGGGTGGAGTGCTCACAGATGGAATTAGTGACCTTTATGGTAAAGGCATGAGGGAGCTCCTTCGTCCCTTCTGCCACAGCAGCAAGGTGCCATCCATGAAGCAGAGAGCCCTTACCAGACATCAGATATACTGGCACCTTGGTCTTGGACTACCCAGTCTGCAGAACTGTAAGCAATAACTCTCTATTGTTTATAAATGATCTCATCCAAGGGATTTTGCTGTAGAAGCCTCAAAAGGTGAAAACAGAGGGAAAGAGGGAACAACCTCAAGTGTGGAAGCACCTGTGTCTTCTGAGATCTTACTCATGGGTGGGGCCCCCAGAGGAGGCACGAGCCTCAAATTTCTCATGACTGTGAAAGGCAGGGAAGGGGAGGCTAAGTGCTCCAGAAGTCTTTCTCAGAGGAATTCTGACTCTCTTTAGATTGCACATAAGGGACTGCCAGTCAGTTTGTTTGTTTGTTTGTTTTGTTTTGTTTATTCGTAATAGAGGGAATGCATGTGAGAGTAAGAGGCAGAGAGAAAGAGCGAGAGAGAAAGGGAGGAGAGAGAGATGAGCACCCTTCATAGGATCTGGTCACACAGCAATCCCCTTCCTCAAGTCCTCCATGTGCCCAGCATGTTTCAGGCTGACCAGGCAGGGGATTCAAACACAGTCACCATGTGGCACAACCAGCTTCTCTAGAGCAAGCTTTCCTGCCATCCCATAGAGCTGGCCCTGCTGGTCAGTTTTACCTAATCACTGCTATGTACAACCCTGGTCCCTTCAGGTGTTTTGTTTTTTAAATAATTGTTTATTTAATTTTATTTATCATTATTATTATTTCTTAAAATTTTGCTACAGGGCACACACACTCACCAGAGGGCAACAGAGAGAGAAAGAAGGAAGGTGAGAAAGCAAACTGCCAGGTCCAGGACTCAAACCAAAGTCGGCCCATGCCACCTGGTCCCTAGGTGTTTTTTATCTGACCATCACACTGACCCTTCATAAGATGGGGATCCCGAGGTGCAGAAAAGGTACATCACTTACCAAGATGAAGACACTAGCACATGACAGAGCCAGGATATGATTTCAGGGTACAGGACTTTCTGGGTCCTCACTGTCCCACTCCTTCTCCTTCATCTCTGTCACCCCTAATCTTCCTTTCCCTACAAAGCTGCCAAAAGGGTGACTCATACCCATGTCTTTGCCCCCCCCCCCACCCATACCGCCAAGCCTGGCATGCTATTTTTGGAGGGAAATTCTCTGGGAAGGAGGACAGGAGTGGATGTTTTCTTTTTTCTTTTTTTTTTTTTTTTTTTTTTGCTATAGGGCACATGTGCTCGCCAGGAAGACAGAGAGAGAGACAAAGAGACAGAAAGCGAGAAATCACCCCCCCCCCCGGGGGGGGGGGGGGATGGCCATGCTGCAATCCCTTCTCCATTCTCCTCTTGGGATCTTGAGCACACACGCACACACGCCCAGAGTGAGTAGTTTAAGCCACCGGGTCCGGGACTTGAACCACGGTCGACTACATGGGAGTCCAGCAACATAGCCATTACGCTAAGTGCTGATCTGAGGAGTGGCTGTTTTCAATCCTAAAGTCTAAAGCAGCTGTACCCAGCCCAGGGCCCTGCCCTCCTGGACACTTCCTAAAAGATGATAAAGATGGCGTTGGTGGTGATGACAGTCAGAGGGGAGCAGAAGGCTGAAACGTTAGGGACAGGGCAGGATAGACCAAAGAAAACTATAATTTGCTGCACCTCGTACCAAAATCCTTCCAGCCACAAATTGCTATACTCATGCCTGGATTTCCATTTTCACTCGAGTGCTCTCTGCAGCCATCCTGGGGCCTTCCTGGGTATAGAGAATCAGATCCCTTTCCTGTCGTGCCCCCTAAACTCCTGACACCTGGAGGGTGGACAGCCTCCTCTGGGAGGCTCCAGGGGCTAGAGTCAGAAGAGAGAGAAGCTTTGCTCTCCCCACCCCTTGGTCTGGCTTCCCGCTTGAGACAAGGTGCTTGTCGAAGCCCCTTGGAATTGCCGGGGTAGGGACAATATAAACATTCATGTAGTTACAGGATAATAATTATACCTTGCATGTACGTAACACCTCTCTTCCCTAGAGCAGCCGGCTTCTCACATTATCTCATTAATCCTCCTGTCCCTGGGAGGCAGGGAGGGATCCAGTGTGATTGCCCACATTTCCCTGAGGGAGGAGGGAGAGGGAGGGAAGAGAGACAGAGAGGGTGCATGGCTAGGGTCACATACTTAGCCACATGGTTTAGGTGGAGTCTGTGCTGAGGCCTTGGCCAGAAATCAGAGCAAAATAATAGCTGCCTTCAATTGGGTGCTTCAGTGAGATGACACCAGGCAGCATGGGCATGGTTTCCCTCGGTCCTGGCAACAGCCGTTTGAAGCTGAGACTACAATGGGCAAACTGAGCTCAGAGAGGTGTGGCTGCTAAGGTGGCCAAGCTAAGGTGGCTTCCCTCACTCCTGTTTCTGCTTCCATAAGACACCTAACAGCCTCACCTGAATCTGCTGCCCCACCTGGAGCAATAACAGGTAAACAAATGCAGAGCCTGTGAGGGGGAGGGGCTGACCCCTCCTCTAGCCTCTGGGAGGTCAGGACGGGCTGAGCGATCTGATCTGGGGCCCCCAAAGCAGCTCATTATGTAGCCTTACGAGATCTATAGAAAAGGCCTAATTCACTGAGAGCTGCACCCCACCCCCAGCCCTCCTCCAGTCTGGTCCCTGTTTCCTGGCTCATCCTTTTGACACAGAGACAATTACTGCTATTCATAGCCACCCTGAGGCCACCTGCCACTGACCCATTCTCATGCACAAGGACCTAAACATCAGCACAAAGAAGGCCAATCTGAGGTTTTCCACCAGACCTGGGAGGGGACCTTTTGTGCATCTCCCCACACCCACACAACACACACACACAAACACTCACACACACACACACACACGCACGCACATGCACGTGTGCGCGCACACACATGCACGCATCCATGCATACACATATTCAGGGCCACCAGGACCTCTGCAAATTCTGTGGTCTGCCCAGCCTTGGAGAGCCAGTCAAAGAGCCCATGATGGACACTGCCAAGGCCTCACATTTGTGACAAGGGGTTCAGCCCATAAGAAACACCTTCAGCATGAAGGCTGGTCCTGAGCAAACACAGCCTTGTGGACCCTTCACCCAGATGCTCTGGAAGTAACTCTTGGAGATGAGTGTTAAATTTTCAGGAATTCTGTGAGACGTTGATGTCGCATCTGTAGCTGGAAATCGTCTATGGGGAGCATCTTTATACCATGGTAATGGGCAAGCGCTACCATCAGCTCCACCTGTTCCTTGGGTGTCGTCAAACACTGGCCAGCACACCACCGCTGGGGGTCCCATTCAGCATGAATGACTGAGGTGGTCTGAAATGGTCTGAAAAACCAAGGCCGAAATCCCAGAGCAGCGAGTGTGGGGCCAGAGACATACTTGTGTCTATAGCCTTTGCCGCCATTTCTTCTCGCTGTGTCTCAGGCGTACCTCTCTACCTTGGAGAAATGTGCTCTCAGCCCCTTCTTTGAAAGAGGTACTGGGAACCAGCAGTTAGCGTAATGGCTATGTCGCTGGACTCCCACGTAGTTGACCGCGGTTCACGTCCCGGACCCGGTGGCTTAAAACTCACGCTGGGCACGTGTGCGTGCGTGCCCAAGACCCTGAGAGGAGAACGGAGGAGAAGGGATTCTGGCGTGGCCACCCCCCCAGGGGGTGATTTCTCACTTTCTCTCTCTCTCTCTCTCTCTCTCTCTCTCTGTCTGGCGAGCGCACACGCCCTATAGCAAAAACCTCTTAAAAAAAAAAAAAAAAAAAAAGAGAGAGTGCGAAGGAACCTGCGTGGGTGGCTTTAGAGGTCATTGTGGTGAAGTGCCTAGTAAGACTGAAGACAGCCGTGAACCGCTCTCCCCGGGATGTTGCTTTATGCTTAAGGATAAGGTAATTAAGAACGGGAATAAATGGCAAGCTAGCAGCTACTGCCCAAACTTCCAAATACCGTCAGTGAAAGCGTCCCCACCGTAATCTTTTTGGGAGGCATTTATTTCACCTTGTTCATTCCCATCTCTGATTTCTCCATGGTTAGAGTCCTCACTTCCCCAACCCAAATCTCCAAAGTTCCCACAGCTGCCAAACATTGTGGCTGGAGGCAAGGTCCCTTCGAAGTCCCCTGCTCGAACATCTTGGAGCCTTTCCTTTGGACTGCGCAGGTGACCGTCTATGTCTTCACCTAGAAAGGAGGAGACGAAAATGCCGTTGTTCATGCAACAAATATTTATTGCTCATCTGTCATGTTCCAGACACTGGGGATGCAATAAAGGACAAGACGGACCTAACCCTGCCCTGAAGGAGACAGATAACACTCCAAAAACTGGGGGCGATCTGGAAAAGATCTCTTCCCCAGTCTTGGCATGTCATCAAGGCGTCCCAGGTTCAGCTAGTGGCCTGAAGGGTAAGGAGGAAATATCTAGATCAGGGGTCAGTAAACTCTTCCCGGAAAGGTCTCTCTGTTCCAGACAGTGTGAAGCCAAATAGTAAATATTTTAGGCTTATAAGTTTTATGGTTTCTGTTATACCTATTCAGCTCTACCTGTGCACAAAAACTGTCATAGATGGTATGTAAACAAGTGATCAGCATTGTGTTTCAATAAAACTTTATTTATGAACATTGAAATGTGAAGTCATATGATGTTTGGGTGTCACAAAATATTTTTCTTTTTTAAATTATTTAAATTATTTTTAAAATTATTGCTCTTTTTTGTTTTACTTCAGGTTTTTTTTTCCTATGGGTTGTGTGTGCTCACCAGAGAGAGAGCAAGGTAAAGTAAGAAATTATGAGGGCCAGCAGGTGGTGTAGTGGTTAAGGCACTGGGCACTCCCACATGGCTGACCATGGTTCAGGTCCTGGACCTAGTGGCTTACATTCTCACTTTCCCTTTCTCTCCCTCTGTGTCTCTCTCTGGTCAAATTAAAATAAATGAATAAATAAGCAAAATTAAAATAAATCATTTTTTTAAAAAAAAGAAATTACTCCTCAGGAGGCATGGCCATGTTGCAATTCCTTCTCCTCCATTCTCCTCTTGAGATTTGGGGCACATGAGCACATGTGCCCCGAGTGATTTTCAAGTTGCTGGTTTGGGGACTAGAACCACACAGCTGGCCCTGTTAAATCCAGTACCTTAACCTCCATGCTACCTGCTGGCCCAGCTATGGCATTTTTAATGGTTTTTTTTCTCATTTATTTCTTCCATGAATGAGAGAGACAGAGAGGGAGGTAGAGAACAGTACTTGCAACAGGATCTCGGCACCACCATCCACCCAAGCCTGTCAGCCTTCTGTCATAGGTGCATGTTTGTCCACATAATCAGAGATCTCTGGACAAGAAATGGGGACCTTCCCATGTGGATCAGCCCTGCAGAACATCATGTTTTACTGCTGTGTCACACCCAGCCCCTATTTTTTTTGACTACCATTTAAAAATACACAAACTATTCTTAGCTCATGAGCTAGATTTGGCCCACAGGGGCTGTCCACTGACCTTGACCCGAATGAAGGGTGCTGGTGTGGAGATGGAGACATGGTGGCACGGGGCTCAGGGCTTTTTAGGCTGACAGATTGCCTAGAGGTGGGAAAGAAGAAGAAGCCTAGATAGGAGTGGATAGGGCCAGCTGGTAGCATGTTGGTAGAGGTGACTGGATCCACATGGCTGATGGTGCAGTTCAAATCCCAGACCCAACAGCTTGAAAAACACGCTGAGCAATGTGCATACGTATCCGAAATTTTGAGAGTAGAATGAAGAAGAAGGGATTGCAGCATGACTATCCCTGTGGGGGTGGGGGGTTGCTTTCTCACTTACCCTCTCTCTCTGTCTCTTTCCAGCAAGAAAGGGACAACATTTGCATGCATCCCCTAGCATATATTTTTTTAAAATGGTGGGACCAGCAGATGGCATAATGGTCATGTCACTGGACTCCCATGCATTCAACTGCGGTTCAAGTCCCAGACCCGGTGGCTTAAAACTTATACCAAGCATGTGTGCCCAACATCCCAAGAGGAGAATGGAGGAGAAGGAATTGTGGCCTGGCCATCCCCCCGGGGGTGATTTCTTGCTTTCTGTCTCTCTGTCTCTCCAGTGAGCACACGTACCCTATGGCAAATATCTCTCTAAAAAAAAAATGGTAGGGGTCGGCAGGTGGCGTGGTGGTTAAGACAGCTGGATTCCCACATGACTGATCACAGTTTAAGTCCTGGACCTGGCAACCAGCTTTCTCACTTTCCCTCTCTCTTGGTCTCTCTGGTTAACTTTTAAAAAGAAAAATAAAATAATGACAATGAATAAAAATTAAATTTAAAAATGGTCATTAAAAAAGATAGGCCCTGATAAACCCTAGGAGGGAACTTGGACTTTACTCTGTGGCTCACTGATGGACTTTCAGTGGAGTGAGGAAGTCGTTTGTTTACACATGTTTATGTCTACTGAGCTCCAGGCACTAGCTGGGAAGCTCCTTCAGACCAAGTAGCCAGGAAAGGTTTTCTGAGAAGGTAGCTGAGACTTAACTACAAAACCAGGTTTACGGGGTGATATAACCTTTAATTCTTAACAATTATCTGTGAGGAGGGATTAACTGATCCTCATTTTACAAGTGAAAAAAATGAGTCTCAGCAAGGTTGCCTAAGGTCACAAAGCTAAGAGGTGGTAGAGTCAGTATTTTAAGTGCTCTGAGTTCAGACCCTGCCCCAGGCATTTATTAACTAAGTAACCTTGGCTATGGCAATCACCTCTTAGAGTCCCCACACACTAACAGCAATTCCTTCTTTTTTCCTTCAAGAAGCATAACTAGTGACATTTGTACATTAAAAATAATTGTAATGAAGAAGCTTCTGCATGGCAAAAGACACAGTAATTAGTGTGAATCGACAGCCCTCAGAATGGGAAAATATTTTTGTAAACTATGCATCAGATAAGGGTTTGATAACCAGAATACATAAGGAACTAAAGAAGCTGTTTGGAAAAAAGATGATGAACCCTATTAAAAGATGGGAGAAGGAGTTGAAAAGAACACTCACTAAAGATGACATACAAATAGCCAGAAGACATATGAAAAAATGCTCAATGTCCCTCATCTTAAGGGAAATGCAGATCAAAACAACGAGATACCACCTAACCCCAGTCAGAATGGCTAAGATTAAAAAAGCAAAAAATGATAAGTGTTGGCGGGAGTGTGGTGAAAGGGGAACTCTCTTACACTGCTGGTGGGAATGTAAATTAGTCCAACCACTGTGGAGAACAATTTGGAGATTCCTCAAAAACCTACAAATAGAACTGCCATATGATCCAGCAATCCCATTTCTTGGCATCTACCCAAAGGACAGAAGAATTTCTCATTGGAAAAGTGCTTGCACATCAATGTTTATTGCAGCACTTTTCACGATTGCTAAGACATGGAACCAACCCAAATGCCCCCGTAAGGCTGAATAGATTGAAAAACTGTGGCACATATACTCTATGGAATACTATTCAGCCATTAAGAACAACAAACCCCTGGCTTTTGACAGAAAGTGGAAGAATATGGAAGATTTACTGCTGAGTGAAGCAAGCCAGGCTATGAAGGAGAGACACTGTATGCCCCCACTTAATATATACCGAATGTCCGCACTCTATAACTAAAACTGACGGGCTAAAGGATGTACAAACACAAGAGGTGGATGTGAATGCCAGATGTGGTGTATATGGAGGAGTGGGGCCTGGGGAAGAACATTTGGAGGAAGGATACGAAGACAGCATTGTTGAGACAGGGAGGTAGTGTTGTTATATTTTGTTCAACTCGACTGGAAGAAATGTTCATATATTGAAATGATCACCTTGTAAGCTAAATAATGTGATTGAATGTATTAAAAAATGTAAATAAAAATAAATAAATAAATAGATAGATAGATACATAAATAAATAAAATTGTAATGAGAGCCCAGCAGATGGCGTGGTGGCTAAGGCTCTGGACACTCCCACAGAGCCGACCACGGTTCGAGTCCCGGACCTGGGAGCTTGCTTTCTCACGTTCTCTCTCTCTCTCTGTGTCTATCTGATCAAATTAAAATAAATGAGTAAATAAATTTTTAGAAAATGTAGTGAGGGCCTACTATGTGCCAGGACTGTTTGACAGCTTCAGACATGAACAAAACAAAGATTCCTACACCCACAGAGGGTGAGGAAAGAGGACTGGAATTTTAGATAAGATGGTCAAGGTAAACCTCACAAGGATGTGCCATTTGAAATGCCAAAGGTGGTGAGGGAGTTAGCCACATAGATATTTTGAAAAAGAGTTCTGGGGTCTAGCAGGTGGCATGGAGGTTAAGGCACTAGATCTCACATGCCCAACTTCGTAGTTCAAGTCCTAGACCCGGCAGCTTGAGAATCACGTTGAATATGTGTGCATGTATGCCCAAAATCCCTAGAGAAGTGTGAAGAGAAGGAATTATGGAGCGGCCATCCCCCTGGTGGGTGACTTCTTCTCACTTTCTCTCTCCGTGTCTCTCTCTGACAAGTGTTCTTCTATAGCAAGAATAAAAGAGAAAAATAGAAAAAGAAAGAAAGAAAGAAGAGAAATAGAGAGAAAAAGAAGAAAGAAAGAAAGAAAGAAAGAAAGAAAGAAAGAAAGAAAGAAAGAAAAGAAAAGAAAAGAAAAGAAAAGAAAAGAAAAGAAAAGAAAAGAAAAGAAAAGAAAAGAAAAAAGAGTTCCAAGCAAAGAAAAGGAAGAGCTGGTGCAAGGGCCCTGAGGCGAGAAGCTTGGTATGTGGAACAGCTAGAAGGTCAGTGTGGCTGGAACAAAAAGAGGGATGTAGAGAGTGGTAGGAACCACTCTCTACACTAACCAGCAGTTAGTGTAACGGCTATGTCACTAGATTCCCATTTAGTCAACTGCGGTTCGAGTCCCAGGCCCGGTGGCTTAAATTCACACCAGGCGCGTGTGCATGCGTGCCCAAGATCCCGAGAGGAGAATGGAGGAGAAGAGATTGCGGCGTGGCCATCCTCCCTGGGGGGGGGGGGGGGGTGATTTCTTGCTTTCTGTCTCTCTCTCTCTCTCTCTCTCTCTCTGTCTGGCGAGCACACACACCCTACAGCAAAAAAAAAAAAAAAAAGAGAGAGAGAGTGGTAGGAGATGAGGTCCGAGAGGTGATGAGGAGAAGTAGGGAAAGGGTTGGGCTCACACAGGGCCTTGTAGGATATTGTAAGAAACTTGGTTTTCCTCTGAAGTTCACTACTCAAGACCCAAGCATCTAGATTCTATGTGTAGTGTCCCCCGAAGCCTGTGGTTCTGTGCCCAAGAGCAACAACCATGCCCACCAGATACTAACAGGCAGACTTGCCTCAGACTAGCTAGCCACCCAAGGAAAGAGTGACATTAGAAGAGACTGGGACAGGGAGCCAGCAGTTAGCATAATGGCTATGTCGCTGGACTCCCACATAGTTGACCGCGGTTTGCGTCCCGGACCCGGTGGCTTAAAACTCACGCCAGGCGCGTGTGCCTGCGTGCCCAAGATCCTGAGAGGAGAATGGAGGAGAAGGGATTGCGGTGTGATCATCCCCCATGGGGGGTGATTTCTCGCTTTCTGTCTCTATGTCTCTCTCTGTCTGTCTGGCGAGCCACACGCCCTATAGTGAAAACCTCTCCCCCCCAAAAAAAGAAGAGATGGGACAGCCCCTTCAGAGATCCCAGGTGCACAACGATAGCTACTTCTCTGCAGCAGACGGGACTGAGGTCACACAGCTGACTCCGAGACCTCCTAACCCTTGGAAAGTGGGCTGCCTTAGAGAGCACATGCTGGGGCTAGGGGCATGCAGAGATGCATCAATGATTTTTCACGATCTCCGTTTTCAAGATTCACTGGTTCTAGCCCAGTCTTAGGGTGATAAGAACACACGGAGAGGTAGGCAGGGTCTGGTCCAAGCTGCTCTGGAAGGACCCTGAGGACACCCTGCCTACTCTAGTCCCCTCCCCACCTCAGGTCGTGGTTGGAGAGGGTTGGGAGAGTTGGTAGAGGGGGCAGAGAGAGATTTCAAACCTTTCGGGGGCAGACTTGACACTCATCTCCCACTCCTACTAGGAATCTAGTTCATTCTGCCCCCAGGCCTTCTGGGGTTTTTGTTTGGGGGATCTGTTTGTTTTTGTTTGCTTCTACATCTGTTTCTGAACTCCTTCTGTTTGGTTCTTTGCTTTAAATAGATCAGTGGTGGCCTCAGACTGTGTGTGGGGCCTGACTTCCGTCACTGGGACTTCCAATAGCCTCCCTCAGCCCCTCCTGCCTCCCTGAGGAAGTAGTTCAGGGCCCAGGAGCACAGGTCAACATAAAAATGAGGTGTCCCTCGTGGACCTGGTCTTAAGACAAATACAGTGACAGCTCTCTTAAGTATCCAACAAAAACAGGCTCTTCGTGAGAGCCCCAGGGGCTTTCTTCTGTCCTTAAGGAATCTGAAACCAGCCAAGTTCCATGCAGTTCTGCCAAGAAATCCACATTCTAGTCCAGGAAAATTCTTGGAGCCACATGCTCCCCTGCCCCTCCCAACACAGGCACCACAGGGCACCTGTAAATAAATCCTTTGTCTCATCTGAGCTCAGTGTGAATTCCTCAGCGGTTAAAAATGTTGGTTTGTTTCTTCCTGCTCTTTGCAGGCTGCTACAATTTCACTGGAGACATTTTCTTCATTCCCCCTTCCTACCCCCAGCGGAGAATCCCTTTACCTTTGGGCATCCTCCTCTTTTGCATCTCTGAGATCTTCACAGGACATTGTCCTAAGCTATTCTCCCACAGAGAACTGTCAGATAACTAAGTCTTCAGCCCACTCATGGTTCCATTTACCCCAACACTCTAGGAATGTGCTCATTTAATGGACAGTTTTCTAAAAACACACTAAGGAGGTGTGGCGATACACAGAAAGTCAAAAATGGGGTCTTTTTTAAAAAACACTTTATTTTTAATGACATAAGTCTTTCTTATATTTTAATTGCCGGAGGACATATGTGCTTACCAGAGAGAGAAAGAGGAATAAGACATCCTTTAATGGGACAGTGTCACGCCACAATCCCTTTTTCATTTCTCCACCCTAGTAGGATTTGGGGGCATGCACACACATATGCCCATGTGTTTTTCAGGCCCCTGGGGCTGGGATTTGAACCACAGTAGGCCATGTAGGATCTGGCTTCCTTAAACACAGTACTAATGAACCAGTCTAAATCTTTTCTTTAAATATTCAGCATGTGGACAGCAGGTTAAGGTGCTAGACTCCCACGGGCAACTGTGATTCAAATCCTGGACCCAGTGGCTTGAAACTCATGCTGGGCACATGTGTGTATATGCGTAAAATCCCAAGAACAGAATAGAAGAGAAGAGATTGCAGCAATGGTCAACCTCCTGGGGAGTGAGTTCTCACTTTCTCTTTCTCTCTCCAGTGATCACATGCAAAAAAAAAAAAAAAAAGTATATATATCTCCATATATATGGAGATATATATCAATAATCAATAAATATAGGATATACACACACACATGTGTATGAGTATATATACATTCAACATGCAAAGACATTGGTTATTGGGAGGAAAGATGAGTATCTCCACCCCCCCGGCAGTCTGTGATATCTACATTGTCCTCTCTACATCTTTGTCTTCCAGTCTTTCCATTCCTGCCATAGAATGCCAACACGTGGAGACAGTACATTCCCCGGGGACAGGAGCCAGAGCTGTCACTGTGCCTGGTGTGACAGGACCATGTGAGGGAGCGTTAAGGGCACAGGTGTGGTGTTTACAAAACACATGCCTGGGCTGATGAGGCCTATCTCTACCTCTGACTACCTGTGCTAGCCTAGGTAGGTTATTTATTATTATTATTATTTTTGCTATAGGGCTTGCACACTCACCAGAAAGACAGAGAGAGACAGAAAGTGAGAAACCACCCTCCCCCCAGGGGGGATGGCCACACTGCAATCCCTTCTCCTCCATTCTCCTCTCCGGATCTTGGGCACGCATGCACATGCGCCAAGCGTGAATTTAAGCCACCGGGTCCGGGACTCAAACTGCGGTCGACTACATGGGAGTCCAGCGACATGGCCATTACACCAACTGCTGGTCCCGAGTATTAGCTTTCCTGTATTATCATTGTAGCAATATGCATCTGATATTAAAAATAGAAATATACGTACATGTTCATGAAGCACATTCCTCTTCAAAGAGCTACGGAAAGCAAGATTTGAGCAAATGTTTCATTTCTTTGAATATTTATATGCACAGAAGTTACCCCAATTGCAGAGTCTTTATAAATCCACGAGCCCATGCCGAAATGCTTGTACCCTGTGCCCTCCCTGGCAGCCCATCCCAGCCCCACATGAAAGTCAGAGAGGAAAAAGGCAGAGAGCCAGCGGCTCCTTCTCCAGTCTGGCAGTGTGTGGCAAGCAGGGGGCAACAAGGGTTGGGACTTTGGCAGGAGGAGTGAAGTTCCCAGCCAAGGAGTGACCAACCAAGCATGAGGCAGAGCCTTGCTCTCCTTCTGTCACACACAGCCCCAACAAATACAATACTCTCAATGCTACACAACAGCCCAGCACACACACACAACATTACAAACACCCCTAGATGCCAGCAAAGCTTCCTGCTCCCTCTACCCTTACTCTCTGCCTTTTTCTCTAGAACAGACCCTAATAGTAGCTAAGATTGGAAACTGAGGCGGGTGGTAGGACTGTGCACAGACATGGAATTAGACTATGTAATCCAGGCTCATCTGTAGACAAGCCGTGCGCCTTGGTGAGAGAGTTCCTCTCTCTGGGGTTCAGTTTCCTCGTCTTCCTTTTTTATTTTTTTAGAGATTTTTGCCTTAGGGCATATGTACTCATCAGAGAGAGACAGAGTCAGTGAGAGGGAAAATGAGAAATCACTTCCCAGGGAAGATGACCATGCCACAACCCCTTCTCTTCCATTCTCCTCCCAGGATCTTGGACACACACACATGTGCCTGGCATGATTTTCAAGCCAATGGGTCTGGGACTCAAACCACAGTCAGCCACGTGGGAGTCCAGCAATGTAACTGCAATGCCACCTCCTGGCCCCAAAAAACTTCTTGGGTTCTCTGAGGTTTGAACTCAGGACCTTCAGATTATGAGACTGATGCACTCTGCCTCCTGCCCAAAGAAGGCACCCTCCTTGTCTTTCAAATAATAATGATGATGGCTACACGGGAGACATATTGTTGGGCTTACTATTTCTATTACCGAGAAAAGGATGGCAAAAGGACAGGAGAGGGATGACAAAGAGACTCAAGGTAAAACCTCTGAAAGAAGGAAATCCCATACCCCAGAAAGAATCAGTAGCCTTTGTCCTCTTGATAAGTTTCCGAGTGTCCACAGTACCCTTCCTTCCAGCCACGGCTGTCCTTGTCATCCTCCTCTCTGACAATGATTCTTCTCCAACCCTTCGGAATTTGGAGAAAAAGACAAAGACTTTCTTGCAATTTTGCGTACATTCTGGCTGGCTCCTGGGCCTCCTTAAGATGACTGCTCCAGGAAACATGGAGGCACCAGACCCTGCTTCCACATGGCCTGTATTTGCAGACGTGATTGCAGCTTGGCTTCTCTGAGGATCAGCGTTCTCCTACCTGGTGGCCCACACAGAGCCAGCTTGTTACAAAGCTGCCCCATGTGCACCATGCAGCTTGCTTAAAGCTCTGTGTTCTGGCAACAAACTCAAAGAGGGTCAGGCCAAATGGAACACACACATCCGCCCTTGCTCCAGCACTAGAGAGAGTTTCAGAAGTGTGCTTTTCTGTCTGCACATTGGCTGAACTGTCCTATATTTATGAAGAAAAATGGAAAACAACACATGGGCAATTCCTCAGTAGTCTACAGCCAGAGGAGAGTATGCGGCCCTGGTCAGACAGCAGGGAGAGGGATACTCTCCAGCTATGCTGTAGAGAGTGGAAGTCTGGCAGTCACACCTACCATGAATTGGGCATTCATGCTGTACTGTGAGCTACGATGTCACTAATCCTCTCACTGACTCTGTGTGGTAGGACCATTACTATACTCTTAATATTACTATTATTATACAGGCACACTGAGGTAAACTAACTTGCCAAGATTTCAGTATGGAAGAGCTAGGATTCGATCCCAGGGAACCCACCTTCAGAGCCCAAACACTAACCACTACACTATCCCACTTCTACTTTTTTTTTTTTAAAGAATAATTTTATTAGGTCATCAGAAAAGTCATGATGTATTTTTCCATGTTTTTCTATGTAAAAAAAAAGCGTCCTGACTTTCCCAACAATCCAATATTTTGTCATTATTATTTTTTTTTAACATTGCTACAGGGCATGTGTGCTCACCAGAGAAGGGCAGAAAGACACACACACACACAGAGAGTGAGAAAGCAGGCTGACACATCCGGGACTCAAACCATGGTCAGCCATGTGGGAGTCCAGCACCTTAACCACCATGCCACCTGCTAGCTCCACACTATTCCACTTCTGTTATCATGTTCCTCATCACTGTTATTATAAAGAACCAAGTGGAAAAGAGGAGAAAAGAAACTTTCCCACAGTGCAAGCCTGAGGCGTCCTCTCCGATGATGTGCTCCCAGCAGGCCGGAAAGTAGAGAAGTGTAGGAACCTGAGTGGGATTGGTTTCCCGATGTCCTCTGGTCTCTTCTGCCCAAAAACAAAAGGCACAAGAGAACAGAGGGTGAGCTCAGCACCGAAGGGGTCACTTCTAGATTTAACCAGGGTGTCTGAGCATTTCAGACTTAGTCCAGGGGCCGTCCCCACTGGGTTTCTTCATCCAGACCTGCTTCTTAGGAAGTAAAGTTGCATGGCTGCTGGACAATCCCTTCCCGACATCCACACCAACAGTGTAATTGCTGGACCAAGGCGCTAAACACGCGTCTTGGTGGCCACCAAAAGTCACTAGAACACTTTCATCTGGTTGTATAAATTGAGGTATAACTTTCTACCCCAGAACTAGAAAATAAGATTTGAACCTAGGCATTACTATGTCCTAAGTCACCTGTCCTCCCTCACAAAGGACAAACCCCAAACTCCAATCTCACCCACGTGTGAGGGTGGGTAGCGAGTCAGATATGAGCCAGAAGTGGAGGATCTAGATCTCTTGGCACTGCCCATGGCACTGCCCGTGGGAAACACCCCAAACTGCCCACCTGCATTTTCGCAGTTGGGAACATCCTACTTCTCAAGACGGCTACTCAGCACAGAGGAGCTGATGGAACTCAGAGCGCACTCAGTGCTGAGCTTGGTTGCCCTCAAGTAACCTTACGCTCATTAACATATCATTTGCATCGACTCATGGAAAGTGATTACATAACAAGGCCCAGTGGAGCATGTACTGAAGTGACATATAAAAGCACTGAACACAGAGATCAGGGCGCTAGTATCCACCCTCGGAGCCAGCCCGATCCTACCTCTCAGAAGTGGACTTTCACTTTCATTTCCTGCTGTTTGATACTTTTGTTTTACCTTGCTATAAAGTTCCATCCTACCACACGTAAGTCTCTTGTACGAAGTCTTTCTTCCAAGAAGACAAGAACTGAGGTATTCATCTCCGGGCTAACACATGGACACACGGCCTACAGTACAGGCTGTGTACAGGATCCCAGTAGTGCACCTCATGTCACATTTCACGAATAGTGTCATGCGGCTGGAAACAGGGTGGTATTTTTAACCAGAATTGTGTGCTTTTAAACATCTGATAATGCTAGCAGCAGCTACTACATGTCACAGGGCCCCTATGGAGATATTCCAAGATGGACACTCTTTTATTTATTTGTTTATTTATTTATTTATTTACTTACTTACTAGGTTTTTTTAAAAAGCTTTTTATGTGTTTTGTTTTGTTTTTGTCATAGGGCACATGTGCTTGCCAGAGAGAGACAGAGAAAGGGAAAGTGAGAAATCCCCCAACTCCCCAGAAGGGATGGCCACACCATAAACACATCTCCAGTTTCCTCTCTGGATTTTGGGCACACACACACACACACACACACACCCAGCATGATTTTCAAGTCACTGGGTCCAGGGTTCAACATGGTCGGCCATGTGGGAGTCCAGCACCTTAAGCACCATGCCACTTGCTGGCCCTGACACCCTTTTATTTTTTAATTTACTTATTTCTTCCCTAAAAGAGATTGCCATTTCCTCCCATAGGATTTCGAAGCCATGATCCATCCCCAGTCTCTAGCCAGCCTGAATCCTAGGCAACCATGTGCCCAGTATACTCAGGGAGGTCTCCAGATGTGAACCAGGACCCTTCCGAGGTGAGATAGCCCCATGGAGAACTGCGTTTTTCTTCTGAACCCCTGTCTAGCTCCCTCAACACCCTTTTGATTGACTGTTTCTTGTGAAAGACCAAAGTGAAAGAATAGTTTAGAAGATTTGAAAGGGGGACTGGCAGTTAGCATAATGGATATGTCCCTGGACTCCCATGTAGTCAACCATGGTTCAAGTCCTGGACCTGGTGGCTTAAACTCACGCTGGGCACGTGTGTGTGTGTGTGTGTGTGTCCAAGATCCCAAGAGGAGAATGGAGGAGAAGGGATTGCGGCATGGCCATCTCCCCCGGTGAGTGATTTCTTGCTTTCTGTCTCTGTCTCTCTGTCTTTCTGGCGAGCGCACACGCCCTATAGCAAAAACCTCTCCCCAAAAAAGAGAAGTAAAAAAAGAAGATTTGAAAGGAACTTAGAAGAAAACCTTCTTTTACAGATTTGGAAAATGAGACCCAGAGAAGTTAAATCCTATCACTTAGCTTATCTGTTGAGATGGTCTCTTTCTGGAGACAGAAACTTGGGTTGGAGTACTATTATAATTCTTCCTCTCTGAATTCCCTGTGACTTCGGTGAAGTTACTCATAAGCCTTGGTTTTCTCATCTATCTTCCGGACCTGGTGCAAAGATAACATGAGATCCTCAGCACATGGAAACGTTTTATGAGAGATTCCTGATTATACACATGCAGTGTTATGAAAGGCGCTTTCCACCATGCTACTCTTGTTTTTCTTTACTGAAAAGATCAGAGATGCAATGGTGGATTTGGGGAATATTTGTGCTGTCTTTCCCTGTGTTGGGTTCCCTTTTAACTTAAAATCCTATCTCCTCTGTTCCTCAGGATGGGGCAGAACCTGGCTGGCCTTAACAGCCTCCAGTCCTACAGATGTCACCGCTGTCAGTGGAGGACAAAACCCTAAAGGAAAGGGGGAAAAAATAAATCTTTTGTTTTTGAAGCCAAATAGCCCAAAATGCAGCTAGAAAAGTTCCATGAAAGTTTGGCTTTTACCAACACAGAGCGGAAACAAAGCTGATCCCTTCCCTGGCCATGCCCTCTGACCCGCTGCCTGGAAGACCTCTGCTCTCTCAGCCCCCAAACTGGCTTCAGGGTTTTCCTGGAGAGGTTGAGGGAGCTGAGGGAGCTTTGATGGTTGGGAAGGGAGAGTTTTCACACCAGCCCCTGCTTCCAAATGACAGGGGGAGTTTAACAATTCATATTCATGAGCCCTGTTTCCAGCCTGTAGTTTTTCAGGCAAGGTGAGTTTAAAGGGAGGAGTGTATTACCAAAATGACCCTCCTGCCACCACCTTTGGCAACAGGGCCCAAGACTCCGGTTGCAAACATTTAACTGGGTGAATCGCCTTTCCTTCTGTCTCCCCTCCACTCCCCTTCCTCTCACCCTGTAGACATTAAGTTCATTCTTTCCAGCTAACAAGGGCCACTGTGTCTCCTCTGGTGTCTGTTCATTCGGAATCTTGAATCCGTGTCATGTAAAATGTCCATAAGTCCCTTCAGTCACCATACCACAAGGGATGGCAATTCTTTGCTGTTAAACTTGGCACTAGCCACACTCCTGGAGCTGGGACGAGTGTTCTGTCTGCTCCTTCAAATCCAGCTTTTTGCCGTGAGTGAAGGACATCCCAGGCCCTCAGGATGAGCTCAGGAAGAAACAGAAAAGGGTGAGAATGCTGAGGCAGTCTCCATTCATCTGGGAGGAGGGGGTATTGCTGATTTCCCACAGTCGGTCCCAACATAGCTGGACTATTCTAATCGGCAGCAGGTGGAGGCGGAAAAGCAGGAGAGCTGGGTAGTAGACTCACTCAGTTTGGAGACCCATCTTTGACCCCGGTTTTCTCTCCTCAGTAAAATGGACGAAAGGATTTGCCTTCTCTCCTGCACCAGAAAATGGAAAAGATGGAAAGATGGCGATTTCGGAGGAGCTTTGTGACTAGTCAAGTGTACTGCAGCGGCTGCAGGGCCCTGGATTCTAAAGTCCTCACACAGTTGTAGAGGTTGTTGCTAAGGGGCGGCCATGATTAAATGATGACCAGGCAGATCTGAAGTGAAGGTAGACCGTGGACCTCTCACAGCAGAGGGCCGGGGAGGAGGCTTCACTTGGCCTATCTCACTTAATTCTCACATTAGCATGTGGACGAGGTGCTTTTCTTATGCCCCTCTGGAGGCAAGGAAACAGGCCCAGCAAGGCCAAACGGCTAGCTCAAGGGCACTGGAGAGAGTCAGGGTTTGAACCAGGATTTTCTGTGTGACCTCAGTGAAGCTACTTCAGAGCTCGGAGCCTCAGTTTCCTTTTCAGCAAAATATATATATTGGGATCAGCAGTTAGCGTAATGGCTATGTTGCTGGACTCCCATGGAGTTGACCGCGGTTCGAGTCCCGGACCCGGTGGCTTAAACTCACCCCAGGCGCATGTGCATGCATGCCCAAGATCCCGAGAGGAGAATGGAGGAGAAGGGATTGCAGCGTGGCCATCCTCCCTGGGGGATGATTTCTCACTTTCTGTCTCTCTGTTTCTCTCTGTCTTTCTGGCGAGTGCACGTGCCCTATAGCAAAAACCTCTAAAAAAATAGATAGATAGATAGATAGATAGATAGATAGATAGATAGATGTAGCTGTGCAGGATGATCTGCAAAACCCTTTCAGGCCTGAGAATCCTAGACCACCATTCTTTTTTCTCTTTTAATTGCCAGAGGGCACGTGCACTTAGCAGAGACGGATGGATGGGGCCACAGGGGAGGGGGGAGAAAGCACCCCAGTGGTCGGGCAGCTGTCCCTTCCCTTCCACTTCTGCTTCCCATCAGAATTTTGGGCACACGTGTACATTTTTCCAGCCACCAGGGCCAGGATTCAAACAGCAATCAGACATGTGGGATCTTATTCCCTTAACTACGAGGCTATAGGGCTGGGTCCCTGGACCACCATTCTTAAGGATTTTGTTTCGTTTTGGTTTTCCATAATAGAACACATGGGGAACAAGAGAGAGAGGGAGAGAAAGGGAGAGAGAAAAGCACCTCTCCTTGCCCCCCACCCCAAGTCTGGTCACACCGTGAGCCCCTTCCTCCAACCCTCCTGTGAGGACCCTGGGCACGTGGGCACACACACTCAGCATGCCTTCAGGCTGACTTAGTCAGGGTCTTGAACCACAATCGGCATGTGACTTCCAACTCCACAGTCTGATAAGCTACCAACTGAGGCAAGGCCTGGAGCCCCAGTCCTGACTGTCCACCTGACAATATAACAAGTCCAGATCCGTATTCCAGGGTGGTCCACCCCTTGTGGGGTAGACAAGCTGATGGCTGGGTCATCCAGCACAGGCACACTCCTGTGCAGGCCCTCACTGGCTGCCTCTTCCAGGGTCACAACACAATCTCGGCCAGTGGGGCCCCTGCTGTGTCAGAGAAGCTGGTCAGGTAAGAGGCTCCAGGCCAGGGAGCAGGCCAGATGGACACGGCTTTTCCCAACAGAGGAAATACTCTCCTGGCACCCGGCCTCCTGGGCTGTGAGCAAACCAAGAAGGGCCTCAGTGTGGCCAGCTGACAGCGAGCACTGGGAGCTGCCAGCCCGTGCCCACTTCCTCCGGTCAGCCCTTTCTCTTCGCGGTCTCCCTGGGGTGCTGCTCTGCCCCTCTCGCAGGGTCCCACGGAAAGGAAGCTGGGGTGGGGGGGGAAGTGCAGGCTGCGGCAGGCTTGCTCCTAGCCCAGCCTCTTCGAGAGGCCAAAGGCTTGACTCTGTGGGAGTTGCTGGGGATGCTCCAAAACCGGAATGGCTTCAGAGCCTCCAGAAAGATTTCCTGTCTCACCTTCACCCCCGCCGCCTGCTCTTCCCAGAATATGAGAGGCACGTCTTCCGGAAAGCTCTTGCTGACAAGGGAGATTACCTTCCGAGCTGTCATAAACATACCAGGAGGGAGAGTCATGCAGTTAGAGGAAGAGAACTTGGCCTTGAGCTGATACTCTTGGCAAAACCTTCAGTGGAGGCCTCAGCAACTCTTTGCCTCAGTTTCCCTCCCCAGGGTGAAAATGAGGCCCAGTCAGATTTGTGACAGCTTGACTCAGTGGGAGTAGCTAAGAAACTTCAACACGCATAACTGGGTACAATACGACCTAGGGTCACACAGATTTGCATTGTTATAGGATAAAAAAACTTTTCAACCGGGGCCAGCAGTGGCATAGTGGTTAAGGTGCTGGATTCCCGCATGGCCAACCATGGTTTGAGTCCCAGACCTGGTGGCTTGCTTTCTCACTTTCCCTCTCCCTCTCCCTCTGGTAAATTAAAAAATTATAATAACAAATAAAGTTAATAAGAATAATTCTTTAAAAAAACACTTTTCTATTTGTCTATGCTTGTCTGTTGCTGATCTCATGACCTGTGAGCACCTGGCCAGAGTCCCTGGGATTCAGAAAAGGGGGTAGTTACCATTTTACCAGACCTGATCCAATTTAGAGAAACTGATTTTTTTTTTTTTTTTAACTTCTACAGAGCCACCTGTTCCCTGCAACAGCTGGTAAATGAATACTATGTGAAAGATGCTGGGCCCTGTGGGTCCCCTGGAAGCCGAGTCCCCAAGTGCCAAGGAAACAGGATTGTCAGTTGCAGCAGAGTTAGGGTTTCTCACCAATTCCCTTCTTCCTTATACATGATGTATTAATAGAATCTTCTCTCCAAAGACTAAGAAAAAAAAAAAAAAAGTCCTAGAATTTTTTCCAGAACCCTCCCAATCCCATCTTCTTACTTCCAGACAATCCCTATTAGTAGGCAGAACCCACGGAGTTCAAGGTGCCATTTATCTGAGAGAGCATCTCTGTGGGCATGAGGACAGCTGGAGTCCGACAAACGTGGCAGACATAGAGGACACTAAGTGAGTCATGTGGCCTGTCTCTGCTCCATTGTTCTCTGCCTGTGTAAAGCGAGCAGAGCCTCCTTAGCTCTTTGAGATGACTGAGAAGCACGTGAAATACCAGGGCAAGCTTTTGAGTAAAAACGATAAAACCCTCTGAAAGATTTCAGGGATATTTAATAACTGCTTCCACTTGATAATTGAGGGAGAGAAAGTTATGTTTTGTGCCCACTGGTCATTATATGGTTTTGGTAAGTCAGTCAGTTAATTTTCCTTTACCAGGCACCATCTATAGGGCCCAGGGGACTTTACAGGCCAAACTCTGTCACCATAAGGCCATCTCCATGCAATTACACTTTCCCTTCGGGTGTGGTCTTCAGATGGGGCAGCTGGCTTTGAGTGGTTTTCCAGGCTAGTGGTGGTTCCATGCTGACCCATTCCTCTCCTCTGAAGTGGTCTCCTTGGAAGCCACAGTCACTTTTGGGCAGGGGAGGCTGGTGGGGAGTTGAGGCAGGAACAGAGCTGACAGGCTCACAGGAACCTGTGGCCTTGGGCAAAGCTGGACCATAATCCCCTGAGTATAGCAGCCCTTCCCCAGGTTAAAACCAGCAGGTCTTCAGACATACTTAACCACCACTTAGGCCCTTAGATAACATCACCTGCCCACCCAGGCATGAGCCTAAGCTTTTTTAAATTGGTTTAATATGTTTGGTTCTGTTTTACAGATTTTTAGCATCTTTGTCTATAAATATGTTTTAGGGAGCTTTTTCTTTTTCAGTTCTAAAATTTTGCACCCCCAGTGGGAATGGCCATACCACAGTCCCTTCTCCTCCATCCTCCACTCAAGATTTTGGACATGCACACACACACCCCCAGCATATTCTTCAAGCCACTGGGTACAGGACTTAAAAAGCACAGGAAGTCACCTTAACTGCCATGCCCATCAGCAGGCCTCACATTAGCAGTTTTTATTATTTAATTTTATTTTTTTTCCCTAGGGCATGTATGCTTACCAGAAAGAGACAGAGAAAGAGAAAGCAAGCAATCACCCCCAGGGGGAATGGCCATGCCTCAATCCCTTCTGCATTCTGCTCTTGGAATTTTAGGCATGCCTGCACAAGCCCAGTATGATTTTCCAGCTGTTGGGTCCAGGGTTTGAACCATGGTTGACCATGTGGGAGTCCAGGACCTTAACCATCACTGGCCCCTCAAATAAGTATTTAAAAATCACCAATGGGAGCCAGTAGGTGGCATAGTGGTTAAGGCACTAGACTCCCATAATGGCCAACCACAGTTTGAGCCCTGGGCCCAGCAGCTTGAAAATCATACTGGGCATGCATACATGCATGCCCAGGATACTAAGAGAGGAGAATGAAGGAGAAGGGATTGGGGCATGGCCATCCTCCCTGGGAGGTGATTTCTCACTTTCCCTCTCTCCTTTGCTCTCTCTGGAGAGCACCCACACCCTATGACAAAAACCTAAAGAAAAAAAATACTTATTTGACAAATAAATTGGTACATTAAACTGATACTGATGAAGAGCCTACTGTGCAGTAGGCATTACTGTAAGCTTTGGAGGACATTGTATCAAAAAACACAGACCCAAATTCTCAGATCAGGGAGCCGTAAACAAGAAC
Organism: Tupaia tana; assembly: GCA_026018925.1. Lineage (NCBI taxonomy): Eukaryota > Metazoa > Chordata > Mammalia > Scandentia > Tupaiidae > Tupaia > Tupaia tana. The sequence continues at coordinate 41,243,144 of JAKSZU010000001.1, read as the reverse complement.
ATATGCAGTGCCAGGAAGGATCATGCTGTGAAGACAAGACGAGGTAAAGGAGAGCGAAATGGTGGGTACTATTTCAGAGAAACCTGAGGGAAACTCTGATCCCACTGAGGGGAGGCCCAAATGGTGTGAGGAAGGAAGCTGCTGGTGTAGCTGGGAAGTATTCCAGGCAGAGGGGATGGCGATGGCCAGAGCCAAGGCCCTGAGGCAGGAACGTGCTTGGTGTCTGAGGAGCGGCAAGGAGGCCAGCGGCTGGATGAAAGAGAAGGGGAAAGAGCAAGCCGGGAGGACATCAGAAACGCTGTTGGGGGCCAGAGCCAGGCCATGGCGTTACACGCCGAGTGCAGTGGGAAGATGTGAGAGGGTTTGGAGCAGCATGGAATAGATGGCTACATGGTGGATGATAAACTGCAGCGGCTGAAGTGGAAGCCAGGAGCTCACGGCAGTCTAATAGAGAAGCTGTAAGAGGACACACTTGGAAGGCAGAACCGAGGGATTTGCCAATAGATGGGAATGAATGAATCAAACTTCTTTCTCGAAATCTCTCAAATCAGCTGGTCTTCTCTGAGCTGAGAGAAATTTCTTTTTCTTTTTCTTTTTTTAAGAGAGATTTTGCTCACCAGAGACACAGAGAGAGACAGAGAGAAAGTGAGAACTCACCTGCCCAGGTAGGAAGGCCTTCTCCTCCATTCTTCTGTCAGGATTTTGGGCACACATGCACATGCACCCTGTGTGAGTTTCAAGCCACTGGGTCTGTGACTTGAACCGTAGTTGACCATGTAAGGAGTTCAGCACCTTTTTTTTTTTTTTTTTTTTTGAGAGAGGTTTTCACTTTAGAGAGTGTGCATTCGCCAGAAAGAGAAAGCGAGAAATCACCCCCTCAGGGGGGATGGCCACGCCGCAATCCCTTCTCCTCCATTCTTCTCTCGGGATCATGGGCACGCACGCACATGCGCCCGGCGTGAGTTTAAGCCACTGGGTCCAAGACTCGAACCATGGTCAACTACATGGGAGTCCAGCCACATAGCCATTAGGCCAAATGCTGGTCCCAAGAGTTCAGCACCTTAACCACTATGACACCTGCTAGCCCGAGAGAAATTTCTGTGGGGCCTTTTATTTATACATTGACTTTGGTCAGTTTTACTCATTTCTTCAGTCATGGGCTATTAGATCTATTATGGCAATAAGCGAGCTTCATTATCCACCCAACTCAAATTACCCTGGCCTTGTTTCTCAGAGGCCAAGCCAAGGAGGTTAGGACCAGGTGAAATCACTTGCTAGAAATTCCATTACTGGGGCCAGATGGTGGTACACCAGTACCACAGCTGGACCCACATGGGATGGCCCCAAGTTCATGTCCTAGTGTCTCCCTGTGCTGGTGCCCATGATCCTGGCTGGCTCAAGCTGGGGTTGGGTCATGGCATAGGGACCCTATTACAGGTTTCTCTCTCTCTCAGAGGAAATGAATAAACAAACAAAAACAAAAAGAAATTCCGTTACTGAGTTGCCGATTCTGTAGGCTACCTTAAGACATGCAGGCCTAGAAATAAATGCTTAACTTCTCTAGAGAAACATATTGCTAAACTTGAAGACAACAATGAAAAATATCCATGGGAATTGTGGGGAAAGGCTGTGTGATTTTCCTAGGAAAAATGGAGAAAACGTTTTTTGTTTTGGGTTTTTTTAATACATTTTTTTTTCAATTTGCCAGAAAGTGCATGTGTTCACCAGAGAGAAAGAGACAGAGAGAAAGTGAGAAAGCATACCCACAAGCAACGGACACACCACAATCCATTCTCCCCCATCTCTCCTCCTTCCAATATTTTGGCCATACACACACTTACGCACGCGCGCGCACACACACACACATACACACACATGCCTCGTGTGCTTTTCAAGCTTCAGGGTCCAGGACCCGAATCCCACTGTCAGCAATGTGGGATCCAGTTGCCTTAACCACCACACCATTGGCTGGCCCAACAGTTGTTTTAATAAAAACATTCTAAAAGTGTAGACATGTAGAGGGAGAAATCCAGAAGATTTCAGCATCTAGGCAAAACAAGCAAAAGCAAAACGAAAAACAGCTTCACATTATGATTACTAACGTCACTGCAAATTATCCTTTTTGTCATCACCACCCACAGCATAGTGACAGACACATTGCATGCCTGAGGTCACACTCCAGGCTCAGGCCTATTCTGCCTCTCTTCATTTTCCTAAATCAGACACTACTGAGGCAAGACGAATCTACAGGAAACTTGGTGAGGATAGAAACAATTTACGAGCAGCACAGATATTCCATCCGTTGGGTTTAATACAACACGCTTCACCTTGCACCTTATATTAGGTGTACTTGGATCAGAATATCAGGGACTATAAAAGATCTTATTTTCCCTAGAATCATAGAACAACACATACAGAATTGCTGAGAGGATCTGGTCCAGAGTTAAGATATTTAACCACTGGCATGTCGGGTCAGAAGGCAGCTGTGTAGACTAGTGCAGCATCAGCCCTGACCTCGTCCAGCTCCTCGAATCCCAAAGAGCTGGTGCCCAGGCAGGTGCAATGCTCTGACCAGACTCACGCCAATAGCTAACGTGTGAGTCTGTCCAAAACCCTTACTCCTGCTCTAGCGCTTTCCTCACCATAATAGTCTGTCCTATTGGGACCAGCAGTTAGCATAATGGCTATGTCGCTGAACTCCCATGTAGCCAACCGTGGTTCGAGTCCCAGATCCTGTGGCTTAAACTCACACCGGGCGCATGTGCATGCGTGCCCAAGATCCCGAGACAAAAACGGAGGAGAAGGGATTGCAACATGGTCATCCCCTCTGGGGGGTGATTTCTCGCTTTCTCTCTGTCTCTCTCTGTCTTTCTGGTGGTACACACACCCTATAGCAAAAACCTCTCAAAAAAAATAAATAAAAAATAAAAATAAAAAAATAATAGTCTGTCCTATTTCAATATTAAAAATCACATATAAATACCAAATAATGAATTACCATGGTCTCAGAACCACTTTGGTTTACGTACTAAAACTTCCAGGAGTGGGGCTGGCTTCAAGTGCAGTTCGAAAGAACCATTTTCTCTCTCCTCATCCCTCTCTTTCTTTTGAAAATTTTGCCAGAATTTTGCACGTGCACTCTCCAGAGAGAAAGGGAAAGGGAGAGAGCACACCCCCACATGGGGCGTGGTCCGGCTGCAATCCCTTTTCCTTCGTTTCGCCCTCCTGTCAGGATTTTGGGCATGTATGTACATACACCTCATGTGTTTTTTTTGTCTCCTGGTCTGAGACTCCAACTGCATGATAGGCAATATGGGATCTAGCTCCCTTAACCACCAGGCCATGGGCTGGCACTCTTTTTCTTTCTCTCTTTCTTTTTTTTAAAGAACTATTTTATTTAACATTATTTACTTATTTAATTTTAATCAGAGAGATAGAGAGAGAAAGTGAGGTGAGAAAGTAAGCTGCCAGGTTCGTGACTTGAACCACAGTTGGCCATGTGGGAATCCAGCACCCTTAACCACCATGCCACCTGCTGGTCTCTCTTTTTTTTTCTTTTCTAAGTTTAATTATTTATTCCATGAATGAAAGAGGCAGAAAGGGATACTCACCCCTCACAGGGCCCTGATGCTGTGAACTGCTCTCAGCCTCAGCCTGCCCAGATCACAGGCACACGCATGTCCAGCATACTCAGGGAGGTCTCTGGACTCGAACTGTGAACCTTCCTTTGTGGGTCTGCCTTGCAGTGAATTGCATCCCACAGCTATGCCACTGTTCAACTCCTCTCCATCTCCTATCAGTTTCTGTGATATTGGATTCCCTCTCGTAGACATTCCCCTCTGGGTGACAAGGTGGCTATAAAGCCTCTAGGCCCAACATCCTTTTAGGTCAAGACCAACAAGCAAGAATTATTTCTTCTCTCTTTCTTTCTCCTCCCTCTGACTGGGACATATGGATGGATGAACTGACAGACTGATGACCTGATCAGGTGCTCACTCTCTCCCACCTCCAAACGTGGGTTAAAAGGGAAGGACTGGTTTCCCCAGAGGAAACCTGGGTACTGTCACCGAAGTGGGGTCAACAGATGGATGATGGAGAACCTACAGCCAGAAATGTTACAAATGACTGTGAGAAGTGTTACAAAATGCGGAGGACTGACTGCAGAGAGAATATCGAGGACACTACAGAGGGAAGCATTTGGCAGACCAGGAAAAAGCAGAAGGACCCCTTTTTAAGACTGTTTACCCTATAATGTGGGCCTATGGCATTCACAAACCCTAAATCCGGTGGGAAAACTGGGTCCAGTGTATTCCAAAGGGTACAGGTGTCAGAAGGGGAGAGAAAGACAATGTGTGGAAAGTAGTGATCAGATTGTAATAGCTGGGCTTTGAATCAAATTTTGGAAAAAATGGGGGAAGCAGATGAATGATAAGAGGACAGCTCTGATACGAATGTGTTGCCCCAAAATTCACACATTGAAATCCTTAAGCCTGAGGTAATGGTATTAGGACGTAGGGCCTTTGGGTGGTGATTAGGTCCTGAGGGCTCTGCCTTATAAAAGAGGCCCAAGAGAGGCCCCTAGCCCCTTTCACCATGTGCGGACACAGCCCTCTAGAACCAGCCGGTAGTGTGGTGGTTGAAGCATCTGGATTCCACATGACTGACTATGAGGTTCGAGTCCCAGATCCAGACCCGGAACACTAGGCACATGTGTGTGCATGCCCAAAGTCTGGAGAGGAGAATGGAGGAGAAGGAATTGCAGCATGGTCATTTCCCCTGGGTGGGTGGGTGGTGGTGGTGATTTCTTACTTTCCCCCTCTCTCCTCCTCTCTCTCTGGTGAGTGTATGCATTGTACAGGAGAAAAAAAAAAAAAAGAAAAGAAAAGAAATGGCTGTCCATGTGTCCATGAGCCAGAAAATAAACCTCCGTCCAATGCTGAATCTGCCTTGGTCTTGGACTCCAGAACTATGAGAAATATTAATAGGTTTCTGTTGTTGTCTTGTTTTAGAGAGGTTTTTGCTATAGGGCATATGCGTTCACCAGGGAGACAGAGAGAGACAGAGAGACAGAAAGCGAGAAATCACCCCAGGGGAGGATGGCCATGCTGCAATCCCTTCTCTTCCATTCTCTTCTTGGGATTTTGGGCACGCACTCACGCGCGCGCACACACACACACATACTCACACACAAACACACGCCCAGCATGAGTTTTAAGCAGCCAGGTCTGGGACTCAAACCGCCATCAACTATCAGGGAGTCCCTCCACGTAACCCTTATGCCACCTGCTGGTTCAGATTTCTGTATTTTATAAGCTGCCCAGTTGATGGCATTTTGTTACAGCAGCCTGAACAGACTAAAACAGAGACAGAGCAGCCCGGAACCCATGCTGGCAACTCCTGCACATGTGAGAGATGCAGAGCTTTCGCCCCACCTCATGCCTGCTGGCCTTAGCGAATAAGGACTGAACGCCTACTTGCACTGCACACCGCAGGGACCCTGGGGCTAAGAGGGGCTAGGATATAGTCCTTCCCTCAAAGAACTTGGAGCCTAGTGACATCCAGAACAAAATGGCTGAAAGATTGCTACCAAAGAGCACAGAGTGCCCAGGAAACCTGACCACTTCCTGGGGATGAGGAGAAGCAAATCTCAGCTGAGCTAAGGGAGGAGCCATGGTTATCCCGGCAAAGTGGAACAAGGGGTGGCTCTGGTTGAGGGAAGATTATGTGAAAAGACCCAATGGAATGGAAGAGCTGGTCAAGTTGGTGGAAGGTCTTGAAGCCAGGTGGGAGGGTATAGACTTGATGAGACAGGAACCAGCAGGTGGCGTGGTGGTTAAGGCACTGGATACTCCCACATGAGCAACATGGTTTGAGTCCCAGACCTGGTGGTTTGCTTTCTCACTTTCTCTCTCTCTTTCTCTCTCTCCTCTCTCTCATGTGTGTGTTTCTGGTCAAATTAAAATAAAATGATGAATAAATAAAATAAAATAAAATAAAATAAAATAATAAAACTTTTTTAAAAATGAGACTTGATGGAAGAGAGCATAGGAACTCACACAGGGTCAGACTTCCTGAAAATGGTGCAGAAGCGAAACTGTTGCACCAAGGAGGAGTGGGATAGTTGTTGTGTTATGATCTTGCTAATTGGGAGGTGAAAATTCTGACCTCAGGTATAAAATCCTAATGGAATAACCCTTAAGGAAGAAAAGCAGACAGCTCAGCGATGCATGCAAGAGATGGTAGCATTTAGGGGCTGGGATGGGTAAAGTGAAGATGAAAGCCCAGATGGGCTGGGAGTGGACTGGGCTGTGGAAAGCAATGACTGAACGTTAGTTCTTTCCACAGGAGTGGGGATAATAGAAGCCAGACTGTTTTAACAAAAAACTAGGCAGCCAGATGATGCCAGACTTGACAGGGGATAGAGACTTTGCATATGCTGGTGGGAATCTGGGCTGGTACAGCAGTTCTGAGGAGTGATCTGCTGTATTTGTAAAATTAAGTATAAGTAGACGTTACAATGCAGCAATTCCACTCCTGGGTATGAACCCAGATACATTGTCCAATCTATGACAACTGCCAGTTGCAGTTTTACTCTTGGCAATGGGAAATTGGAAGCAATCTGGGGTCTATTGGGGAAGAGTGAGTGAGCGTGGTAGACACACTGGGATTGTAGCAGTTAGAAGCAACACATTAAATGTATCATAACAGCTTGGGTGAATCTTGAAAACCTGGTGCTAAGCAAAATTAAAATAAAATAAAATTGAAATGTGGTAACACCATTTATACATATTAAAAATATAAGTACTTAGGTCAGCAGGCAGCATGGTGCTTGAGGTGCTGGACACCCATATGGCCAACCGTGGTTCAAGTCCAGGACCTGATGGCTCACTTTCTCACTTTCCCTCTCTTTCTTTCTCTCTCTCTCTGTGTCACTCTCTGGTGAGCACATGTGTCCTATAGCAATTTTTAAAAATAATAATAAATAAGAGCCAGCAGGTGGCGTGGTGGTTAAGGGCGCTGGGCTCCAACAAACTGGGCTAGACTCTCCCAAACTGCCCGCCGCAGTTTGAGTCCCAGGCCTAGAGGCCTGCTTTCTTACTTTCCATCTCTCTATCTCTCTCACTTTGTCCCTCTCTGGTCAAATTAAAATAATTAAATAAATAAAGTTAAATAAAATAATTCTTTAAAAAATAATAATAAATAAATAAAGTTAAATATTTTTTAAAAATATAGGCCCTTATCATCTAACTTGCAAGTTGCCTGGACACCTGCCCCTAGCACTCTTGCTCTCCTTTCCTAGCGTTTACCCCCTTCTCACATGCTGGTAACTTTTTTATTTTTATGCTTATAGATTATTGTCTTTCATCTCACTATAGTAGATATTCCGTGAGGGCAGAGTTACTTGTCAGTTTTGTTCACTGATGTATCCCCAAATGCCTGGCACAAAATAGGGACTCAGCAATACATATACACACACACACATTATATATGCATATATATGTATATATACATACATATACATTTTTTTTCAAAAATAAAACCAAAAACACTACTTGTTGAAGGGCCAGCAGGTGGTATGGTGGTTCGGGTGCTGGACTTCCACATGACTGGCGGTAGTTCGATTCCCAGGCCTGGAGGCTTGCTTTCTCACTTTTTCTCTCTCTCTGGTGAGCACAGGTGTGCTATAGTAAATTGAAAAATAATAATAAATAAATAAAATAAATAATTCTTAAAAAAAAAAACTTGTTGAATAAATCGATGACCAAGACAAAAACACTCATTTGGTAAGAACGCATATCGACCAAAAGATGTACTTTCAGACATAAAAAAAAGGGAGAAGAGCATAGAGGATTTCAAAACTTAAAAAAAAAAAAAAAAGCAAAAAGGGGGTTGTAGGGTAGAAGTGAGAATGCAAAGAAAAGCAGTAACCAAGCAAGGAAGGTGGCATGAGGGCCACCCTCAGGCAGGCATGAGGGGTGAGCTGGAGGTGAGGGGCCATGCTGTGCAGAACATTCTGGGTTTCTGAGTCCCATTCCCCCCACCTCCCAGAGGCTGGCTGGGCCTGAATCAGTCATGCCGGACTTTTCCAAGATAGCAGGTCTTGAAAACATAAACCCAGTGATGGCTTGGGTCCTTTTCCTGGGAGACCAGAAGTTTGCAGGATGCCAGATGAAAGACCCTCCCCAAGTGGCTCTCAGGAAAGATGTTAGTGGAATTAGCCTGCTCTGGGAGCACTCAGGCCCCATGGACAACTGGCCAATTTTGGAATTTGGGATTTGGGATTCTCAACTAGTTCACACACATAAGCAGGTTTAACACAAAACAGACTGTGTTCATGCTGGGAGGTGCCTTACAAGTCCTGCATTTCCCGATCAGTGGCAGGAGAAACATCTGTAGCATTTTGGGGAAAAAAAAAAAAAAAACAAACAAACAAACAAACAAACAAACAAACACAAATTCTCAAGCCTGATCCCAATAAAGATTTGGATTCAAGAGCACTTAGGGAACCCAAGAATTTGTTTTGCTTTTTAACCCCCTGTTAATTGTGACCCAATCTGGACCAGATCCCATTGCCCCTACTGAGCTATGGAAATACCTGTCAGTCTGTCCCTCAACCTGACTCTCCCCAGGAAGAAAGAAATTCCCTGCTTCCCTCCCTCCTCACTGGGAATGCTGGAGGGGGCTTCAGGAGCCCACGCAGGGAGAACTCTGGATGCAGATGGGCAGATAATGTGCCCAAACACCGCCCCCCTCCAGTCCTGCCCGAGTATCAGCATTCCAGGCCCACCCACCTGGGCCTAGGTCACCAGGAGACCTCATGCACAAACACAGGCTCTAACCTGTCCTGGGCCGGGAGCTGGCGTTTCCCAAGCAGCCCTCAGCCTGCTGTGAACAAAGCCGATTGTTCTCCCAGGAATGTACTGCAGGGAGAGACGTCTGTCCATCCTTTCTCTCCCTCTCTCCCCATCCCTCCTGTCTCCGTTCCCGCCTTTAATCCTCCAGAGGGAAGGTACTCTAAATACGACTGCCCTCGGCTTCTCTATCCTCTCCAGCTGGAAACTCACACCCTCGTGCCTGCCGTAGTTTTGTACGAATCTCTCCGTCCTCGTGAACACTCTCCAGCAGAGACACGTTTTCCCACCTTGAAGACTCAGGTGCGGGTGGAGGAGGGGATTTTTAAAAATACACATCTGGAGTGGCCGACCATCCTGTGGGAATTATCCTATTATTTAAAGGATGGATTGTGTCTGTCCCTGCCCCCACCTGATGAAGCAGTAATTGTAATAAGAGAATCTGGCTAAACAAGTTTCCGATTCCAATGTTATCTTGTGGACAAAGAACTCTTTGAATATGGTTTCTGCGTTTGGCCTCTTGTGATGGAGTGGAAAGTTGTGTTTTCTCTCCATCACAAGGATTCTCTTTGCGAGCAGCATCCAACCGCCATTCATGGAAGAGGTAGCCTTTGGTCCCACGGGGGTTAGGAGAGGCCACGTGGCCGGAGGTGACGGCCAGGCCATTTCCTGCTAATTAACACATGGATATTGATGATATTTCTCTCTGGGAAGCTGCAGCAGATAAGGCCGTTGGTCCCCTTCAGGTCACCAGTCATCCGTAAGCAAAAGGCCCCTTTCTAGAAGAGCCCATAATCCAAACACGCATGGGGTGGTGATTGATCGAAAGCTCCCATTTTAAAGGGATTCCAAATCTAAACAGAATGTGTCTGGTTACTGACAAAATCAAATTACCCTCTGCTGGAGGAACTTCCTCTTCTAGTGAAAACAAAGTTATAGTTACAGATAAAATAGAAACTTGGGCGTAAATTCTCAGAGGCTCCAAGAGCAGGCAAATGTGGTTGTTAAATTTATGAGCTTAATTCTATTATGTGGTTGTCCTACTTTGATATATTTCATAAGTGAGAAAGGACAGAAAACATTTTGGGTAGTACTTGAAGGGTCAAAAGTCCAACAGACTGTGATTGAAAGCACTGAGAGGCCCAGGTTTTATTTAACTCTCTTTTCTGGGCTCTGGGAAATAGCTCTTCCCCTCCACCCTCCAAAAAAATATAACCACATTGCCCAGGAAGGACAAGGTAAAAAACCGTTCCTGGTCTGTGCTTTCGTCTCTTTCTTGAGGAAACACTGCATTTCCCACTCTGTCTCCATGGACATGTCTCCTTGGGTGTCCTCCTCACCTTTGAGCAGGAGGCCAGCGTACAGAAAACAGGGAACAGTCCATGAGGATTGTAGCTTTCAAATCTGCCAACCAGAGAACCATTCCAGTTTCTTTATTTATTCAGCAGGTCTTGGGATTCTGTTTCAAACTGTCATAATTCTAGGCTCTGAAAGAACACATGGGACCCTCAAAAAGTTCATGGCCCAGTCTCAGTGGCACAGGTGGAAGCATGGTGACCTACAGTGCTGACAGCCACATGGCTCAGCCTGGGTTCAAGCTGGAACACACCAGAAACCCAAGATCTTGAGGAGCCGGAGAGCTTGGGGGAGGCCCTGTTGAGGATACCTATCTCTCTCTCTCTTTTGTGCATGACTGCACTTTCTAACATGAATTAAATAAACTTTTTTTTATAATTATTAAATTTTATTCATTCATTCATTTATTTTTAATTTGACAGAGAGAGACACACACAGAGAGAGAGAGAGAGAGCAAAAGAGGAGAAGTGAGGAAGCAAGCCACCAGGTCCGGGACTCAAACCGTGGTCAGCCATGTGGGAGTGTACAACGCCTTAACCACCACATCACCTGCTGGTCCTGAATTAAATAAACTTTAAAAAGCTCATGAGTGGGGCTGGTAGGTGGCGCAGTGGCTAAGGGCTCTGGACTCCCACATGGCCAACTGTGGTTCAAATCTCAGACCTGGCAGCTTGCTTTCTCACTTTCCCTCTCTCTCTCTCTCTCTTGCTCTGTCCCTCTAAATGAATAAATAAAGTTAAAGAAAATAATTGTTAAAAAAAGAATTTTTTTTAGCTTTGTTTATTTAATTTATGTTTAATTTGATCAGAGAGGGACAGAGTGAGAGTGAGAGTGAGAGTGAGAGTGAGAGTGAGGGGGAGAGGGAGAGGGAGTGAGAAAGCAAGCCGCCAGGTCTGGGACTAGAGCTGTGGTGAGCCATGTGGGAGCCAAGTGTTCTTAACCACCACGCCACCTGCTGGTCCCAAGAAAATAATTCTTTAAAAAATAAAAGTTCATGGGAAATGTATACTATGAAAAAATCTATACATAGATTTCAAAAAAAAAAATTTTACACCCAAATCAACTCATCCTTTAATTCCATTTTTCCATGAACTTAAAAAAATATTTTTTAAAAAAGAATTACTTTATTTAATTTTATTCACTTATCTATGTATTTTAATCTGACCAGAGAAGGTTAGAGCAAGAGAGAGAGAGAGAGAAGAAAAGTGAGAAAGCAAGCCGCCAGATTCGGGACTCGAATTGCAGCCTATCATGTGTGAGTCCAGCTCCCTTAACCACCATGTCACTTGCCAGCCCCTAAAAAAATCTTTTAACTCCTAGTGGGTACATATACTCACCAGAGAGAGACAGACAGAGAGAGAGAGAGGGAGCGGGAAAAACTACCCACCAATAGGACGTGATAATGCCACAATCCCTTCTCCTTCATTTCTCCATCCTGTTGGGATTCTGAGCACACATACACACGTGTCCGGCATGTTTTTCAAACCAGCAGGGCTGGGATTCGAATAGGGATCAGTCAAGTTGGACTCAGCTTCCTTAGTCACTAGGTTGTAGAGTCAGGCCCACAAAGCTTCTTTGAACTCCTCTCACACAGGAGTCATTTAGGGAACTAATGTTTGTCCTCTGCTTTCCCTTTGCTACACAATTTCACCCCAGTTATTCAGATAGAGCCTAGTGAGCAGGAAAATGGCCCCTGGATTCAAAATGCTTGGAGTTGGGCGAGGGAGGTCAGATTGCAGAGAGGGAACCTCCAGAGAACGGGAGAAGCCCTCACTTCATCCAGGCCCCACTGCTGACAGACATCAAAAGTGCTGCAGCAGAGAAGAGAAATCACTAAGACCCGGGCCTCCAGGTGCTCCCAACCAGAAAGTCTAGAATTTCCAATTCTGCTGCTTTGGTTTGTGAAGTGTTCAGCTGGAATGAGGTCTTCCTCTGAGACCCAAACCTCAACAATAATGCCCTTTCTTTCCTTTGAAGCCAGCGTCAGGATCTCTTCGCTGACAGAGAAGTCTTCTCTCCTGCATCCCCTGCACTGGTCTGAGTTACCTCCAGGGTCATGGGGCCGGCGAGCCCAGCTGGACAGGCCGCAGCTCTGTTCTGTGAATAAAATTAAATAAAGTAATTCTTTTTTAAAAAATATTTTAAAACGAGAAATATCACTCATGTGGTTTTCTGTTTGGGGAAATTTGCATTTATTTTCTTTTTCTCTGGATGAGTGTGTAAGATTCTGTGGAGTGGATTCTCAGGTGAGCGACTGAACAAATGTGAACATGCGTGTGCCTGGCGCTCTGCAGGGTTGCATGATGGCAGAGCGATGGCGCCTCCGTCGCTGTCCTCACACAGCAGAACACACCCTGAGCGGCCCAGCTGTAGTGCTGCTGATAGCAGAGAGCTGACCATGGCCGGGAAAGGCACCCCCAAGTCCCTCTGTCCTGCACAGCCTCCCAGTGATGTCAGCCGTAGGTTCATGGCCATGAGACCACTGACCCATCACTGGGCTAGATCAGATTCTCAACAGAGCGATCTGTCAAGGCCTTCGGTGTGCCCTGAGCTACCACCATGACCGTTCACCAATGCCAATCATCCCCCGAGATACTCTAAGCCAGCCTACCTAGGCCCCCTTTCCACCAGATTGCTGTTCCTTAAATCCCCCATAGGCAGGAAGGTAGCACCATGAGTGTTGATGTGGCAATGGTTTGTTTTTGTTTTTTAGAGTTCTTTTAATTCCCACAGGCTAGTGCACTCACTGGAGAGAGACAGAGAGATGGAAAGTGAGAAATCAACCTTCCCTGGGGGGTGAGATGGCCACACTACTGTCCCTTCTCTTCCATTCTCTCTCGGGATTTTGGGCACACAAACACATGCACCCAGTGTGATTTTTAAGCTGCCAGGTCTGGGACTTGAACCATAGTTAGCCATGTTGGAATCCAGCTTTTTAACCACCATGCCACCTGCTGGCTCTGGCAATGGTTTTAAAATTCAATTCAAGCCGGCAGATGGTGTGGTGGTTAAAGGTACTGGATTCCCATATGGCCGACTGGGGTTTGAATCCCGGACCTGGCGGCTTGCTTTCTCCCTTTCCCTTTCTCCCTCTCTCTGTCTCTCTCTGGTCAAATTAAAAAATAGTAATAACAAAAAAAAAAAAAAAAAAAAAATAGTAATAACAAATGGAATTAAATAAATAAATGATTCTTTTAAGAAATATATAAAATTCAATTCAATGCAGAACAAATTTAGTAAGTATCTTCTATCTTCATTCATATCACATTTATTAACGTATGTGCCCAGTACTGAACTATAACAAAGAATCAGCTGACCTTTATCATCTTGTAAGGGAGTGTTTAGAATAGTGCCAGCCATTCATTTCTAATCTTCTTGAAAATTTACCAGATGCCCTCTTCGCATTTATTTGGCTTTCCTAAAGAAAAACCCACAATGGATGACTAAAGTATTGGAAAAGCAGGATACAAAAGAGGTGGGGAAAGTCAGACATCAGTTCAAATTATAGCTCTAGGCCAGGCCACAGAGAACATGGGAGACCCAGGTTTGATTCCTGGTATAACCTAGAGGCTGCTCGTGGTTGAATGTACCTGTCGTCTCAGCTGGGAGGCTAAGCAGGAAGTTACAACACAGTGCAACTCTGTCAATAAAAAATTGCAGGTCTACTACTTACTATGAAACATTAATTTATTTAACGTCTCTGTGCTTCTTTTCTTATTTGTAATATGGTGAAAATAAACCCTTCCCTAAAGCAGTACTGTACTCTGAAGATGAACAAACTAACAACATGCTCAAACTGCCAGTTCTGGCCCTTGACGTGTAGTAGCAGGCCCTCACAAATAGTGGTTGCTCTTGTGGTGGTAGTTATGTATTATTAGCACTATTGTGTTGACACCTGTTATTAATATCTCTGTGCTTTACGAGAGAAGGAAGCCTTTTTGTGACTGATAATATGGAGAAAACCTTGGGGACTATCCCTCCTAGGAGGCGGCCTATGGAAGTCCCAAGTAGGGCATATCTCATTGTATCAATCTGAATTTTTCATTGGAGGTGGCATGTTTCAGTAACAAAAGCAAAGACTGTCTTTCTGGAGGAGAAATCTAATTGAATTGTTTTTACTTACATGTTATCTTCAGCTGATTCTTACACTCATGAGATCAGTCTTCTTCTTCAAAAATAAGGTGTTCTCTGGGGACCAGCAGTTAGTGTAATGGCTATGTCGCTGGACTCCCACGTAGTCGACCGCGGTTCGAGTCCCAGACCCGGTGGCTTAAACTCACGCCGGGCGTGTGTGCGTGTGTGCCCAAGATCCCGAGAGGAGAATGGAGGAGAAGGGATTGCGGCATGGCCATTCCCCCTGGGGGAGTGATTTCCTGCTTTCTGTCTCTCTGCCTCTCTCTGTCTGGTGAGCGCATGCGCCCTATAGCAAAAACCTCTCCAAAAATAGAAAAAAATAATTAAAAAATAAATACGGTGTTCTCTCCTGGATCTGTCAAGAAGCTCAAATGAAAGAGGCTGGATTGAACTCCTACTCTGAAACACTGGAAAAAGGGAAACACCACAAACACTTCTTTTTCCCTACTTTTTTCTATTATTTAATGATTTAAATTTTTGCTACAGGTCATGTGCACTTGCTGGAGAGAGAGAGAGAGGAAATTTGAGAAAATTACCCTCAAGGGAGTATGACCACACCACAATCCCTTGTCCTCCATTCTCCTCTCAGGGTTTCGGGCACACATGCACTTGTACTCAGCGTGTTTTCTTTTTTTCTTTCTTATAATTATTCATCTAATTTGATTTGTTATTATTTTTTAAATTGGCAATAGAACATGTGCACTCACTAGAGAGAGAGGGAGAAAGGGAAAGTGAAAAAACAAGCCACCAGGTCCAGGACTCGAACTGTGGTCAGCCATGTGGAAGTCTAATGTCTTCACCACCATACCACATACTGGTCCCCTCAACCATGTCTATGAAGCCATCTGGTCCAGGACGCAAAAGGGATATAGCACTTTCACCACCATGCCACAAGCTGGCTCCCTTGTTATTTTTTAAAGCATTGGCAGTTCATGATTTTTAAAAATAATCATCATCCTCTAAAAATACACTCTTTATGTGAACAAGAATTATTTGTTTATTTTTCTTTTTTTAGCTGGTGGAAGTTGGACAGTGCAACAAAGGAAATTTATGACTTGAAATTGCCTTTCTTTATCACTTTAGACAAGCAGAAAAAAAAATAACTTTCTGAACTCATTCAGGAATCAGCCCATTTAGACCAGATCAGTAGTCTATAGCTGAAAGTACAGTGGTCAACAAGCAAAACTATAGACAACCTTACATCAATTTTCGCTTTTACTGTACAGACAGCATTTTAATTTTCTTTCTTTCCTTTTTTAATTTTTTTTATTTATTTATTTATTTTGAAAAAGAATTATTTATTCAGGGCCAGCAGGTGGCATGGTGGTTAAGGGCTCTGGATTCCCACATGGCCAACCGCAGTTCAAGTCCCAGACCTGGCAGCTTGCTTTCTCACTTTCTCTCTCTCTTTCCCTCCCTCTTGCTCACTCGCTCACTCTGTTTCTCTCTGGTCAAATAAAAATAAATAAAGTTAAATAAGATAACCCTTTTCCCCAAAAAATAATTATTTATTTAATTTTATTTATTCATTCATTTATTTTAAATTGACCAGAGAGAGACACACACAGAGAGAAAGAGGGAAAGTGAGAAAGCAAGTCATTAGGTCCGGGGTTCGAACTGTGGTTGACCATGTGGGCATGTCCAGCACCTTAACTACTATACCACCTGCTGGCCCCCAGTATTCTAATTTTCAAAGGTAACCTCTAATTTGGGATTTAAAGCCTAGGAAGATAAATTAGACAAATATCCTGCATGCATAGAGAATTTCCTTCAGTCAACACAATAATCAAAAAGTAGTTTTCATGTTATTCATTTTCAGATTTTGGTATTGGGCCCAGTGCACAATTTGAGTACAGTTTTCTCATTTTTATTGCCAATACATTGAATGCATCTATTTCTCACTGTTTAAATCAGAGGGAGAAATTTCATCTAGGATTTTAAAATTTTTTTACTCTTTCATATTAATTCATGTGTCTCTGGAGAATGCATGTTTGTGTGATTCTACTTCCAGAGAACTAAGGAAAACAGAAGACAAGATGCACTTGGTTAAGGTCCTTTAATAGGTTGTTTGGAGGGAGTCTCTCCTGAACATTTTTTTCTTCGTGTAAGTCAAATTTCAAGTCTTTGATCTTGACAACCCTGAAATATTACTTACAATTGCATCACGACTATGAAATGATTTCTTTTTTTCTTTTTCTTTTTCTTTTTCTTTTTTTTTTTTTTTTTTGAGAGGTTTTTGCTATAGGGCATGTGTGCTCACCAGACAGACAGAGAGAGAGAGAGACAGAAAGCGAGAAATCACCCCCCGGGGGGATGGCCATGCCGCAATCCCTTCTCCTCCATTCTCCTCTTGGGATCTTGGGCACGCACGCACATGTGCCTGGTGTGAGTTTAAGCCACCGGGTCCGGGACACGAACAGCGGTCGACTACGTGGGAGTCCAGCAACATAGGTATTACGCTAACTGCTGGTCCCGGAAATGATTTCTATTGGCTAGTGATGTGACTTTTTGAAAAGTTTCCACTAAGTGCACAATTATTACCATGAAAAGATGTCAAAGTACTTTAAATGATTTGTGATGGTATTAAAATTGCCAGTATTGTTATATATTGTACCCCTAAGAAATTTAGGGTATTTATGATCAACTAAGTAGTCTTTTTTTTTTTTTTTTTTTTTTTTTTTTTTAAGAGAGAGATTTTTGTTATAGGGTACATTTGCTTGCTGGAGAGAGAGTCAAAAAGCGAGAAATCACCCCCAGGGTGGGGGGGGGGGGTGGCCACGTTGTAATCCCTTCACCTCCATTCTCCTCTTGGGATTTTGGGCATGCATGCACACATGCACATGCACATGCACCTGGCATGAGTTTTAAGCCTCCAGATTCAGGACTCAAACAGCAGTTAACTACATGGGAGTCCAGCGATATAACCATTATGCCATCTGCTGGTCCCTTTTTTTCCATTTAAAAATGATTAGTAATTTCTTCTTTTAGCCTTTTTTTTTTTATGTGCATTGCTGCTACTTAAGACATTCAAATCATTGATTTTTTCCCCCCATTGGGGAAAATTAGCTTATGTTCACACAAGAGTCAACAGAGCAATGGAAATAAATAATATCATTTTAAACTTTTTTAAACATTTTGTACAATATTCATATTTTTAAAGCTTCTTTCTTAAATGGGAGAGAGAGAGAGAGAGGCAGTCATGCCCAAGAGAGTCTTCACGTGGTGATCTACCCCCAGCCCCAACCAGTCCCAGATGATGTCGAGGGAGTTCCTCTGTGCAAGCCCAGAGCTCCGCCATGTGGATGGCCTCAGAGAGCATTGCATACAGCTGTGCCAACATCACCCCCCTCAAAACAATCTTTAATTGTCACATCAAATATTTATTAATAAATAGTTACTATAGCATTGTAACATATCATGGGATACAAATTCAGCTAAGTACACTTAACCCTGCCCTTCTCTTCCCCCCCCCCAAAAAAGAGAGAATGAGTAACACTTTTTTTTCTTTTCCTTTTATTTTATTTCTTTAGTTTGGTATAGGTGCTTGTGGGTGAAAGAGAGAGAGAGAGGGAAAGTGAGAAAGTACCCCCTTGGGGGATGGCCACACCACAATCCCTTCTCCATTCTCCTCCTGGGATTGTGGGCATGTACCCACATGCACCTGGTGTGATTTTCAGGCCTCCGGATCCAGGACTCCAACCGTGCTGTGCACCATGTAGAATCCAGACACCTCAACCTCTACACCACCTTCCAGCCCCAACACTTTCAATAATGGCAGTTCCAATCACCCACCTACTACTCAGTGACTTAGGGCCCAGCAACAGCCAAATGAGGGACAGGCACCTGCTGGTATCTCTTAGAGCTGAAGCTAAATAAGAAGCTGAGAGTTTGAAAGATGAGAGTTTCAGCACATCAGGTCTCTAAATAAGGGCCAGCTGACTCACCTGGTTTCCCACCAAAGACAAACAAAACAAAAGAGCCAACTGCTTCATTGTTGGACAAAACCTAGTTGTGTTGCACCTCCTGAAGGGCATCCCTGCGTATACACGCAGTCGTGTGCATAATGACATTTCAGTCAGTCATGGACTGCATGTATGATGGTGGTCCCTTCAGACTGTAGCTGGCTATACCGACACGTATGTATATGCAGTATGCCATCTAGGTCTGTGTATGTACACTGCAATGTTTGTACAAATACAAATTGCCTAGTGACACATGTCTCAGACTATTGTCTTTATTTTCTTAAGATTTATTTCATTTTATTTATTCATTCATTTATTTTAATTTGATCACACACATACACACAGAGAGAGAGGAAGCGAGAAACCAAGCCAACAGATCCAGGACTTGAACCATGGTCAGCTATGTGGGAATGTCCAGCACTTTAGCCACCATGCCACCCTTGGTACCCTCAGACTATTGTCTTTAAATGATGAATAATTGTACATTATAAGCCACTGAAGGGATTTTTAAGACTACTGCGTTTATTTGCCCTAATAGATGCTCAGTGCACTGCCTCTAATAAGTCATCTCTGCCGTATACAAGGCTCTGTACTGGAGTAATAGGGCGAAGGTTGACCATTTAGTGGATGTTTTAGAGCTAGGAGAATAAGATTATCCACACAAACATGCATAGAACTTACTTAAAAAATAAGCCACATTTTTGTAGTGGATCAATCTTGACATGACCTTTTCTAGCCTAATAGTCCAATAAATCTTTACTTATTAGACTCTGTGAGGGTGTCCAATGATAGAAATTTAAAAGATGAGATAGGACAGAGATCTGTTTTCAGATTTCTATATTTTAAAAGAATTATTTTATTTAACTTTTATTTATTTATTTTCATTTGACCAGAGAGGAACAGAGTGAGACAGAGAGACAGAGAGGGAAAGTGAGAAACAAGCCACCCAGTCTGGGACTCAAACCATGGTTGACCATGTGGGAGTCCAGTGCTCTTACCCACCACACTACCTGCCAGTCCCTAGATTTCTATTTTTAAAATTTATTATTTAGGGACCAGCAGATGGTGTAATGGTTACATCAGTGGACTCCCACATAAACGACCACAGTTTGAGTACCAGACCAGGCGGCTTAAAACTTGGGCCAGATGCATGTGTGTGTGCCCCAAATCCCAAGAGGAGAATAGAGGAGAAGAGATTGCAGTGTGGCCATCGCCCCAGGGGTTATTTCTTGCTTTCTGTCTATCTCTCCAGTGAGAGCACACGCCCTATAGCAAAAATCTCTCTTAAAAAAATTATTATTGGTAGACTTGAAGAATTTGCTACTGGTGGTGGTGGCAGTGGTTTTTTAGAACAAGCTAGTAATTTAAAAACAAAAATGTGGGGCCAGCAGGTAGTGTAGTAGTTGAGGTGCTGGACTCCCACATAGTCAATGGTGGTTCAGGTCCCGGATCCAGCAGCTTGAAACGCACACCAGGTACATGTGCATGCATGCCCAAAATTCCAAGAAGAGAATGGAGAAGGAATTGCAGAGTGCCCCCCCCCCCCAGTGGGGGGAGTTATTTCTCACTTTCTGTCTCTCTAGCAAATGCACAAGCCCTATAGCAAAACTCTATATTAAAACAAACAAACAAACAAACAAGCAAAAACATTGTAAACACAGTTTCCTTGCTGATCACTGGCTAGATGAGCCAGCACAAGGCTTTTGCCTGTAACACGTAGACTCTGTATATGCCCTACAGTCCTGAGCCATCACCTTCAGCATTAGCTGATGCACACATGCTGGATTCAGAATTGCCTCCCCGCCCCCCAAACCATCTCAGCTGCACCAAATCCAAATGTATGATGCCAGGCATTCTCCCACTCCTCTTTTTAAACAAAGGTTATTTTCATGAAAAACAAACCCATCTGTTTCTAATTTAGTTACAGTTTACCCCCTTACGATGTTACCTTGCCTGAGCTAGCTCTATG
The DNA here is from genome assembly GCA_026018925.1 of Tupaia tana. Classification (NCBI taxonomy): domain Eukaryota; kingdom Metazoa; phylum Chordata; class Mammalia; order Scandentia; family Tupaiidae; genus Tupaia; species Tupaia tana. Next base: position 41,222,871 of record JAKSZU010000001.1, on the reverse strand, counting down.
CCAAAAAAAAAAAAAAAAACCTTTTTACTCTCTCTTTCAGGTTTCGCTACTTTGCAAACAGGTAGTCCATCAAATAGCTTCCCACCCCCAGCCCCCAGCCCTCAACTCATGCTTGATTAGAGCTCAGAACGAGCCTTGTTTAGGGAGCTGACTTCCCAAGAAGCTGAAGAACATGTCACCCCACGATCGGAAGGAGAGAACCGTGAAGCAAGCATTGAGCTTCTCACAACTCAAACCTAATCCTTCCCTCTCTCCTTACAGGGTCCAGTGGAAATTGCGAAGGTTACATGCACTACCTCATTCAAGCTGACCTTTTCAGTTCACGAGAAACAAGGGCAACAAGAGAGGAACTTTTAAACTGAGGGCCATCCTGCCCAGGGCCAGCGATGCCTGAAGGATGACAACAGCAGACCTTGGTAACTTTATTTTAGAACTAGAAAGAAGGGCAGGAGACCCTGAGAGCATCCTCATTAAAGCTGATTTACTGGAGAGCCTCATAATCCTCCTTTCCTCTTTGGTATCACCCAACTTATTCATGCCAATTTGTGAAGCTGCACATCATTATTTTAATTGTCTGCAGGCCTTGGGTGAGTTGTCATAATCTCACTGGCCTGGCTGTAAGCAGGGCTCTGGGCACTGCAGTCAGTTTTCACAGGGATGTTTGGTGGCCACTAACTCTCGTTGAACTAAAGAAACGTAGTCATCGATAAGCTTTGGGGCAAGTTTGGGGTTTTTTTCTTTTTCTTTTTTCTTCTTTCCTCTTCTCATAAGAGCTGATTGTCTCCTGATGTAGCAATGATAAATTGGAATCAGGCTCTGGCAAAGATTTTTATTTGATCAACAAAACACTGCACAAAGAATAACCCCCCCTTGCCCTGCTTTCTGAAGATCTCTCTTCTGTAGGTTCATCCCTGCTGCAGAGTTTTCCTTTTCTCTCACCCTTCTCTTTCTTTTCTTCGAGAAGAAAATGCCCTAAACAAAATTCCCATCGACAGAATGTTATCAGGCCAGCCAGTCCAGCTTCCGAGAAAGTGCAAAAGTCAACAGCACCGGGGCCAGCCCTGTAGGTCAGTGGTTAAACACTGGACGTAGAAAGGCAGATCCCACATGGCCAACTGCAGCTTGAGACCTGGACCTGATGGTTTGAAAAACATGCTGAGCACATGTGTGTTCACCAAATCCTGATGGGATGGAGAAATGGACTTAAGAGGATGGCAGAGTGGCCAGGTTCCATTGAGGGGTGGGGGTCTCTCTCGTGCTCCTCTCTCTCTCTCTCTCTCTCTCTCTCTCTCTCTCTCTCTCTCTCTCTCTCTGGTGAGCACACACACACCCTCTAGCAATAAAAACAAAATGGACAAAAAAGTTAGCTACACTTCCTGGGTCTTCGGGAAAGTCATGACACATTTTTTGCACAGAAAAACGTAGGAAAATAAGTCGTGACTTTCCCAACGACCTAATACATCTTTTTCCTAAAAGAATTATTTATTTAATCTTATCATCATCATCATTTTTTTTTTAATTTGGCCAGAAAGAGAGAGAAAGCGTGAAGGCAAGCCACCAGGCCTGGGACCCCAACCACAGTCAGTCAGGTGGGAGTCCAGCACCTTAATTACCATGCCACCTGCTGGTCCCCTAATACATCTGTTCTGTTGCTACTTGCTTCTCCTATGCTTCCGCATACGTCGTCACCCTGGCAGCTCCACAGGCCTGCTCTCAAAGCACTCAGCACCCCCAGGTCTGGCTGTAGATTCCACCCACAGCCTTGGGTGTGTCCCCTTGAACTTCCGCTCTTTCCTCAAAGCCACTTGACGGAATGGAAACTTCAAACATTCTTTGTATATCCCTGGTATTTGAATCACTGGGCAAATGGGTTTGACATAAAAAAGAAATTTGGAAACTTTTTTAAGAGAGAAAGGGGTGGAAGTGAGAGAAAAATGGGAACTGTCAAAAAAGCAGATGGTCCTGCAGAATGTCAGAGTAGACCCACAGAGAAAGCCAAAAGGTGGCTTTGGGAGGACAAGTGGGTGTGAGTCGTACCCAGATAGACCCATCCAGGACCTTGACGAGTGCTAATACCAGAGTCACCCTTCTCGTAACATGACTCGTAACCCGCTCTAACTTTGTGTCATTCTAAATCTCTGCAGCTACACAGAGGAAAATGAGGTCCAGCTAAAATAGGAGCAGGGCTCTTCTGAGAATCTCTTAGATTATAAGTGAGATGTAGCTAAACGGTGGCTCATCAGAAAGTTCTTTTAAATAAATTGCAAGTTCTTTACTGTCACTGGAGTCATCAGGGAAACTGGCAGGGCTGTTTGGGAGGCCTGGATCCTGGGGGACCTGAACGCACTGACTGGCTAGAAGGCAGGGGGAGGATTGCGGCATGACAAGACCCTGTTGGGGTTCCTATCTCTCTCTCAATAAATACATAAATTTTAAAAATAAAAAGAGAGAGAGAGAGAGACTCACAGATGGCATGGTTATGTCATTGGACTCCCACGTAGTAGTCCACGGTTCAAGTCCCAGACCAGGCAGCTTAAAACTCATGCTGGGCATGTGTACATACATGCTCAAGGTCCCGAGAGGAGAATGGAGGAGGGATTGTGGCCTGGCCATTCCCGCTGGGGGGTGATTTGGCGCTTTCTGTTTCTCCGTCTCTCTGGAAAACACACGTGCCCTATAGCAAAAATCTCTTTCAAAATAAAAAGAAAAAAAAAGTAATCTTTCTTTAAACAAATTGTCACCATATTCCTGCCATAGAGATAAGAGATAAGAAAAAGTCGTGATGAGACAGCCCAAAATCACCTCCACGGGAGCCAGTGGTTTTGGACAAAGGACAATCTGGCAAGTCTTTGATTCCCCTTCTTCCAGTGCAGATTTATTAAAGCCAAAGTGAACTGAGGTTCATTTAATTCTAAAGATTTCTCGACACGTTTTCACATCATTGGAAATGCACGAGGCTGTTGTGAAACGGAAGCTGGAAGTCCCTGTCGTCCCACAAATCTAGCTTAGTAGAGCAGGCTGGTCGCCTCCAGAAAGCAAAAGGCAGTGATAAGAAAATCCCTCTTTCAGGCAAAGGTAACTAGCAAGGAAAAGAAGCAATTCTATTTCCTGAATGATTCTGTGGCCTCTGTGACCCCACCCCCATCCGTCCAGTATCCAGGGGTGGGGATCCTACCACTCTGACCCTCAAGGAATGAGCCTGCCTGGGCCCAAGGCCCCTGTAGTCTCAGACACGGCTGAGCCCAGGCCTGGGTATGAGCCTTCAAAGGTAAGTCAAGCGAGTCCGCACGTTTTCCTGAACAAAGAGCGCACACATGCGCAAGCGCTTGATTGGAGACAAATTTCTATAAACATTTCCTTCTGAGCAGATTTCAAGTCATAGGCTAGCTGGTCCATCGGAGAAAAAGGAGAGTGCGATGGATGGAGGCAATTACACTCCCTGGCTTGCTTTGTGAGGTCATCATTTTTCATTATTTGCCAGCAGTAATAGCGTACACATTGAGACGGGTAAGTCGTCTATAACGTGAACACTTGGAACTTAGGGCTCAATCTCCTGCTACAGAAAGTCTGAGATTCCTCTGCTCTGAAATAAGCCCTTCCTGTGCCCCAGACCAGGCTGTGCTGGCAGCAGCTGGAGAGGTTTTCAATACTCAGCTCAAGTCCTCGTCTGAAGCAGATAGGCTCAGCCTCACGATGGAAGCTGTAAAGCAGACCCCTTACTGAATATCTGTCTTCTGGGTTTCCTGCACCGTGGGAGGCCCTGGGGAAGACACAAGAGGAGCAGGACCCAGTTCTTGCCCTTGAGAAGTTAGTGCAGGAGCCAAGAGGGACTATTCCTCACAGGGTGGCTGCTCCTGAACTGGGGCCACAGTTGCTAGGCAGCTGGTTCAGAGCACTTTTTCAACTCAGGAGGTCAAGTCCTGCTTTTAGCTCTGCCCCTTGACATGTAAGATAAGTCGCTTGTCTCAGGATCCTCTGCCTGCAGTGTAATACATATAATTAGAGAATTGCTTAACATCTCTCCTGGAATGAGCAGCAGTTGCATATGCCCGGATATATTTTAATGATTCAAATTAAAAGGGAATATAATTTTGTTCCCAGGTCTTCTTGAATAAAATCCAAGCACCTTTCCCCCACTCGTCTTACAGGTGAATAATTCTATTTCTTTGCTGTCTCCTGAAATTTGCAAATTCACAAATGTAGTATTTGCTGAGAGAATAAGCAAATGATTCAAAAGTCAGTGTTGGCTCCTCGAGCTCTCAGATAACTCCGCGTTCCTCCTGCATGGGCAGCTGTGGTTTTCGCCTGCTCGGCACCCTTTCCCCTCTTTTCTGGTAATGGTTCTTCATTTGGCTTTGGGGAAATATCACTCCTGGTTGGATATAGTCACAGTGGTTCTTTTATACAGAAGTGGTTCTTTTACATAAACGAGGCTAGAAACACAACAGTGGAATTTTTATCTTGAATGTTCTTGAGAATGGTCAGAGATCTACTAAGACCACACATCCTGTAGACCAATAGCCATTGGTTCCTGCTGCCTGGCCCCCAGAATCTGTCCTGATTCCTGTGTCCTTTAAGCCTGTATTTTCTGCTTTTCCTTTATTTCTGGGACCTACCTGCATATCTTTACAACTTGTTTTCTTTTTGCTTCAGTTAACTAAAGTTGGTTTCTTTTGCTTACAATTAAAGTATTCTAACTACTACACACACCTTTGGAAAAGGTCCAGGTTGTTAAACTGGGAGACCAAAATAGGAAAGTCGAAATTTTAAAGTTAAACGGAGTTTTGAAAATGTAGTCTAACTCTTTTGTTTCCCAGATAATCTGATCCAGAGAAGTGAAATAACTTAACCCAAATCCTAACACTGGTTGCCAAAAGTAAAGGGAGGAGACCTGGCCCCCTGCCTACGAGTCCTACTTTTTCTATTTCCTGTTTTCAGACCTCTTCTGAGGTTATTGCCCATGGCTGCTGTTGTGCTGCCACAGGAGAGTCCAGTAGTTGCCACAGCAGACACACAGCCTGCCAAACCTGAATATTTCCTCTCTGGCCCTTTACAGGAAACGTTTGCCAACACCTGCCATACCCCATACAGAGTGAATGGATGTGGCTATGTTCCAATAAAACTTTATTCATGGACATTGAAATTCTAATTTCATGTAATTTTCAAGTTTCTCAAACTATTCTTCTTTTGATATTTTTTTTCCAATCATTTAAAAATGTAAAAACCACTCTTGGTTCATGGGCTGTACAAAAACAGGTGGCAGGCTGGATTTGACCCACCGGCTGTAATTCGCTCTTCCTTAGTTTGAGCAGTTTGAATTAGTGTTTCTGCTCCTTGCAATGAAATGTGACCTAGCCAACACAGCGAAGTCAGCCATACATTTACTGAGAGTCTCCTACGTGTGGCGCATACGACGAGGAATAAGGAACAATCCCGTCCCCTACAATCTCAGTATACACTCAAGGGCTCCTCCAACCACGTATTGAGCACTTACTACAATGTGCTGATTGCCTCGCTCTTTGGGTGAATTATCTCATTTACTCTTCATTAGCAATGCCACGAGATGCTTACTTCTCTGTTACAGCTGATGAAAGTGAGGCTCAGAAGATCAAGTAACTTGGGGATCAGCAGTTAGCATAATGGCTGTGTCGCTGAACTCCCACGTGGTCGACCACGGTTCGAGTCCCAGAACCGGTGGCTTAAACTCACGCCGGGCACTTGTGCGTGCGTGCCCAAGATCCCGAGAGGAGATTGGAGGAGAAGGGATTTGTGGCGTGGCCATCCCCCCTGGGCGGTGATTTCTTGCTTTCTGTCTCTCTGTCTTCCTGGTGAGCACACACGCCCTATAGCAAAAAATCCTCTCCAAAAAAGATCAAGTACCTTGTCCAAGGCCATACAGCTAGCAAGTAATAGAGCAGACTTGAACTCAGTCTGTGTGACTTTAAAGCATGGGACCCCAACCACTAGGCTAAGTAAACCCTCAATACTGAGCTCCCATCCACACTGGGATTCTCACTGCCCCACCATCTGTCCTTTCCTGGCCAGTCCTCCACAGACTGGAGGACTCACAGAGATGATGTTCATTCCTCCTTCCCAGGTCTGTGAACTTTCCGACCGCCTAGTCTTTGTAACTCTTCTTCCTCTTTCTGAGCACTCACAGCACTTGATATCTAGACTTCTCATCTTTAGCTTTCAGAGGGTTTGTATTATTATTATTATTATTGCAGAAGGAGAGAGAGACTGCACCCCGAAGTGGGATGTGGCCACACCACAGTCCTTTTCCTTCCCTTTCTCCATCCCGTCAGGATTTGGATACACACATACACGTGCTTGGAGAACTGCAGTCTGTCACGTGAGATATGGCTCTCTATGCCCAGCTTGTAAAAGGTTTAGAGTGTCATTTAACTTTCTCTGTTTGTTCTCTCTCCACAAACTATACTATCAGTGTCAGAGAATGTCCTTCTGCCTCTTTGGTAACCCTCAGAGACAAACACGCAGGGTAAGCTCAAAGTTAAAAAAAAAAAAAAAAAAAAAAACTAGAATAGGAATGAGATAAAAGGAGAGATAAGACAGACAGTTAAAGAAGCAATTACAAACCAATCATGACCTTCTCTAAATAAGAAATAAAGGCACAAAAAATCAGTCTGAAAAATGAAATAGACACTTGAGTTAATAAAAGTTAAACAGAGGGAAAAGACAAGAATTAAAGCAACTATACAGAAAGGAATAAAAATAGAGGCCAGTAGATGGCGTAATGGTTACATCACTAGACTCCCATGTAGTTGACTGGTTCAAGTACCAGACTCGGTGGCTTAAAACTCATGCCAGGAATGTGTGCGTGCATGCCGAAGATCCCGAGAGAAGAATGGAGGAGAAGGAATTGCAGCATGGCCATCCCCCCAGGGGATGATTTCTCACTTTCTGTCTCTCTAGTAAGTGCACGTACCCTACAGCAAAAATCTCTCTAAAAAAAAAAAAAGGAATAAAAATAGAGGACAAATTGGTGTCCATACCTGAAAGAGAAGCCTCTTCTCTATACACACAAACACACACACATGCACACACATACAAAAAATAACAGCAAGAAATATCTGAGGACATAATATGGAAACATTTCTGCAAACTCAAAGACAACTTGAATTTGCAGACTAAAATGACCCACTAGAAAAATTTCATATAGAACCATCAACAAGACTTCAAGAATAAAGGAAGAATTCTTCAAGCATGCAAGCAGAAAACTTTAGGACCTGAGAAGGGGGAAACTTAAAATTCGCTTTGTCCTTCTAAGTTGCAACATTCAATGCCAGGAGGTAATGAAAGAAGGTCAACAATGTTTGAGGAAAGGAAACAGCCATGCAAGAATACTACATTCATCAAGTAGTCATTCGCATACAGAGAGATGGGTAAGGAACATTCACGAATATGAAAGAGTTTAGGGAATATAGTAATTTTGGGAGGGGGCAGTGTCCAGAAGATGAACTTCCTAACATGAACTTCTAACTTCTTACCAAGCTAGCTGGTTGGAGGAGTCAGATGGTGGCACAGTGCTAACACTTGCTCTGTGAGGTTGACCAATATGGGAGTGTTCTGGGTTCACATCCCAAGACCTCCTCATACCCATTGGATGTGCAAGTACCCATGATCCTGGACTGGCTGAAGCTGGGGGAAGATCAGTGTTGAGATCCTGTTGGATTTTCTCTGTTTCTCTTGAAAATAGAAATTTTTAAGAAAATACAGTTGGTGGGGACCAGCAGGTGGCATGGTGGTAAAGGGCACTGGATTCCCACATGGCTGACTGCAGTTGGAGTCCTGGACCTAGTGGCTTGCTTTCTCACTTTCTCTCTCTCTTTCTCCCTGTCCCTCTCTGGCCAAATTGAAAGAAAAAGAAAGAAAGTTCAGATAAAATCAAACCTAACACATTATTTTTAAAAGCATAATTTTTTAATTATGTGATTTTATTTATTCATTCATTTATTTTAATTTGAAGAGAGAGAGAAGAAAGTGAGAAAGGAAGCTGCCAGGTTTGGGACTTGAACTGTGGTCGGCCATGTGGGAGTGTCCAGCACCTTAACCACCATACCACCTGTTGGTCCCAAAAGCATAATATTTTTAAATGCATAATATGACTATGTTACTATAAAATTATTTTTGTGTCCCCCTCTGTCTCCCTGTCTCTCTCTCTCTCTCTCTCTGGATATAGATAAATATAGATAAAGATATAGATAGATATAGATAGATATAGATGATAGATAGATATGCAAAAAGGAGGGAGGTCTTCAAAAAGTTCATCAAAAATGCATATTATGAAAAAAATTATGCATTGATTTCAGAAGTGTTTGCACCAAAATAAACTGATACTTTAATTTCATTTTTTCATGAACTTTTTGAGTCTCCATACACACACACACACACACACACACACACGCACACTGAAGCCTGGAATACATTTATCAAATGTTTAAGATCATTGGTTATTTTGGATGGTAATAGTAAAAATAGTGAATTCTAATTGTGGGCTCACCATCTTAGGTATCTACAAGTTTAGTCGTCGTAGTATGCCTGCAGAGTGGATGCTACATCACAGGTGAAGAAGCTGAGGCAAGGGGATGTCCCACAGGTGTGCAGATAGTAGCAGGACAGTGAAGCCAGACCCAGGCTCCAGAGTCTGCTCTCTCTTAGCCGTCACACCATGTTGCTTCTCCACATGCAGGTAGGTAGTACATTGGTCACTTGAATTTTTACTTGACAACTGCGTGTCATTAAAAAAAAAAAAAAAAAAATGAGTTCACACAGCCGTGGTGGCACAGGTGGCAAGGGCACCACGCTGCAATGTGGGAGGCCCCAGATTCCGATTCTGGACCCACGTGAACACACTTGGGCGTCCATGATCCTGACTGGCTGGAGGGCTTGAGCAGATCAAGGTGTGGCAGATCTTGTCAAGGAAAACACTCTTTTCCTCTCATGAAAAAAGAAAATAAACTTTACAGAAGAATTCTTACTAAAAAGCAAAAGAGCCTCTGCTCAGAAATCAAGATGACTACTTCCAGGTATTGCCCAGGCCACCAGAGCAGAGTCCAGACCTTCTTGCCTCACTGAGTAACCTAGGCAGGCTCTTTGAAGGAGGAGAATGAGGTTCTGAGGATTAACTCTTTTTTTTTTTTTCTTTTATAGAGAGAGATTGTTGCCATAGAGATTTTTGTGTGTACTCACCAGAGAGACAGAGAAAGAGAGAGAAATCACCCTGCAGGGTAGATGGTCATGCAGCAATTCCTTTTCCTCCATTCTCCTCTTGGGATTTTGGGCACGCATGCACGTGTGCCCAACGTGTGTTTCAAGATGCCAGTCTGGGACTCAAACCACCGCCACCCACGTGAGAGTCCAGAGCCCCCACCACTATGCCACCTGCTGGCCTCTGAGGATTAACTCTTTACAACTAGCTCCAGTTTGGAACCATAGATAATCCCAAACTCTAATAGTAATCATTGCAAAGGGATGAATCGAGATTCGAAACAGCATACCTATGTTTTATTGGCTCTGGGCAGATTAGCTGGTGAAAATAAGCATCCTCAAGGGATCACCTCTGTGAGAGCAGAAAATGTGCAGACAAGAGGTGGAAGAAGTCCCAGGCGTCCACAGGCACGCAGGCAGGTTACTGTATCTCTGAACAATCTGTTGGACTGACACGGCTTCATTGTAAATGGCGTAACTTAACTGGAGGGATCGGTCTTGCCGCTCTAGTGCTATATAATAAGAGTGGTAATGGGAGCCTCTCCTGGGACAGTGGAGGAACAGCTGTTATGTCACCTGGGAATGGCACCCACCCACAAATCCCATCTCTTTGACAACAATTCTAAAGTCCCTCTGTCACTGTCACTCACCCACAAAATTAATGACTAAAGGGGAGAAGCAGAGGAAATGCCAAGCCCCTGGAACAGAAAGAGAAAGACTGAGAGGGACAGAGCAAGTTAATAAATAAAACAAGAGCCTGAAGGGAAGAGCTGCTTTGTCAGAATATAAATATTTCCCTTCCCCTTTTATCTTTAATGTAGTGTGAGAAGCTTATTAAAGGGAAATGCATCTCCGTCCCTGGAGCCCTCGTGCAAGCCTTGCGGGGAGCTGCCTGCGGAATGGCTCTGCTCGCCAAGCCCCACGCCTCTAAACTCTTCCCTGCTGGAAGTGAACAGAACACGCAGAGCAGTAAAGAAGGGCTGGGAGAAGAAAGGGACGCCATTGTGGCCATTAGGTCCCTTATCTTGATGGGCCTGGTGTCATGTTATGTTAATCACTGGGAGATGCTGAGAGACTGAAGATGAGGAATGTCTGTCGGCTCAGAGAGTTAGCCTGAAAGTCCAAGGGAAGATGACATTGCTAGACCTACCCTCTGCTCCAAGGGAGAGAACGATATTCAGATTTAGACAAAGGGGATTTGTGTGATGGGGGTGGGAGGTGGGCGGTCCTGTGGGTACTCTTCTGAGGGGCCCTCTGTGATTGCACCCTTCACATCCCCAAGAAGACAACCAACACGGGCAGTGTCCAGCCAGTGACATCCTATTCTAACATTGCAGATGATGTTTGACCTCCACACCTCCTTCCTAAAAGCCCTAAAAGGAGATCTGGGACATTAAGAGCCTACACACCAAGTCAGCCTGGCACAGAACCTTGCACGTGGGAGGTGCCCAGTGAGTTCAAATGGCATGACGCCAGGACTGCGTTGGTTTTGTTTATGACTGCATCTGGGCCAGGCACACGTCGTTTTGGATGGATGAACGAACACATGCATTTGGACACAATGAAGGTGTCTCTTTTTTAGTCATCTTTGCTGCCTCTCCCAGGGATCTTCAGTTCGGGTCAGTATTTGGGTTCTGCCCAGTTTCAGGGATATCCCATTGTTCCTGACCTTTTGAAGATAGCCACAAAAAGATAAGCCCTTCATCCATCAGGTGCCATTGTTTAGCCAAAGACAGGAGGGAAGGGTGAGAATATGAGGAGGACAGTTAAAAAACATGGCCAAAAGATGCTTCCTCATTCCTCTTGACTAAGCTGTCGCAGGGGTGCAGGTGCTAGTGGCTTTACTGCCATACTCACTCCACATCACACCAATACATTTCTGCTTCTACAAGGTAATTAATGGAGGGGACAGCAATTTTCAAAAATTTTAGCTCCCTATCATGCCTAGTCCAGGGTATTGCCTCTTACACTTAGCATTTCAGACCCATCAGGCACCTACCTCGCACCCCCATGGCTCCCCATTCTGATGTCGCGTTGGTCTCTCCCTCACTAGTTGTATATCGTTCCCTGCCTGCACTGAGCCCCATTAGGCTGCAGTAAAAACGCAGAGCGCTCGAGTCATCGCTATTCTACGATGCTCACCCCTTTCAGGGCCAATTACATCTTAGGGCAATGTCTGTGTTCCTGGGCAGTGTACAATTCAAGGAGGGTGAGCCATTCTTAACTGGTTCCTAGGGAATTCCTTGCCCACTCTTCTAAACATTGCCGAGGAGCTATTTGCAGTACCTGATTTAAGATTCCACCTCCTGCGTGAACTCGGTCCTGCCTCCCCTCAGCCTCAGCTGGTTTGGGGGTTTGGAACCTTGAGAGGGCCTATTTCCAGGGTTCTCACAAATGGAGCGGAGGAGGCAGTGTAGGGGCGGGGTGGCACACATATATCCAGGTGCGGTTGTACGGAAGAGGGATTAAATCTGTACTGTGCAGATCAATGGAAGCCTTGGGGAGGCAGATTTCAGTTCAATATAACGAAGGACTTTCTAACAATTAAAGTTTTCTGAAAAATAAAGTAGGCACCTTAATTTTTTTTTTTTTTTTTTTTTTTTTTTTTTTTTTTTTTTTTTTTTTTTTAGGTTTTTGCCACAGGACACATGTACTCGCCAGAGTGACACAGTAAGAGAAAGTGAGAAATCACACCCCAAGGGGGATGGCCATACAGCACTCTCTTCTCCTTCATTCTCCTGGTATCTTGGGCACACGTGCACACGGGTTAGGCATAATTTTCAAGCAACCAGGTCCAGGACTTGAACTGTGGTCAGCCATGTGGAGTCCAGAGCTTTAACCACCATACCATCTACTGGCCCAAGTGGGCACCTTTAAATATAGCGCTCTCTCTCTCTCGACGTCAGACAGAGGTGAGATCTCTCTTGCGGGAACTGCTCGCATACCTGCTCCTTATCAGTATGATCAAGAGGTGCCTCCAGTTCTGGAACCAGACTGCCTGCGTTCAAGACTCAGCCCTAATATGAAGGGCCTTCAAAGGGTTCATGGGGAAAATGGGAATAAAGTACAAAAGCATTTACAAAAAAATTTTAAATCTATGCAATTTTTTTCATACACATTTCCATAAATGTTTTGAAGACTCCTTGCAGTTACTAACTGTATGAGCTTGGGCAAGGTACTTAACCTTTCTGTGTCTGTTTCTACATCTTAAAAAAATACAGATAAAAGCACATTAGATTTTCTGGGCAACTGTGAGTAGTTTTGTTTTTGTTTTTTGTTTTGGGTTTCTTAAAGTTTTTGTCATAGGGCACGTGCTTTGGCTGGAGAAATACAGAGAGATGGTGAGAGGGAAAGTGAGAAGTTACCCCCAAGAGGGGATGACCATCCCAAAATCCCTTCTCCTCCAGTCTCCTCTCAGGATTTCAGAGAGACATGCAAGCCATTGGGTCCTGGACTCAAAGTGTGGTCAGCTATGTGAGAGTCCAGCACCTTAACTACCACGCTACCTGCTGGCCTGTTTTTGTTTTTAAATATTTATAAAATATTTTAAAATATTTATCAAAAGAATTTGTGGGTGTCAGTCAGGTAGCATGGTGGTTAAGGCACTGGATCCCATATGGCCAACTGCACAGTTCAAGTCCCAGACCAGGCCAGTACATGTGCACGTATGTCCAAAATCCTGAGAGGAGAGTGGAGGATAAGGGATTGCAACGTGGTCATCCCACCTCTCTCTCTCTCTCTCTCTCCTTTCTCTCTTTCTCTGTTTCTCTCTGGCAACACAGGTACTCCATAGCAAAAATTTTTTAGAAAGAATCTACGGTTTTTAAACAGTAAGATGATGTTCTAAACCTTTCGGTGTTCAAAGCTCTTACTGGCTTTATAGGAACATAAAAGATGGTGTGGTGGTTGAGTCACTGGAATTCCCACATGGCCGATTGCATTTCAAGCCCTGGATCTGGAGGCTTGCTATCTCATTCTCTCTCTCTCTCTGGTAAAACTCAAGTGAAAAAAAAAATAAAAAATAAAATAATAATTCTTAAAAAAAAAAAAAAAAGGGATATAAAAGATAGGGGCCAGAATTCACATAATGGTTAAGGTGTTGGACTTCCACATGGTCAACCACAGTTCAAGACCTGGCAGCTTGAAACACACTGGGCATGCGTGTATGAGTGTTCAAAATCCTGAAAGGAGACTGGAGAAGAAGAGATTGTAGCATGGCCACCCCCCTGGGGGGTGATTTCTCATTTTCTCTCTCTCTGTCTTTCTGTCTCTCTAGTGACCACATGCATCATATATAAAAAAATCTCTCCTTTTTAAAAAATAATTATTAACTTTATTTATTCATTTCATTTATTTATTTTAATTTGACCAGAGAGGGATAGAATGAGAGAGAGAGAAAGTGAGAAAGCAAGCAACCAGGCCTAGGACTCAAACCATGGTCGGCCATGTGGGAGTTCAGTGCCCTTAACCACCACGCCATCTGCCAGCCCCCCAAAAATCTCTCTCTTAAAAAAATATATATATAAAAAATAGGTTACATTTTTCATTTGTAACAACATGTATGTAATTAATTGTTTTTATTTTGCGTCTTTTTTTTTTAAGACTGTAGGTAGACTTTACTCAAAGAAGGCCATAGTGATATGTATAGGAACCATTCCAACATGGATTTGCAGTGGGGGAGAGAGAGAGATTAGATTCAACTCCTTAATTAACATTTTTAAATAATAATTTATCTATTTAATTCCACTTGTTTTTATTATTTTTTCATTTGAACAGAGAGAGACAGAGAGAAAGAGAAAGCAAGAAATTAAGCTGCCAGGTCCGGGACTCAAACTGCAGTTAGTCATGTGGGAGTCCAGCACCTTAAGCACCATGCTATCTGCCAGTCCTCTGTAATTAACTAATTAACTATTACTTTGTGTACTTACATAAACACAAACTTCAGTGTTTAAGCTCAATCAGAAATTGTGATGCAGAAAATTATTTTAAAACAACATGTTTAACTGCATAGGGTAAAGAAAGAGAAAAAACAACTACTTATTTATTCAACAAATATTTATTAAGTACCCACCCAGTGCAAAGCCTCCTGGGAAATACAAATATAGTTGAGATGCAGACACTGCCAGGGGCTTGCTGTGTACCAAATAACTGCTCTGACTCTTCCACTTGTGGACATGGGCTGTGTTCCACAGGCTCTGTAAATCCCACAGCTCTGGAGGGCATTCTGAACTGACCTGTACTGCAGGTGAAAATGAGCAGGCAGTCAGATAAAGGAAAGTTGAACACAGGAAGTAAATGTACCACTGGGATTTAAGATTTTTCTGTTTCCTACCAGCTTCTCTGAAGATTGTGGTCATGTTGATAAACTCAATGTGCTATTGCCTAGAAATGAAAAAGAACAATTTTCAGGCCAGCAGGTGGTAAGAAGGTTGAGCCACTATATCCCACATGGCCGACTCTGAGGCTGGAGTCCCAGATCTGGCAGCTCGAAAATCATGCCAGGCGCGGGGTACATGTGTGTGCCCAAAGTCCAGAGAGGAGAGGAGTAAGGTAGGGCCATCACCCGGGGGGATGATTTCTCCTGTCTCTCTCTCTGGCAAACACACACTCCCTATAGTACAAATTTAAAAATAAATAAATAAGTAAATAAAAACAACAACAACAAAAAGATTTTGTTTCATTCATACCTAACACAGTTCTTAATCCTGAAGGGCCTAGGCCTAAGAAGGAATGGATGGAAAAAAGCATAGCATAGAACTCCAAAACTATCTTTTCTACAGAGTGTAAATATCCCAGATTTGGAAAAGGAAGCTTTTTCCTCTGTTCTATAGCAACCTACAGAATATCTATCCCTTCAGTTTATTAGTTCATTGGACATATTCAGATGGAAATGTGACTGTTCTCTACCCTAACACTCCTACAGTACTTCATTCCTCACTGAGCGTAGAGGGGACATCTGCCTAGACCAAATTGCCTCTTTAAACATTACCAATAACATGGACCTTTTATTGAGCATTTGTAACACTCTAGGTAGTAAATTCATTGCATTCTTTCATTTGACCTTCTTAATTCTATGAGGCAGGTGCTATTATGTTTCCATTGTACATGAGGAAAGGAGGCCCAGAGAAGTGAAGTACTGGGCTGTTGGAAAAGTCATGATGTACTTTTTTTCTACACAAAAAATGTGTCATGACTTTTCCAACAACCAATAGTTTATCAAAAGTCTCATAACGAATAAGGTGCTGGACGAGGATTCAAACCCACAAAAATGGACTCTCAACAATGACTCTCAAGTGTATTTCTTTTTTTTTTCTTTTAATTTCTGTTTGTTTTTAAAGAATTACCTATTCAACTTTTTTTTTTAATACTGAAAAAAGTTAAGTTTATTATAATTTATTTTATTTAACAATCTAGGAAGTTTGCAGCCATCAGAAGTTCCAGTGTTATTGGGAATTCAGGAATCTTGGTGGAGCTGTTAATATAAGAAACCTCGTACTTTTTATTTTTGGGGGGGGGGCGGGAGGTTTTTTGCTATGGGGCGTGTGCTTGCCAGAAAGACAGAGAGAGACAGAGAGACAGAAAGTGAGAAATCACCCCCCGGGGGGGATGGTCACGCCGCAATCCCTTCTCCGTTCTCCTCTTGGGATCTTGGACACGCACACACACGCGCCCGGCGTGAGCTTAAGCCACCGGGTCCGGGACTTGAACCACAGTCGACTACATGGGAGTCCAGCGACATAGCCATTACACTAATTGCTGGTCTAAATACATGCATACTTTTGACAGCACATATGAAGGCATCTCACATACCTTAGGGTGACGTGGCATCCCACAAACATCCTGTTCTTGTGACATCCTCTTGGACAGCTGGCTACAGAGGAGACAGAAACAGCCTCCAAAGCTTCCATAGAAAATACAAATTCACCCTGTCTGGTCTCTAGGCCTTTGCCTAGGCATATTTAGGTGCTTAAGTATCTCATGCCATTAGGAGCAGGCTAATTTTCTTCCCTGATTTTTTTCTTGCCACAAGCAAGATCTGGATTCAGAATCTTGTCCTTTTACTTACCACCTCTGTGAGCCTCATGTTTCTATGGCTTGGTGTCACCATCTGTAAAATGGGTTGAATTAACTGCTCTTTGGCAATTAAAAAAATAAAACAGTAATGACAGACTAATACCAAACACTAGGTCAGTCCTCCAGCTTATTCTTAACTGCTCAGCTGGAATTTAAGTCAGAACATCACTAACCCTGGGTGCCAAAGCACCACAAAACCAATATGGTCCTCAGAACCAGGGCTTTCAAATAACGAGTCATCTTAGGGCTGTGGATTATAAATTTCAGGTTGGGGAAGAGGAGGAGTGAAGTTTCACAGGTAAACCAAAGCCCCTTTTGCTAGAGTGAGAAGTCTGTCGCTGCTTTTGTTTATTTCTTCTGTAAATGTTTCCTCTCTAGCCTCCTGGGCTGTTTTGGAAACTCCTCTGTTTTGGTAGCAGCTCTTCACAAGTCTGCTGGAGGCCACAGGAACTGGCTACAGCCCATCCCACCAGCAGCCCCTGCCTCTGAGGTCAGGCTGGACCCCAGCAGTGGGCTCTGCAACCCTGCCCCCACCCCAGCTCCTTCCTCACAGGCACAGCTGTGAGGGGGTGGCTGGGGCTGTGGACAACAGGCAAAGCAGCCGCACTCAGCCCTTCCCCTAGGTCTCCTGCATCGGCACCTGAAAGCCCCTTGCTCAGGCTGGTCACTCTGATCTTTCACTCTGAAGCTCACACTGCCTTTTCCAGTTCAAGGTAAGCAGGAAGCAGAGAGAATAAAGGAACCCAAACGTCTAGGTTCTAGTTCCAGTTCTTCGGTGAGCCCTTAGAACAGTTCACTTCACCTTCCTGAGCTTCAGTTCTCTCACCTGTAAAATAAAGGGGGGGGGGGGGAATTACTGGACCCTGAGGTTCCTTCTGAAAAGACTGAACCGTTCCCCAACCAGCCTCTCCTTTTTTAGTTCTATTTTTATTATTTTATTTAACTTTATTTATTTAGTTATCAATTTTTTAATTTGACCAGAGAGGGAGAAAGTGAGAGAGAGAAAGAGAGAGAGAAAGAGAGAAAGCTGCCAGGTCTGGGACTCAAACCACAGTTGGCCATGTGAGAGTCCAACACCTTTAACCACCACGCCACCTGCTGGCCCCTCAGCCTCTCCTTTTTAAATCACAGGATAGGCTGGCTCCTAACTCAGTGCCAAATCCCCACTATATTGTAATTTTATGGGTTCAGCAGGTGGTCTACTGGTTAAGGCACTGAACTCCCATGTGGCCAACTGTAGTCTGAGTCCCAGGCTGTGGCTTGAAGCTCATGCTGGGCATGTGTGTGTGCAGGCCCAAAAATCCCCAGAGGAGAATGGAGGAGAAGGGATTGCAGCGTGGGGGGGGGGGGGGGGGGGTTCTTACCTTCTGTCTTTCTGACTCGGTCTCTCCAGCGAGTACATGGGCCCTATATCAAAAATTTCTCGAGAAAAAAATTTAATTTTGTGAGAAAGACTCAAGGTCATTGCAAAAATAATAGATTTATTTCCTAAAAAGACTATCAATCAGGAGCCAGCAGGTGGTGTGGTGGTTAAGGCAGCTGGATTTCCCACATGGCTGGCCATGGTTCGAGTCCTGGACCTGGCAGCTTGCTTTCTCACTTTTCTTTTCTCTCTCTGTCTCTCTCTCTGGTCAACTTAAAAAATAAATAAGTAAATAAATAAATAATGACAATGAATAAAATCAAAATAATTATTTTTTAAAAATTATTTATTTACCTTCATTTATCCATTCACTTATTTTTTAATTTGACCAGAGAGAGACACAGAGAAGGGGGGGGGGTAAGAAAGCAAGCCACCAGGTCTGGGACTTGAACCGCGGTCAGCCATGTGGGAGTGTCCAGTGCCTTAACCACCATGCCACCTGCTGGTCCCAAAATTAAAATAATTCTTTAAAAACATAAAAGACTATAAATCTATGATGACAGGAACTTATATTCCCAGCATCTTGCACAGTGTTTGACACGCAGTGAGCTCTAAATACATTTTTAACTCTACGTTAAAGTTCACTGTATTTATTTCTTCCATGAGCGAGAGAGACAGAGAGCACCTGCAACAGGATCTTGATGCCACAGTGCACCCCAACTTTTGCCAGCCCCAGATTGTGGGCACATGCACAATTGTGTGTGCAGGGAGGTCTGTGGGCATGAAACTGGTACCCTCCCATGTGGGTCAGTCATGGTTTACTGTGGCCCCACTGGCCCCACTCTCCATTTGTTTTTAACTTTCCTTTTTTAAAAAGAAATACTTTTATTTGTTCATTCATTTATTTTCATTTGACCAGAAAAAGAGACACACAGAGAGAAGGAAAGTTCGAAAGAAAGCCACCAAGTCTGAGACTCGAACTGTGGCCGACCACATGGGCGTGCCCAGTGCCTTAACCACCACGCCACCTACTGGTGCCTTTTTTTTTTTTTTTTTTTTTTTTTTTTTTTTAAGTTTATCCATCTCTTTCTTCCATGAACAAGAGGCTGGCACCTTCGACAAGGTTTTCAAACTGCAATGTACCCTGAGCTCCAGCCAGCCCCAAATCATGAGCATGTGTGTTCCCTCCCGGCATGTTCAAAGATATCTAAATGTGAGTTCAGAACCCTCCCTTGAGAATCTGCTTTGCACGGCGATGCCTTACTGCTGTGGTGATCTTTTTAAGTAAACGAAGGCCTCATGGTTTCATTACACCCTATTTAACTGAAGCTACACCTCCGTCAGTCACTCAATCACTTATTGAGCCCCCGCTCTGTACCTGGCTCTGAACCCTGGTACAGTGTGGCTGCCCAGGATTTAAATAAACTTCTGTGACTACTTATAAACAAAATAACTGGAGACTGAGGCGGAGAATAAAAGCAAGGCGAGGAGATTCCTCAACATATTAATGAGAGAGTTAGCTGAGAAATAAAGGACTTCTCTGTTCCCACCCCGGAGGCTTCTGATAGCCAGCATTCTAATAAAAGTTGCTTTAACCGGCTTCACACTTCCAAAGCCAAAATTAACACCATACAACGGAAGGCCCCAAATAAATTCAGAAGGTAAGACCGGAGCCAGGGAGGGGACTCAGATTTAGTTTTGAAAAGGAAATCTTGAACCCCTCTCCTGTCTCAACCCAACTCACTCTTGGAACACGCCCTCTCGGAGCCACCTCTTCAATCCGCCACTTTCTTAGGAAACCCCCGCCAGGTTGCTCAGGCCTTACCCCGCCTCAGCTCCTCCCTCAGGTGAAGCCATTCTCAAATTAAATCACAAAGAGGGGCAGCGGGTCTCTAATGATCTGTGTTTATTTAGTAAATGGCTTGATTGCCCTCATTTGTGGAGATTAAGGGTTAATTTCCAAGGCAAAGAGACCTGATTTCATGAAGGACAGCCCTAGAGAATTCAGAGGAAGAAACAAAATTCAAACGTCTTCCCCCACCACTACCGGGCCCCTTTCCGCAGTTTTGGCCTTTCGGTGGCCTCTCCTGCCAGGTAGCCACAGGCCCTGGGTTCACCAAGGTTCCAAGGAAGGATTTGGTAAACAAAGGCTTAGGAATTCTTTAGGCCCCTTCAAACTGACATCTGGCAAAGTCGAGATCGCATAGATCACATAGCAGTTTCGCTCACACACCCCCTTCTGGCTTTGAAAGGCAAATGTTTTGAGATTTGTGTTCTCTCCCATTCACAGAGTTTCTAATCAAGTGGAGTCAAACCACTTTGTCTACACCTTAATTGAAGAGCCTGGCTCTAGAGTTTAAAGTACTATTTATAAGGGTAGGGAGGAGGCAGGGAAAGGGAGAGAGAAAGGGGTACTAAGTGGAATCCTGAAAGGGAAGAAAAGCCATGGGCAAGTGGCCCTTACAGGGACACGCGGGGAACTGCGTGGTGGCCTTCTGAGCACAGTCGGGTACAGATTGTAAGCGGCTGAGCCTGGCAATGGGGCCTGCCTGGGGAACTGCAGGGAGACGGGCTCGATTTCCACCCCGACTTCCCTAGCACACATGCCATGGGCAGTCCTGGCTGAGGCGGGAACCCTGGCATGAGCCATGGGCTGTCAGAGCTGGGCCAGATCACAAAGCCCAGCTCCCCCATTGACAGAACCAGGTTCAGGAGGTGAACCGACTCCCGCAAGGCCAGGGGTGAGCGGCTGGACCAAGAGGCTAAGAATTCTTCTCATTCCCTCGACTGTAACTTGAGTCTCCTCTGTTCGATCCTCTGGAGAGAGAAATGACCACATCCATCTGAAAACAAACTTGTGCGCACTTGGGGGAACAGTTAAATGACTTCATGGATTTTCCCAAGAGAAACACAGGGACTTGCACCTTGTCTTCTCATCAGCTATTTGGGTTCCTGGCTGCACAGCAGGCTCATCCCAGGAGCTTTCAAACAGACTCTCCAGGGTGGGGCCCAGGAAGGAGGGCCTTAAAAATGAAACCTCTATCACCAACCCCTCCCCCACATTTGAGAATCACCTTTTTAACTCATGGTTTACTCTTCACATTGGTTCCTTCCTGACGCTTGTCTTCAGTGTATGTACCTCAAGTTTATGTTCAATTTGAAAAACAGAAATGGGGGACCAGCAGATGGCGTAATGGCTACGGTGTTGGACTCCCATGTAGTCGACCTCGGTTCAAGTCCCAGATTCAGTGGCTTAAACTCACGCCAAGTGCATGTGCGTGCGTGCCCAAGATCTTGAGAGGAGAATGGAGGAAAAGGTACTGTGGTGTGGCCATCCCCGCCAGGGGGTGATTTCTTGCTTTCTGTCTCTCCGTCTCTCTCTGTCTTTCTGGTGAGCACACACACCCTATAGCAAAAACTCCCCCCCCCCACAAAAAAAAAAAAAAAAGAAAAGAAAAGAAAAGAAATGGGACCGGTCTCATGGCCTAGTGGTCAAAATTAGAACTGGAAGCCTGAAAAACATGCCAGGTGCATGTGAATGCATGACCGAAGTCCTGACAGATGTAGATGGCATGAAGGAGAACGGACTGCATATGATCATGCCCCACTGGCGGGGGGAGGTGTGCTTTCTCTCTCTCTTTCTCTGGCCAACACATATGCCCTCTGGCAATCACCCTCTGCCAATTAAAAAGAAATAATTTTCCCCTTCAATTTGTCAAGGGAGTGTGTGCCAGAGAGAGACAGCGAGAGGAGGAAAGTAAGAAAGCACCCCCGCCCCATGAGGGAAGGTCATGCCACAATCCCTTCTCCTCCATTGCTCTCTCCTTTGGGGATTTTGGGCATACGCGCGAACACACACGCACACACACACACACACACACACCCCTGGCATGTTTCTCAAGCCCCCAAGTGCACGGTCTCGAACCATACCATCAACCATGTGGGATCTAGCCACCTCAACAACTATGCCCCAGGCTTTCCCTCCAAAATAAAGTTTTAAAAATAAAATTGAAAAATAACAGTGCATTGTTGGCACGTCTTTAGCTTGTGGCCTATCAGGATTCCCAGGTCTTTTGTCCCTAGCTAGTCCTTGTTCCTTGTGGTCCTGTGACTCCGCAATTCATTCTTTATTTTCATTAACTTCATCTGACTGAAGAATTGCATGCTTCAGTTCACCAAATCAAATACCTACATTGTGAAAAGCAAAGGAGAAAAGTAAGATATAGTTCCTATTCTCAAAGGAAATAGGGATAGGAAGAGCAACAAAATAACTAAAATACAAAAGAAAATATGGTAATATTGAGAAAAAAATAAACCCTCAAAGAAAGGTGGTGAAGAAAACTGTCATTTGGTGAATGGCAACCATGTGCTGGACTCCATGTGATTAAACTAGAGCTATGCTTGACTGTGAGGCATAGGAAAATCTGGAATAATGGTGACTAAAACAAGATAGAAGTTGGGCCAGCAGTGGTATAGTGGTTAAAGCACGGAACTCCCACATGGTCAGCCGTGTGGTTCAAGTGCCAGACCCGGTGGCTTGAAACTCATGCTGGGTGAGTGTGCATGCATGCCTCAAATCCCAAGAGGATAATGGAGAAGAAAAGATTGCAGTGTGACCATCCCCACCCGGGGGGCTGCGGGGGGATGATTGCTCGCTTTTTGTCTTTCTGGTAAGCACATGCACTCTGTAGCAAAAATCTCTCAAAACGAAAAAAAAAAAAAAAAAAAACCACCAAAACAGAAGTTTATTTTGTTTCTCATCCTCATTTGAGAAATCTAGACGAAGTGTGTCCTGTCTAGCACAGTGTGCTATAGTGTTAGAGACTCAGGCTCCTGGGGCCGGCAGGTGGTGTGGTGGCACTCAACAGGGGCACTGGACTCCCACATGGTTGACCATGGTTCAAGTCCTGGACCTAGCAGCTTGCATTCTCACTTTCCCTCTCTCTCTCTCTGTCTCTCTTTGGTCAAATTGAAAAAAAAAAAAAAAGTGATGACAAATAAAATTAAATGAATAATTCTTTAAAAAGAGAGAGAGAGAAAGGCTCCTAACTTTTGCTCCTAGGTCCATGATCACCTCAGGAGTTCCAGCCATCAGGAGGCGGGCAGGAGGGTACATCTACTCCCTTCTTGTGCACACACTACCGGAACATCCCATGGCCAGATCTCAGTCTCATAACAGAGACTAGAAAATGAAACCTTTATTCCAATTGGTCACAATTAGTTGTCTCCTTTTGAAGCAGGTGTCCCTTTACCCTCCCTTCCTTGCTTTTTTCTTCCCCTCCTTCCTACCCTTCCCTCTCTTCCTTCCTTCCCTCCATATTTTCCGACTACAAAAGGGCCCTGGAATCTGCCTTTCCTTCCATTGCTTCTGTGGCCACCAGCTCATTGCTCTTCCTACCCACCTCACGGCCTCTCAGCCCTGCTTCCTCCAGCCTTCCACTGACTCTGGCTCGTTCCCTTCACATTGAATTTTTCTCAGATTCTGCAAGTGTCTTTTATACTCAGATCCTAAGTGAAAGCATCTGGTTAGGGTGGGCCCCCTATGTCCAGACTGCAGCCCTGGTGGACAGCTGTCTCATGCCAGACGCCCTCATGGCTGGGTCACATGATCAGTGCCTGACTCTGTCATCTGAGAGCAGAGTTCATGCAGTACAAGGTATAAGGATGGCAAAGCCAATCTGAGGAAATGCTATGAAGTCAACCGTGGGAGTAGCAGCTGTTACATTTCAGAATAGCCACTATGAACTTGTCAAGACTCATAAATAAGGTCCCCGGCCAACATCACATGATGCGGCCAAGCCCTCTCGCCCTCTCTCTATCTCTCTCTCTCTCTGTCATTTTACACACAATGTACTCCCCTATGGTTCATCATTATTCTACCACTCAATCCAAAGGCAATCAGTCTGGGGCCAGCAGGTGGCAAAACAAAACGAAAAGGCAAAATAACCTGGAAAAAGTACTTTCTATAAACCCTGTGATAGGCTAGAGCCAGCTCTTAGGGACTGTGAAGCTGTTAATGTGCTTCTGTTACAAACTCCAAGTTAAATTATATTATGTTGGCTTTAAATCAGCTATGGTAGTAATATTTACACCATGGAAATTGGCAAATGTACAGATCAGGGCCTTTTTCCTAGAGAGTCGGTTGCTAAACATTTGCCAGCATACCACTGTAAAAAAATTACAACCACAGAACGAGCCAGAGCCACAAAATATGCAGCTAACTTCGCCTTTTATTTTATCTCTATGATTTGCATCCATATAACCAAACCAGGATTCTGCCCTGATGATTTTTGCCCATGGTTCACAAGGCATTTTGCAAATATTATCACAACGCCCTGGGGCGAGTTAGGGAGGGTAAGTGACCTGCCTAACTGTAGAGGAAATCAATGGTGAAAAGCAGAGCTAAACTGGTCTATACTAACCACCTCCAAACTCTTCCTACACATCTGTACTGCAAAGGCTGTCATTAAGACATGGGTTACAATTACCAATGGTGCTTTTACCTCATAACCCAGATAGCTGGCCACTTGCTAAAGACCGCGTTCTAAATGCACTGCTGAGCATCAGCGCCTTAGAATGGCCACCCTCTGCACTTGGAGGATTTTTCTCAGGATTGCTGATGGTCTTTTATTAACTTCCATAATCTGTCTCTTGAATGATAAGTATCAAGAACAACAACAATAACAACAAAAATAACAGCTGGCCAGAGTTAGGGTTCTGTTCTGACTCTAACAGATGCAAATGGTATCTTTTTATTTGTATTTATAAAGCATTTTTATTTGTTACCTTTTCTCTGAATCCCCTCAAGGGCAGATACCTAAGGTTGTTTCTCTGGGGCCAGCAGGTGGTATGGTGGTTAAGGCGCTGGACTCCCACATGGCCGACTGCGGTTTGAGTCCTGAACCTGGTGGCTTGCTTTCTTACCTTCTCTCTCTCTCTGGTGAGTACATGTGCCCTACAGCAAATTTTAAAAAATAATAATAATAAATTAAAATTTTATAAATAATTATTATTTGAGGGGGAGGTTTTTGCTATAGGGCACGTGTGCTCGCCAGAAAGAGAGAGACAGAAACAGAAAGCGAGAAATCATCGCCCGGAGGGGATGGCCACGCTGCAATCCCTTCTCCTCCATTCTCTTTTCGGGATCTTGGGCACACACGCACGTGCACCTGGTGTGAGTTTAAGCTACAGGGTCCAAGACTCGAACTGTGGTTGACTACATGGGAGTCCAGCGACATAGCCATTACATTTTTATTTGTTACTGCTGGTCCCTTTATAAATAATTTTTTTTTTTTTTTTGGGAGAGGTTTTTTCGCTATAGGGCGCGTGCGCTCGCCAGACAGACAGAGAGAGACATAGAGATAGAAAGCGAGAAATCACCCCCCAGGGGGGATGGTCACGCCGCAATCCCTTCTCCTCCATTCTCCTCTCGGGATCTTGGGCACGCACGCACACGCGCCCGGCGTGAGTTGTAAGCCACCGGGTCCGAGACGCGAACCGCGGTCGACTACGTGGGAGTCCAGCGACATAGCCATTACGCTAACTGCTGGTTCCCAATAATTATTTTTTAAAAAGAAACGTCTAGGGGCCGGCAGGTAACGTGGTGGTTAAGGGCACTGGATTCCAACGTGGCTGACCACAGTTCGAGTCCCGGACCTGGTGGCTGGCTTTCTCACTTTCCCTTTCTTTCTCTCTCTGTCTCTCTCTGGTCAAATTAATAATAATAATAATAATAATAACAAATGGAATTAAATACATAAAATAAATATTAAAAAAAAAACAAAGGGCCAGCAGTTAGCATAATGGCTATGTTGCTGGACTCCCATGTAGTCAACTGCGATTTGAGTCCCGGACCCGGTGGCTTAAACTCATGCCGGGCGCGTGTGCGTGCATGCCCAAGATCCAGGGAGGAGAATGGAGGAGAAGGGATTGTGGCATGGCCATCTTCCCTAGGGGGTGATTTCTCGCTATCTCTCTGTCTGTCTCTGTCTTTCTGGCAAGGGCACACGCCCTATAGCAAAAACATCTCCCCCCCCCCCAAAAAAAAGGAATATCTAAGAGTTGTTTACCTCTGCGACTCTTCTTCCTAGTACTCAGAAATGAATGAATGAATGAATGAATAACCCTTTAGGTTAGCAGTCTGTAAAATGGCTCTCACCATCCTTGCCCTCCAAGGGGGTCTCCCACCCTAATGTAATCTCTACTTCCCCTTGAGTGCGGGCAGATTTAGAGACTTGCTTCTAATGAACAGAATATGGCAAAAGCAACAGGATGTCACTTCCAAATAAGGTTATAGAAAGACTTCCATCCTTTAAAAAAAAAATGATTCATTTATTTCTTCTAAGAACAAGAAAGCATCCTCAACAGGGCCCCAATGTCCTGATCCCCCCTCGGTCCTCAGCCAGCCCTGGATCATGAGCACGTGTGCCTGGCATACTCAGGGAGGGCTCCAGACTTGAACCCAGAACCTCTCCATGTGAATTGCCTTGCAGAGCATCGCATTTTATCACTGTGCCACCATCCAACTCCTCGATCTCTTTTTTAAAAAAAGTTTATTTAATTCTTCCATAAGAAAGAGAAAGAACGAGAGAAAGAGAGGCACCCACTATCCACCCCAGCCTAAGACGACCAGGACCAGGGGGATGTGCACACCCCTAGGCACACATGGACCTTGCCATATGGCCTCAGCACTGAGGCACATTATCTTACGCTGTGCCACCACAGCTGGTCTGCAACTCCCATTGACTGCCATCTTCCTGCACTCTCCCTCTTTCTCTGCGAGCCCTCACTTTGAGGCCAGCAGGGTACCATTTGAGTGGCCTTATGAGAGACCCACATGGCAAGGAACGTATCTCTGACCAACAGCTAGTGAGAACCAGAGGCCTACCTACAGTCACCTGGTTGAGTTTAGAAGTGGGTTCTCCAGTCAAACCTTGAGGGAAATGCAGCCCCAGTCAATGCCCTGATTAGGGTCTTGTAAGAGACCCCAAGGCAGAAGACCCAGCAAAGCAGATCCTAACATACAGAAACTATGAGATACTCTGTTGTCTTAAGCTGCTACATTTTGGGAACAGACAACCTAAAAAGCTCTCAACCAGTAAGAGAAATTTTGGTCAAAGAAATCCAATGGCTGAACCTGCCATTTAAATGGAGGACGGGGCTCGCCCACCGAATGTGATTATAGCACGGCCCTCCTCTTCTTCAATTTAGACATCTTCAACATTCGTAGCTCTTGAAAGGGTATCAGGGATAAGAATATTCTCATTTTTGTAATGATTCAACACCCCAAGCAACAATGAACACAAGTCAGTATAGTAGCCTGGCAACTGGAAATGCCAAGTCCTCAGTGTTTCAGAGTCAAAGTGTCTGGTAAAAGAGAGGCCAGAAAGGGAAGCATGTGCTCAGAGTCACCCTTTCTGGTCTTGCATGAGTAATTCTTGCAGCTGGAGTTTTACTACCACTACAGGATTGTGGCACCATGAAGGTGGTCACTTTGGATCTGGCCTCACATCAGAACGTAATTCAACTAGATCAACCTGGGACTCGGCCAAAATAAGTAGCATAAAAAAACTGGAGCCAATAAACAGCATCACTTGGCTATGGGACTGCACCACGGAGATGTGAAGAAATAAAGGCCTTTGTTAGTTTAAAGGGCAGGGACAATTGGAAGTTTTGCAGTAGACAGTTACAAAATTTTCCACCCTTAGCTCTCCAAAGAAGATAGCAGTTAGTGGCTTTGGGAGTTGGGTGTGGACAGTGTTGCTTGGAACATAAAATTAAATTGATCCTGGACAGAATGTAACCCAGTGTTGCTATTAAAGCAAATTAAATTGGTCCTAAACAGAGAGTAGCCCAATGTTGTGACATTTGTCATAGAACCTAAAATGGAGTATTTAGCCTCTTACATAGTGAACTCACTTTTTCTCACCTCCTCCCTTTATTATTTAGCTCCTTGCCGTCATAGCATTCTACATCAGGCAAGGTATGGAAAGCTATAGCACAGCTCTCTCAAACAGTGGTTCTTATTTCTTGGAATAATATTGCATTATTGTTTTTAAAAACCATCCTAAAAAAATAAACAAAAAAATCTCCAAAAAATTTGCCTCTGCTTTTTGCATTTGTCTGCCTTCGACAGAACAAGAGGACTCACATCTGTGAGATTTTCCATCTGGGATGGGTTTTCTGCATCTTTTATGAGTAGATTGTTTTAAGAATATTTCATTCATCCCTTGTAATTTTTTTAAAGGATATTCTCTTTCTTTCTTTCTCAATTATTATCCCTATTACCTAGCATCAGAGCTGTCTGGGGCTATACTATGAGGAGTAAGCTCATCAGCTAAACTGCTTTTAGCTCCATTTGAGACAGTGTTTTATCCTGTCGGTTTTCATTTTATTTGATGACAGTGCTTGGTATTTCTCCCACAATAAGCAAAGATGACTTAGATCAGTGGCCTGATGAATAAGCATGAAAATTTGATTTAGAAAAGAAGGATTTCCTGAAGCTCATGGAGAGAAAAAAGGAATCTAACCCCCCACCACACACACTTTAAATGACAAAGCAAAGCACACCATTGTCTTTAAACAACATCTTTCAAGGAAATATCAACACTCCCCGATGTTAGGTAATAGGAATAATATTTCAGAAAAAAAAAAAAAAAGAGCCCTTACAAAAATACACGAGAAGAATGAAATATCTTTAAAAATGAATAGTATTAATCCTTTATATTACCTTCAGGTAGATATCCCAATATAAAACATTTTTTTTTAAGAAAGAAAGAAAAAAAAAAGGTCAGGGTGTGAGGGGGAAATATGCTTAGGAAGAAAAACCGACCTCAGCTGAGAGCCGGATGGAGGATGTGAGGAGTCTGACACCCTGCCTGGGTCCAAAGCATTCAGCCCTTTAGACCCATTAACAGGAGCGGGAAACGACATAGAACTGTGAAGTAGGAGGAAAGATTCCCAGCAAACTTGGGGGATAGAAAATAAATAAAGGAAAAACAGAGGAAGCCAAAATCTCCCCTGGATGGGAATTTAATTAATTGTCTTATATTTCACCATCAGTTTTTCCTTGCTGGAGAAGAAGAACGAGAGGAGACTGCAGAGACAGCAACTTCTGCCAACCTTCTACCAGATCAGAAATCCAGGAGTTCCAGCCTCTGACCTGAGACGGGCAGAAGGACTCCGCCAGGAATAACGTTTTTTGAAGCACAGACTTGCTGAATGTGTGTGTGTGTGTGTGTGTGTGTGTGAAAGAGAGACAGAAACAGAAAGAGGGAAACAGATTGACTTTTCCTTTTCCACTCTCCTGCCTGGGAACTTGGGATATTCCTGTCTGCCCAGAGAGGGGAGAGCCCCCCCCCCCCCCCCCCCCCCGTAACTTCCCAACCTCTCCAGGAGTTGCCCGAGAGCGCGCGCCAGCGCCCAGTCCTTGGAGCAGGGCGAAGATTTGACAGAGAACAAAAGAACGCTTGCCAATCAGAAAACGCTCCCGAGAAAGAGAACCCCTCTTTGTGTTTTGAAAACTCTTTAATTAGCAACTGCCGTGGTTCCTAATACGCGTGAAAACTTCTCGAGGCAGATTCCAAACGGAAGGTCAAATCATTGCTTTTGCAGCTAAGAGTCCCAAGTCCCCGAAAGGCCGCACGCGGCAGAACTAGAGAAAACAGGGCAACCGAAGACTCTCTGTAAATCATACGGAGTGTTCTTGGGCCCTCGGTCTCAGGTTACTTTTATAATCATTTCCCACAACGCTGTCTTGATTTTCTTAAAACCTCACCAAAGCTGCACTAGACCCCCAGACTCAGGGTCGTGCGCGCGGGCGGGGTGGCCTGGGCCCGGGTCCTTCCCGCGCCCCCTCTCCGGGCCCTCTCCTCCGAAGGGTCTGCACTTCCTCCGCCTGCAGTCGGGCCCCCTCGGCTCGACTCCGATTTCTTCTCCAAGGCGGCCCCTCCCCCTTTTTACAACTGGGGGAGGGGATGTGAGGGGGTTTCTGGCCTCACGTGGTCTGCGGGATCTGGGCAAAGAAAAGCGATCCGCAAGGCGCACCCCCTTCTCGATCCGTAGCGAACCCCATATTTAGGAACAGGCTGTCCCCAAGCCGCCGCCTGCATCCAGCATTTTCAGCCCGGGCAGTGCTAACGTGACTCCGGGACACGTCTCTCCGCCCAGGCGCTGCGCGGTTCCCAGCTCGTGCCCGCAAAAGCCTTTCGCGAATGCGCCCTTCAGCTCAGGAATGTGTATTTTAGTGTACCCGGAAGAAGAACAAATCTGAAGCAAATTCCCTTTCTGGGGCGTTTTTCCCCCCTGAGCGAATTCAGGGTAAAAGTTTTTCCTAACTTTTCCCTCCCAGTCCCTGCCCCTCCCCTCAGGAATCCGCCCAGAGCGCTGCAGACACCGCCTCCCCGGTTCCCTCGCCCGCCCCTTCCGACTTCCACCCAATCCGGAGGCGGCTCCAGAGAAAACAAAGGCCACCATTGGGCCGCCCGCGAGCTCGGGGGCCCGCCCCCGGAGTGGTTTGTGAATGGGGGGAGGGGAGGGGGCGGGTCGGCCCGGAGCCCAGCGAGCCCGACGCTTCTTCTGGCGACCAGCGCGGCTCCGAGGCGTAGCTCCGCGCTCTCTCCCGGCGGGCGGCGGCGACGGACGCCGGGACTCGCGGGCCAAGGCTGCGCGGGGCTGGAGAGGCCGGGGCCAGGCCGCGGGCACAGGGGCCTCGCAGTTTCAGAGGCAGCTTAACTGGATTTCCAAAAAGAAGCCGCTGGGAGGGTGGCTCCAAGGCGCCTATCAGACTCCGAGCGAGAACCAGCCGTGCGGCTGAAACTTGGGGCCGAGCTTTTGGGGCTGAAGGAGCGGGGTGTGGAGGAGGAGACGGAGGAGGAGGCGGTGGTGAGCGGAGCCTCGAGGCGAGGAGGCGGAGCAGCACCGCCGAGGCGGCGGTCGGGGCGCGCAGGCGGCGGCGGCGCCGGGCTCTCGCCTGGCGCGGGCCGGTCTCGGTGCGGGGGGCGTGCGCGTTACTGTGCGCTGGGGGTCGAGCTACTTGGGCAAACTTTGAAGGGTAACCGGAGACGCTTGTTGCTCCTTGCAGCGGAGGAAGCCGCACCGTTACGTCTCGGCAGGGAGAGCAAGGCGGCACCCCTCGGCGCCCGGCCCAGGCAGACGAGTTCGGGCCGCCGGAGGTCTCGCGACTGCCGGGCGGAGGCAGCTGCGGCGCCCCCGCGGCAGACGGCCTCGCCCCCGCGGCGCAGGCACTCCCGCGTTAGTGCCCTCGGCTCCGCGCCGCCCACGGCCCGGCCCCGGCGCCGGGAGGACTCTCATGAGCCGGGCGCGGCGGCGCCTCCCCGCATCCAAGCCTCTTCCAGCCTCGTCGCACTCCTCGGGCTGAAAGCGCAGCTACACCCGCGGCCGGCGATGCGGGGCCCCGGCGCGGCCGCGTCGCGCTCGCCCTTGGGCCTGTGCGCCCAGGTTCTGGCGCTAATGGGCTCGCTGTCCGTGGGCGCCGGGGCGCAGCCATACCACGGCGAGAAGGGCATCTCGGTGCCGGACCACGGCTTTTGCCAGCCCATCTCCATCCCGCTGTGCACGGACATCGCCTACAACCAGACTATCCTGCCCAACCTGCTGGGGCACACGAACCAAGAGGACGCTGGCCTCGAGGTGCACCAGTTCTACCCGTTGGTGAAGGTGCAGTGTTCTCCGGAGCTGCGCTTCTTTCTGTGCTCCATGTACGCGCCCGTGTGCACCGTGCTCGATCAGGCCATCCCGCCGTGCCGCTCCTTGTGCGAGCGCGCCCGCCAGGGCTGCGAGGCGCTCATGAACAAGTTCGGCTTCCAGTGGCCCGAGCGGCTGCGCTGCGAGAACTTCCCGGTGCACGGCGCGGGCGAGATCTGCGTGGGCCAGAACACCTCGGATGGCTCGGGAGGCCCAGGCGGCGGCCCCACAGCCTACCCCACCGCGCCCTACTTGCCGGATCTGCCCTTCACTGCGCTGTCCCCGGGGGCCGCAGATGGCAGGGGCCGCTCTGCCTTCCCCTTCTCGTGCCCCCGCCAGCTCAAGGTGCCCCCTTACCTGGGCTACCGCTTTCTGGGTGAGCGCGATTGCGGCGCCCCGTGTGAGCCCGGCCGCGCTAACGGCCTCATGTACTTTAAGGAGGAAGAGAGACGCTTTGCTCGCCTCTGGGTGGGCGTATGGTCGGTGCTGTGCTGCGCCTCGACGCTCTTCACGGTGCTCACCTACCTAGTGGACATGCGGCGCTTCAGCTACCCAGAGCGGCCCATCATCTTCCTGTCGGGCTGCTACTTCATGGTGGCCGTGGCGCACGTGGCCGGCTTCCTGCTGGAGGACCGCGCCGTGTGCGTGGAGCGCTTCTCGGACGATGGCTACCGCACGGTGGCGCAGGGCACCAAGAAGGAGGGCTGCACCATCCTCTTCATGGTGCTCTACTTCTTCGGCATGGCCAGCTCCATCTGGTGGGTCATTCTGTCGCTCACTTGGTTCCTGGCGGCGGGCATGAAGTGGGGCCATGAGGCCATCGAGGCTAACTCGCAGTACTTCCACTTGGCGGCGTGGGCCGTGCCCGCCGTCAAGACCATTACTATCCTGGCCATGGGCCAGGTGGACGGGGACTTGCTCAGCGGGGTGTGCTACGTGGGCCTGTCGAGCGTGGACGCGCTGCGGGGCTTTGTGCTGGCGCCGCTGTTCGTCTACCTCTTCATCGGCACGTCCTTCCTGCTGGCTGGATTTGTGTCTCTCTTCCGCATCCGCACCATCATGAAGCACGACGGCACCAAGACCGAAAAGCTGGAGAAGCTGATGGTGCGCATCGGCGTCTTCAGCGTGCTCTACACGGTGCCAGCCACCATCGTGCTGGCCTGCTATTTCTACGAGCAGGCCTTCCGAGAGCACTGGGAGCGCACCTGGCTCCTGCAGACCTGCAAGAGCTATGCTGTGCCCTGCCCTCCCGGCCACTTTCCACCCATGAGCCCCGACTTCACCGTTTTCATGATCAAGTACCTGATGACCATGATCGTGGGCATCACTACTGGCTTCTGGATCTGGTCGGGCAAGACCCTGCAGTCGTGGCGCCGCTTCTACCACAGACTCAGCCACAGCAGCAAGGGGGAGACAGCGGTATGAGCCCTGGCCCGCTCTCACACCCTTCCTACCCCTGTCCCCTTGCAGGGGGAGAGGTGCGGTAGGGAAGGAACTGCTGGGTGGGGGGCCTGTTACTGTAACCTCCTCCCTCCACGGAGAAGTGACCTGGAAGTGAGAAGTTATTTGCAGATTTGGGGTGAGGGAGGCCTAGATGGAAAGGGGGTTTGGATGAAAAGACTTCTGGCAAAAATACTCGCAGGGTGATGATAGTAATAAGGATGTGAATCGTGAAAGGTACGGGCGGGTTTGGGCCTATGAGGAAGTCGGAGACCTGCCGGTCAAGACTGCTGTGACTTCTTCCCAGCTATGGGGCTGAACTGCCAGCGGCTCTCAGCAATCCCTCTGCTACAAGGCTAGTGGCCTGTCCTCACTCCTGTGAGGCCCTGGGGGGAAAAGGTACAGCTCCGTCTGAGCAGCCGCTTTGTTGGGAAGAGGGAGGACCTCCTGCGGTGTCCTTGTCAAGCAGTGGTCAAACCATAATCTCTTTTCACTGGGGCCAAACTGGAGCCCAGATGGGTTAATTTCCAGGGTCAGACATTACAGTCTCTCCTCCCCTGACCCCTCCCGCCTGTTTTTCCTCCCTTACTCCTTTCAAGTGGTGCAGAACAGCATCTGGAAGTCTTGGGAGGCCTGCCTGCTAGAATCCTAACGTCAGGATGCAAAAGAAATGACCACACCTTTGGGAGATGAGGCCAGGGAGAGGAGTGGGAGGTTTTCTACTACTTTTTCGTTTTCTAGGGAAGGCAGGAGGCAGAAAGAGGGTGTTTTGTTTGGTTTCATACCCTGAAAAGAAGTGATGACTTGTTGCTTTTCAGAACAGGAATGCATTTTGCCCCTTGTCTTTGTTGTAAGAGACAAAAGAGGAAATAAAAGTGTCTCCCTGTGGAAAGGCATAACTGTGAAGACAGCAACTTTTAGAGGCCAAGCAGCGCAAATCTGAGGTTTCCCTTTGGTTGTTAATTTGGTTGAGATCAACATTCCTTTTTAAGGAAAAGTGAAGGGCAATGTGCTTCCATACCCCACTCAGTCCGAGGTTCTGATTTGGCTAAAGGAAAGGCAAAGGGTTTTGTT
This sequence comes from Tupaia tana, assembly GCA_026018925.1. NCBI lineage: Eukaryota > Metazoa > Chordata > Mammalia > Scandentia > Tupaiidae > Tupaia > Tupaia tana. The sequence goes on along the minus strand of JAKSZU010000001.1, from coordinate 41,188,988 downwards.
TGTTTTAAATAAATTTAACTCAGAACACATGATCCAACAGTCTCTCTCAAAGTGTTCAGGGAACCCTCCATTTTTTTCTTGCTATAAGTCTATGTTTGGGAGTTCTGTTTCTCTCCCCTCCAGTTTGGATCCTTCGAGATAAAAGGAAACATATAATGCTTTCAGCCTCATAATAAAGAAAAGTTAAAAAAAAAAAAAGAAAAAAGAAAATGGCAAGAACCATTTTGTCCTGTGTTCTTGGTTCCACAAATGTGTTTCTAAATCACTGTGTGTATGCTGACCCAGTCTCTGTGGTTGGGTGGGGAAGTGATCTGCAGAAATGATAGTGATCCCAGGGAAGTTCGAACCGTGGGCCCCATTTTTAAAGAAAGTCATTAAAAGAAGGTAAACTTCAAAGTGATTCTGAAGTTCTTTGAAATGTGCTGGAAGACTTTAATAATCTTAAACCATATACTTTTTTTCCTGTAATAGAACTCTGATTCGTTTGCATAATGGTGTAAAACTGAGCAGAGATTCATGGAGGCTAACCTTTGACACTACCCTCCACTTCTCGCAATACCGTCCTGTTTCTGAGAACGGGTTTTAAATGCCAATCAGCGAGGGTACTGTCAGGAGTACAAGTTTCTTTCTCTATGTAGTGTTCAGTTGAGTGGAGCTGCTTTTTACATTAAAGTTCAAACTGATCTTGTGTTTCTTACACCTTCAAAACTGATCCATCAGCTTTTTAAAACTCCCATTACACCGGTTTTGGCATCTTTTGTGTTGTATCTCTTAAGTGCATGTGAAATTTGTAAAATAGAGACAAGTGCAGTATGTATATTTTGTAAATCTCCCATTTTTGTAAGAAAATATATATTGTATTTATACATTTTTACTTTGGATTTTTGTTTGGTTTCGCCTTTAAAGGTCTACAATGAAGCCCCACTTTCTCACATGTACAGATCACAAATAAATTTTTTTTAAATACCAAAGTGAACGTTCGTTTAGTTTATTATTCCTTTATCATTAAACCGTAGAATGGAACCTTGTGATAGGGAAAGAAGGAAGGTATGGAGGCACACCAATGGGTGTGTCTTCAATAGAGAAGGATGGTATATATTATTGAGGTGCTTTCTTTTCCCTTCGCCTTTTAAAATGCAGAATGTAATGAATGCCTTGACTGTCTTAATTTTTTTTTGTTGTCACTGCTTCCTGCCTCCCTCCGAACCACCCCACCACACACACCCTTAAGCCTTTTCACATCCTGCTTTGGGTGACCCTACTGAAGGTACGGAATAAGCATCTCTTTTAGAGAAGTGCCGTCTGAGTCATGTTTTTACTACCCTTAGGAGATATATGAAAGAAGTCCATATATGAAAGAAGACTAGAAGATATTTTTGGTATTTTCTAGTGATGCTTTCCTTAGGAAGAATTTAGTGAGTTTTTTTTTTTTTAACTGATTGGTGTTTTTATATTCTAATGTGCCTTATCTAAATTGCTAATACTTTGGACTCAGGAGGTAGAGAAAGTAGCCGCTTTCAGATAAGAACAGACACCCAGCTTGTGGGGCGCTCTCAGCTGAAGACTCCACTCTGCCTTCGAGGTAAGCCAAACCAGAGGTCAAGCGGCTCCCCAAAGTGGCAGTGACTCAGCAGCTGCAGCAGGAATAGATTCCACGCCTGACCCGGGGATGGCCTCAGAAGCCACGAAGCTATTCTTTCCTCCTGTAGAAAGAGGCTAACTTTGGAATCGGATTAGGCAGAGAAGCCTTCACTATCCAGGCACTTGGTCATAAACAGTGCTTCGGGGCAATGGTAAAGGCATTCTAATATCTCCAGTGCCCAGTTTTACTAGGCTTTTTTTTTTTTTTTTTTTTTTTCTTTTTTTCCTACTTGCCTCTCTTTAACTCAGGTGCCTATTTCCTGCCTTTATTCTCTGACAGCTGAACAGACCCATGAGCAAACTAGGGGCTGCTGTTTCTCCTATCCCGCTTTCAGCTCAAAGTTTCTGGAGTTCTAAAGCACAACAGAAACAGTTGTGTTTTTGTTTTAATTAACAGGCTCACACACATGGCTGGTGTGTTTTACAAACACATGGGATGAAAACCAGTGACAGACATTTCTCCCCAGGAGGAGGAAGCCGTGTGTATACACTCCGAGCAGAGTAGCTTTTCTTTAAAATACTCCTGGGTTTTGAACATCACAATGGGTGTGAGGTCATCTTAAGCTGTGAAGATTATGGCATCAAAGAAGGAAAAAAGAAAAAAACAGCGACTTCAGGTCTCGTAAGGTTGATCCAGTTTTGCTATAAAATGACACCTTGTAGGTTAAAGCGTGCCTCTCTTAACACGGCACTAATACCGCCTGTTAAGAATGTTTGCTTTTAGAGTCAGTGGAAGGCTCCCAATGGGGTTTTTTTCTTGCAAATTAACTGCTGAAGGCATTTAGACCCTTCTACTGGGAGAACTGTGTGGCTGCTTCTGAGAACGTGTCCCCTTCCTTGAATCAGTCTTGTCTTTCAGGGCTTTCAAAGATTGAAGAGAGTTGCTCTTTAGTGGAGGAACAAAGACAGTATGTGAATAAATTGCTACCTGCTTTTTTGTAAGCAAAGATAAAAGTGTTCAGTTTAATTCCGTTCTCATTGTGGTGTGTTCTTAGGCAGTCAATTCTTACCTTCCTAAGAACGTTAAAAGCTGGGGATTTTTCTCAAGGAGGTACATCTCAGTAGAAAATATGTGAAGGAGAGTGTTTCTGAAAGGGCATGTGTAGAGTTTAAGAAAAACATTGGCAGGAGTTTGGTGTTAATCTCCAGATAAGGGGCAGAAACGTTTGTGAAAATTTTCTGCAGTTTATAAAACAAAACTAGTCTACACAACAATGCCACACAACACCCAATCTTTTTAAGTAGGTATGTGAGAAATTTGGGCAAAAAAAAAATGCCCTTTGACATTTTACTGTTACAAAATAGAATTTTTTGAACGTGCTTGATAGAAAATAACGGTATTAGAAATTCTCTGAGTAGGGCTAAGGCAGTATAACAGCTGTAGGTCTGGGCCCTGTAATTATACTGGGAAAATCTCTTCTAACTGTCCCATCTTTAATTTCACTGAAAAGGCAGGTGGCTATTTATAGATGGTATATTTTTATATATGCACATGTGGACAGTGAAGAACAGTCTACACAGTCTACACTACAGGGCTCCAGGAAATCGTAGAAGGGACCGAATACACTCTGGTGTGAACTTAAACAATTCACAGATCTGTTCTAGTTTCTCTCGTTTCCCCCTCAGTTGCATTAAACTGCTTTCATAAAACTAGGTCTTCAACTGTTCTCAGTGACATTTCTTTTTTTCCTTTTTTTTTTTAGAATTTTTTTGCTATAGGGCGCGTGCGCTCGCCAGAAAGACAGAGAGAAACAGAGAGATAGAAAGCGAGAAATCACCCCCCAGGGGGGTGGCCACGCCGCAATCCCTTTTCCTCCATTCTCCTCTCGGGATCTTGGGCACGCACACGCACACGCCCGTCGTGAGTTTAAGCCACCGGGTCCAGGACTCGAACCGCAATCGACTACATGGGAGTCCAGCGACATAGCCATTACGCTAACTGCTGGTCCCTCGGTGACATTTCTTTCGTCTAAATCTGTTTTGCTCACGTTTCGTACAAAAGTTAACTAGTCAATGCTCTACCTCTGTATCCCTTCTTTGAGGTAGAGCATTGATGGGATGGGGAGGTGTGGTGTTATCTGTTGAAGATATTTCGTTTAACGGGTTGGGGAGAAATGTTCACATATCGAAATGGTCTCATTGTAAGCCAAACAATATGATTGAAAGTATATACAAAAAAAAATAATAATAATAAATAATGTGAATAAATAAATAAATAAAATAAATTTAAAAAAGAGAAAAGTTAACTAGTTAAAGGGATAGCAATAAAATGAAAGTGTCAGCTCTTTTTGCTAAGCATACACTGGGCCTCTTATTCTCTTTCGTTCTTAAAAATAAAAGAGATTTGGAATTTTCTCACTTAGTACCCCAGTGGTAGAAAAAAGGAAATGGAACCCAGATCATAGTAGTTTATTATGCGTGACGCAGCTCCGAAAGGCCTGACCAAGCAGCTACTACGAAGAAGGTACCATGAAAGGGACCCGAGGGACAACAGCTAAAGGAAGGGAGACAAGCCAGGGAGGTGGAGGTGTCCGTGGTCTCAGCTACTCAGAGGCTGAGGTGGGGTCATGAGTTTTAGTCCAGCCTGGGAAACATAGCAAGACCCTATCTCTAGAGACAAAAGAGACAAAAGAAGGACAACATGCATCTGAAGTAATCTTACCTTGGTTCCAGTGAGGAGAGCATCCAGCCCGCCCACCTCAAGGAAAACTGTAAGTGACTGCAAATGACTGTAACCCCAGACAGAACCTGGCAAGTGTTAGAGACACAAATGCTATTTGGAATAATATTATCTGACATTTGGTGGCATTTACTGTTTTTAAAACCTCCTTTCACATTCACTAGTTGTTTTTGTCCTCCCAATTGTTACAGCCCTGAATGGGGAAAGAATTCTTATACGGCTGTTGTTTTTTGGGTTTGATTTTTAAATTTTGTCAGAGAGCTTGCATGCTCACCAGGGGGAGAGGGAGAGAGAGAGAAAGAGAAAGAGAGAGAGACAGGGAAAGAGAATGCATCCCTTAACGGGGTGTGGTCACTCCACAATCCCTTCTTCTCTCTCTCTCTCTCTCTCTCTCTCTCTCTCTCTCTCTCTCTCTCTCATTGGGATTTGGGGCACATACACACACACACTCAGCATGTTTTTCAAGTTACTGGAGCCAGAATTCAACTGCACGTAGGACAGGTGTGATCCAGTTCTGTTAACCACCAGCCATGAGGTCAACCCTAATTCCTATTTTAAAGATGAAGAAGCTGACAGGTTCAGTAAGGTATGGTGACAGAGGGAGAAGAAGGAATGAACCTCGTGTCCTCAGAATGAACGAGCGCACCTTCTGTAATCTGCCTCCTGGCCTCTTCACAATGTGTGGGGTAGGATTGGTTAATAGGAGCAACCTATCCACTTGTGGAGGGGGCTATCCAACAAGGTTGCATTTTGAATAAGACATGGTGGCGCATGCCTGTAGTCCCAGCGACTGGAAGGCTAAGGCAGGAGGATCATGAATTCAAGAACAGCCAGGACAAAAGGGCCTGTCTCTAAAACAAAAAAAAAAAAAAAAAAAAGAAAAAAAGGAATGCACTTCCACAAATCCAGATTATGTGACCCTCTAATTTGTGTGCTCTCAGACTGGTTTCTTCACAGCCTGGGGCATTGCTTTCTCCATCTGGTGAAGGTGACCTCTGAGAAAAGGCCTTCCCCACAGGACTATGTGATTCCAAGCACAAGTAACATAGAAACTACTAAACTGGCCACCCATTTGTGGATCACCCGCAGCTATTTTGAAATCCCTGGCTGGTTGGTTATTTTGCTCCTGTAGATCAGAATGTTCTACTCTTCAGCCAACCAAGCCAGTGTGTGCTTGGTGAAAGAAAACGGACTTTAATATCGGCCTTTACAAGCCCCATTCAAACAGTGAAATGCTTACTGTGTTACTGTCTACTGAAGCCAAAAGACAAGTTTTGGAGCTGCCTGCTCTCTGGAACCAGTTGCTCTGCCATTTCTCATGCCTCCCTATTAACAATTACATTCCTCCATCCCATAGTCATCTTCCTCAAAACCCAAGACTTTTCTTTAATTGCATTGGGTTTTCTTAATTTCTCTCCAAGGCCATGTCCACATCACAGCCAAGTCTGGTCATTATCTGAGAATTTCTGTAGCTGAGCTCAGTTCCAAAATTACATTTTAAATGGCTGAAATAACAAGAAAGAGGCTGTGGGTTCTGATTGGTTATAGCCAGGAAAATATGTAAAGGCTTCTCTTGGTCCCTAAAGCCTCTTCCAAAAGACTTCAAAGTAACAATAAAGTTGAAGCTACTGTGAAGGGGTCAAGTGTTCTTTAGCTCGGGGTTTACTTCATTCTGTAAGGAACTTCAAAGTAGCTCGAGTCTACCTCTTCTGCCAGTTGGCTCCCTTTAATGTTTGGCATCTGTCGAGCTCTTTTTTTTTTAACGAATTATTTATTTTATTTTATTTATTATTTATTATTATTATTTAATTTGCTATAGGACATGTGCACTCACCAGAGAGAGAGAGAGAGCAAAGGAAAGTGAAAACAAGCCACCAGGTCCAGGACTTGAACCGCAGTTAAGACATGTGGAAGTCCAGTGCCTCAACCACCATGCCACCTACTGGTACCCTCTGTCAAGCTCTTTCCATTGCTCTGCCCTGGTATCAGATTGAGCTTAGTGTTCAGGCAGGGATCTCCAAGAGATGGGCATATCAGGAGCAGGAAAGGGCATTTAGGAGGCAAGGAGGAGACAAAGTCCCGGACGGTCCATGAATGAAGACAAGCTATTCAGATGCTCTAACCTAATACCACTCGCCCTTAGAAAAGCTGATCCCAAACTTCAGCTTGGCTTTGCAGATTCTTGAGAACAATTTAATGAAAGGGGAAAATATGTTGACGAGAGTTTGGTGGGACAGGGATAGGAAATATAGTACCAGTGGTGAAATCATGTAAGGTAGAACCTAGCACCAACTATACTTTTTAATTCCAAAGGAAAGCAAATGGCATAGAGCATTTTGTCCCAGTTTCCAGGTTGGGAGTGACTGGAAGAATGATTGGCAGCGGGTTTTGGACTTGGCTTTTAGCAGCTGACGTAGAGAGCCAGTCCTTGAACTAAAATCATGCATCTCATCTTCAGCTCCAACAGAGGGTCTCTAGAGGACCTATGACATCCCAGGTGCCATTCTAGCCCTGCATTTAGCATAGTGGCTGCTAGGCCTTGTTATCCTGAGACTCAGTCAGAGAGCTTCAATCTGCAAACAGCACACCCTCCTCACTTCACTTATTTCCACTGAAGACAACAGGCTTTGTATTTACAAAGTATCTTCCTCCCCAGGGACCTGAAGCACTAACAAATGACTAAGAGTGCCTTGATCACATTTCAGAAGATGGAGAAACAGAGGCCATGAGGCTAAAAGCTTAAAAAGTGTCACAAGTCACCACAGGCCAAACCACAAGGAAGGATCTACCCAAGTCTCCAGACAATGAGTCTGGTCATCTCTCCCCCAGAGCAGAAGGAATTGTATTTCATTTGACAGGAAGTGGAGGGATCTAAGCGGTTTCCCAAAACTGGTCTAAGAGTTTGGTAAGAGCTTTGAGAAAGGAAGTGTGATGGTACAGACGCATTGCCAAAGGAAAGTGAAGACGGGCTCTCAGAACTATGTTGATAGTAATGATCATTATCTTTATAACTGCTAACATTTTCTGAGCACTGACTCTATGTTAAGGGTACAAGATGGTGTAGTGGTCAAGGTAATCCACACAAAGCCCTCACCACAGTACTTCGCATCTACTAGTGATCAATAATCATTAGCATCATTACTATTACTATATAATGATCCCATTTATCATTCACAACAACCCTAGGAGGGAGGTATAATTATTGCCCATCTGTATGAGGAAATGCAGGCTCTACAAGGTGAGCTAGAGAGTAGCAAAACTGGCTCGTCTTTGCCCTTAATCACCATGCTACAAATATTTACTGAGCTCTTAATGTCTTCCATTCTCTATGATTCTTTTTAATTTACTCCAGAACCATTCAAAAGGGAGGAAAGTAATTTACATCAGGACAGAATGGAGTCGGGGAGAGGATTTTTCATGCTAGTCTCCCTCCCCCGCAGCCCCCCACCCCCTCAGTATTTATTTATCTATTTTAGGGAGAAGCAGAAGGCTTGTAAATGCTGCTATATTTTGAAGAGGCAGAAGCTCCTCATTCTTGCTTCACATGAGTTTCCACACTGGGGTCTTAGGGTCTGGCAGCAAGAAGGAGCCTAGGGAGGTGCTTCCCAGATAGACCTCCAGCTCCTTGAGGGCCGATGTAAGGCCTTGGAGGCCCCGTCCTTTGCTGTAGGACCCCTCCCCACCATCATCAAGAAGATGGGAAGTGAGAAACACTTCTTGCTGACCATGTAACTGTCTTCCTGCTGGTGAGTGGGTGAGAAGGAGCATGAGGAGGACAAACCCTAGCACCATGGAAATTCCCTTTCTGAAGGCCTGCATGGGGAATTGTTAAAATGTTCACAATGTTATTATCAATAGACCATATAAATATTACCATAATGAAATGAAAATGCTGCTGTCAGCAGCATAGGTCATTTAGTAAGTGCTTACTGTGTGTCTGTTCTGGATATATATATATACATACTTTTATGAAAATTTGCTATAGAGCACATCCACTTGCTGGAGAGAGATGGAGAGAAGGACCAAGAGAGAGAAAGCAAGAAAGCACCTTCCAGGGGGGATAACCATGCTGCAGTCCCTTTTCTATTTGCCTCGTGGGATTTTGGGCACTTACACACATGCACCTGATGTGATTTTCACACCACCAGGTCTGGGACCCAAATAGTAGTGTTGGCCATGTAGGATCCATTGCTAACCAGCACATTATCTGCTGGTTTTATAGCATGTTTTTCAAGCTGCCAGGTACAGGACTTGAACTACACAGTTGGCCATGTGGGATCCACCTGCCTTAACCACCACACCACCTGGCTGACCCTGTGTCTGTTCTAAGCACTTGCATTAGCTCATTTAATCCATGTAACATTATGAGATAGAAATTACTACTATTCTCATTTTACAGACCATCAATATGAGCTGCTAGAATCAAACTGAACATTAGAGTTGGAATGAGTTCAAAGGATGTGCAAGCATCCTACCTTTTATTTATTTTTGTCTGTTTGTTTTTACTGTTATTATTATTATCCTCAGTTTATAGAAAGGGCAACTGAGACACAAAGAATTTAGCTGGGCCTTCGGGAGGTGGAACGGGAATATTTTCGGTTTACTTCCCAGTGGAGTGCTCTTTAATAAACAGGAAACCATTTCGGAGAAAGAGTGAAAACATTGCAAAGAATGTCGTTAAATTTCTCAGTTGTTTCATTCTGGCTCCAGAAAGTGTAAATTCTGAAGGCAACACTCATTTTGTTCTTGTTATTCTTAATTTTTTTAAAAAATACATCAAATAATTTCATGAGTTTCAACAACAAATCCAGTGCATTTGCAAAGAAACAGGCCATTCCTTTCTCCTGCTGGTGCTAAATGTCAGAGCGAAACAAAGTCTTGCACCCCAAGCCCAATGCACCTCTCCTTTCTGCTTTCATGCCTCTGCAGGCATAGAACATATGGCAGTGGGATAACTACTTAAAGGCTGAGGCCTTATGGGAGGCACGGGTTTGGTTCCTGGTCCAACCTGATCAGACTAGCGCACACCTGTGGTCTGACTTACTGGGAGGCTCAGGTAGGAGAATCTTAATGTGGCAAAACCCCATCAAACCTCTCTCTCTCTTTCTATTTCAAAATAAATGATGTTTTAAAAATAATTATTTAATTTTATTTATTATTATTATTATTAATTCACCAGAGATGGATAGAGTGAGAGAGTGAGAAAGCAAACCACCAAGTCCAGGACTTGAACCATGGTCAGCCATGTGGGAGTCCCACCACGCTACCTGCTGGCCCCAATATATAATATTTTTAAGATCCTAAGTATAAAGGTGTCTTGTGCGCATGTGTATGGGGATAGTGTAAGCTGAACTTTGCTGATCTAAAAGGTCACACATGAGGGAAAAATCTACGTAAGGTAGGATCTTTTTAATTTTATTTTTTAATAGATTAAAAGACTGTTTCTGGGGACCAGCTGTTAGCGTAATGGCTATGTCGCTGGACCCCACGTAGTCGACCGCGGTTCGAGTCCCGGACCTGGTGGCTTAAACTCACGCCGGGCGCGTGTGCGTGCGTGCCCAAGATCCCGAGAGGAGAATGGAGGAGAAGGGATTGCGGCGTGGCCATCCCCCCTGGGGGGTGATTTCCTGCTTTCTGTCTCTCTGTCTCTCTCTGTCTGTCTGGCGAGTGCACGCGCCCTATAGCAAAAACCTCTCCAAAAATAAATAAATAAATAAATAAATAAAAATTAAAAAAAAAAAAAGACTGTTTCTGATCTTCTAGATCCCCGAAACACTCAGACAAGAAGCCATTTTAAATCTGATGTGTGTCCTGGCATGTTCAGGGACCAAGGCAACTAAAGCTATGCTCTAGACCTCATCTTCTAGACCCTCAAAACACCAAGACAAGAAGCCATTGTAAATCTGAGGTGTGTCCTGGCATGTTCAGGGACCAAGGCAACTAAAGCTATGCTCTAGACCTCATCTTCTAGACCCTCAAAACACCGAGACAAGAAGCCATTGTAAATCTGAGGTGTGTCCTGGCGTGTTAAGGGACCCAGGCAATTTAAGCTACACTCTAAATCTCATCTTCTAGACCCCTGAAATACTCAGACAAGACTCTACATACTGGATGTATAGACAGGCCTAGGTACACAGTCGCCAAGCATCTGAATACTTTTAGGGTCATTAAAATCCTTGATGTTTATTGAACTTCCTGCTTTAAGGAAGAAACTTCTTTTTATAAATCTGAACTCATAATCTTTTTTGTGGATACCATGTTGCAAAACACAGTAGAGGAGAGATTTTGTCACAGAAACCACTGCAGAGCCACAGAAATATGAGAAACCAAGAAAATATCTCTCCCCTATGTGAAAAGAATGATCTTTCATTACCCACAGACAGTACAGTGGAATTCATGGAAATAATCTGATAGAGAATTCAGAATATTCATAGTGACAAAACTAAATGAGCTGCAAGAGTGGAAAACAATGAACTCCAGAAGATGCAGGAGAAAGAGACAATGAGTTTCAGGAGGTGAGGAAGTTCTTGCACTATCTAAAAGAGGAAATACACATCATAAAAAAGAATCAAATGGAGCTGTTAGAAAGGAAGGCTGCCATTCAGGAAATCAAAACTTCCCTCAAAAGTATTAAAAGCAGATTAGTTCATGCAGAAGATCAAATCTCAGATGTTGAAGGCAAAACCTCTGACCTAAAAGAAAACCTGAGAAAATAACAAAAAAAAAAAATGAGAATACTATATGAGAAATACTAAATACCATGAAGCGCCCGAACATCCAGATAATTGGTATCCCAGGAAGTGAAGACACTAATAAGGGCATTGATAATTTATTCCATGACATCTTGGAAGAAACCTTTCCAAATCTAGAGAGGCATTCAAATATTCAGACCCAAGAAATACAGAGGCCCCCTAATAGAATCAACCCAAGAAGATCTTCTCCAAGGCAAATCATAGCCAGACTGGCCAAACACACAGAAAAAGACAAGATGCTAAAACTGGCAAGAGAGAAACTTCAGGTTACTTATAAAGGTTATCCCATCAGGGGACCAGCAGTTAGTGTAATGGCTATGTCGCTGGACTCCCACGTAGTCGACCATGGTTCTAGTCCTGGACCTGGTGGCTTAAACTCACACCGGGCGCATGTGCGTGCGTGCCCAAGATCCCAAGAGGAGAATGGAGGAGAAGGGATTGCGGCGTGGCCATCCCCCTGGGGGGTGATTTCTCGCTTTCTGTCTCTCTGTCTCTCTCTGTCTGTCTGGTGAGCGCACGTGCCCTATAACCAAAAAAAAACTCTCCGAAAAAAAAAAAAAAAAAGGTTATCCCATCAGGCTAACATCAGACCTCTCATCAGAAATAATGAGAGCAAGGAAAAAGTGGAAAAATATGTTCAAAGTGTTAAGTGAAAAACAGTTTTAACCAAGGATACTATACCTGGCAAGTATATCTTTCATATGGGAAGAAAAGATAAAAACATTTTCAGATAAACAAAACATGAAAGAATTTACCAACACCAGACCAGCTCTTCAAGAAGTTCTGAAAGGAGTCTTTTACTGGGAAAACTAAAGACATAAATATAGAAATAAGAGAACAAAAAGCAACCAAGAAAATGGCCAACTTAATGCCAGGGACAAGAAGTATCAGTAATAACGTTGAATGTTGACCTCTAAGATTTAAACGGAAAGATTAGACCACAGTAACTCTGCAAATTCAACAGAAGAGAGATTAATTGTATAAGACTGAACTGGTGAAATAGAATTTTATGACTTTTGAGTAAAACATTATTGATTTTTCCTTTAGTATGCTTTGTTTTCCCAGTTTAAGGATTTTTCTTTCTTTTGCGCTATTGATAGGTTCAACAATTTGGTAAAATGTTTTTTTCTTCTTGTTTGTTTGTTTCTTTCAATAAAAACATAAACTTTTCTCCCTTCCTGACCCCTCTGGAATTGGAAAATATTTGGAAATATTATTTTGTGGCAGAAGAATTAGTCGCATAAGTTCAATAATACCTGCTGCCTTGAATTAGAAATTGGAAATACTCGTTATTGGACAGGCCTTTGACTGGAATGTCATATCTGAAGATTAAACCAGAAAACTATGGAACTAAGGTGATCTCAAGTAAGTCCATAGAAACTCTTGGAAAGATGGTCTGGCACCTGCCTGGCAGAGAGGATTAGAGAAGCTATGTGAAAGAATTCGTACCATACAATAACCTGGACTTTTCTAGTCCAGCATTGTAATCAATAGAGATTGCAAAAGAGCAGTCACAACCAGGGGATTATCTTGAGGAAGACTTTGAAGGAAGAAAAAGAGACTGATCTTTGCTAGCAGATGGTATATCACAGAATACTAGGTAGGCAGGGCTGAATTGAGAGGGTTTATGTGTGAATTGTGTGCTGGGTGTTTGCTTTTCAATGGTTTGAATATGTAAATACTTTCTCAAAACTATTTAAAACCACATTGTCTCTATTGTTATAGAGTCACAAACAAAATTATAACAAATATTTTGAACATTATCTTTAAAATTCAGTTTTTTGAAATTTTAAAAGTTGTTTATTAATTGTCAAGAACTATGGAGCATGAGCAAAAAGTTTTTATATGTAAAGTAAATGTTTGTGGGAAAATGTAAAAATAAATAAATAAATGACAAAAATGTTTAAAAAAAGAGAAAAAGGACAGAATGCAAATGACAGATGAAAAACTTTCAGTGTAAATAACAGCAAAACAGGAGGTAGATATTTCAACTGAATATTTTTTCAGGTATTACAATAAAGGGAAACCTAACAGCACATAAAATGACTAAACTTCCAAAAATATTAACATAAGTTGCTACAGTAACTTATTAATGAGAAAGAATCATATTTCTTATTATACAGATCAGTACCAATTTTTGAAATATAAATATAAATTTACATAACCATTGTAAAAGACAAAAAAGGACCATTTCTTGCTCGTATTCCCCGTCCCCATCTTTCTCATAATTAACATTGAAATGCCATATTATAGCCACATTTCCTGTTGCTACCTTCTGGGTCTCATTCCAGGAAGGTTGATGTCGATGTCATTTGACACCTTTAACAAGGACACATACTAGTCTGAAACAAGACTCTTTAATTTTTAGCAGAAAAGAATCCATCCTAAAGATTTGTTGTCATTTTCATCACTTGCCTTTTCTTTTTTCTTTTTTTATTTTCTTTCTTTCTTTCTTTCTTTTTTTTTTTTTTTTTTTTGAGAGGTTTTTGCTATAGTGTGTGTGCGCTTGCCAGAAAGACAGAGAGAGACAGACAGAAAGCGAGAAATCACCCCCCAGGGGGGATGGCCACGACGCAATCCCTTCTCCTCCATTCTCCTCTCAGGACCTTGGGCACGCATGTATATGCGTCTGGCGTGCGTTTAAGCCGCCAGTCCCGGCCTGGAACCGCGGTTGACTACATGGGAGTCCAGCAACGTAGCCATTATGCCAACTACTGGTCCCGCACTTGCCATTTCTGAGGAATTCAATTAGAGGTAGCACCCTTTCCTTAGGAGAAAGTCAGTGCCACATCGACTTGCCTTCAGCACTCCTAGCTTCCGGCACAGTATGCAGCTGGCAGTCCTGGTAGCATTCCTCAAAAGTCAAATGCTTGATAAAGTCAGAAGAGCACCAGACAATGAGAACAAATGTTTCAAACCAAGCTATCCTCCCGAGTCACAAGGAAGTTTTGTCTTACTGTCAGCACAAGTGGCTGATAAAAAAGAAGGCTAGAAAGAAAACTCTTCGGGCTGGCCCATAGAGCAATGTTTAAGCACTGTGCAGAGGAAGCTGGATCCCACAGGGCCAATCAGGACTCGAGTCTGGCTCCCATGGTTTGAAAAACACACTAGATGCACACATGTGTCCGGGATCCTGGTGGGTTGGAGAATTGGAGGAAAAGGAATTGTAGGATGACCACCAAACCTTCTAAAGGGTTCTCTCTCATGCATGTGCACATGCCCCCTGGATAAAAAAATAAATTTAACTTTTCAAGTTCTCCATTTAGGATCCACTTCGGGGAACTCCCTGTACAAAATCAGATTCCTATTTTATTTAAGGTGAGAATCTATTTCACTGTAAGAGTTAAGTGAAATAGCAATAAAATTCAGTGACTTCATCTCTGATGAGAGGAAAGCAGCATACAATTCCTCCATTCACCAAGTGGTTTCTGGTCTACATGCTGTACAAAATGTTTACTTCAGATAACCAAGTGCCCTTTCAGTGCAAACCCCCGCTGTTATATATTTATCACTGCTCTGTGCCGTCTCTCAGGATTACTGAAATCTGTCTGGATAGTTGAAATGGCTACTGAAAAAAATCTACGTGCAACCTCTGCTGTCCAATCAGACTGCTACCTACAGGACCCTTTGTTGTTTCTAAGTTATAAAGCACAATTTCTGCTAGTCAGAACATTAAGTTTGGGGAACTCTGTGTATGAATAGAAAGAGTCAACAAGTTCCACCTCCAGCATGGTTACTGCATGGGTGAGAGCAAACATTTGGATGCCTCTTCATCTTGGCTATTTGATTTTTTAATTTTTTATTTTATTTATTGTTATTATTTTTTAGGGCGCATGCTCTCGCCAGAGAGACAGAGAGAGACAGGAAGACAGAAAGCGAGAAATCACCCCCCCCCCCCCCAGGTGGGATGGCCACACCGAAATCCCTTCTCCTCTGTTCTCCTCTCAGGATCCTGGGCACGCACGCATACGTGCCTGGCGTGAGTTTAAGCCACCGGGTCCGGGACTTGAACCGCGGTCAACTACATGGGAGTCCAGCGACATAGCCATTACGCTAACTGTTGGTCCCCAATTGTTATTATTTTTAAAAAATTTGCTACAGGGCACATACATTCATGGGGGGGGGGGGGCAAGCTCCCAGGTGTAGGATTCGAACTGCAGTCAGACATATGGGGGTCTGGCTTTTTAACTACCCTGCCATCTGCCAGCCCCATGATTATTATTTTTAAATTTGGCCAGAGAGAGAGAGATAGAAAAAGGGAAAGTAAGAAAGCAAGAACCACGGCCAGTCACGTGGGAGCCCAGCACCTTAACCACCACACCACCTGCTGGCCCCAGCTATTTGAGTTTTAAAATGAAGAATTTAACCCAAGTATAGGCTTTTATGTAGAACCAGCCTTCAAGAAAAATTAGAATGGAACTTATCTCATTTTCCTCAGGGATACTTCTTTTAACCTAGAGATCTTGGGGACACTTCTTCTTTTAACCTAGAGATCTTTCATACTTGTCACTGTGAACCAAGAAAAAGAAAATACAAAGCAAAAAATGCGTTAAAAAAAAAAAAAAAAAGAATCAAAGGGAAACTCTAGGAAGGAGAGAGTAAGAGATCAAGAAAGCATGCGAAAATTCTAACACAGCCCTGGTCCCGAGTCACCGACACCTATATTCAGTCATTCTTTTGACAACTATTAACTGACTTTTCATCATTACTTTCACTTCCTGTGCCCCATAGTAATAATGCATAGTAACAGTCATTGAGGGTTTTGATGTAGTAGGCACATATGTCGAGTACTAAGCACTTAGCGCATTCAAGTTTCTCAACACTTCTCTGAGATAAATACTATTACCCCATTTTAAAGACAAGGAAAACTGAGACACCGAGAGCTTAAGTAACTTGCCGTAGTTCCCATAATTCCTGCTCTGTAGTACTGCATCCCTTGTTCATAGACTCAACCCTGTTTCTTTGAAACATCACTAAAACCATGATTAGCTTTTCTTATGATTTAAATGTGTTTATTCCAAGTTATGTGTTACTTGTTGGTGGGGACTCAGACTCTGCTTTTCCATGACCTATGTTCAATGACCTCACCCCACATAACAGGGTGTCACATGTGACAGGGTGTCAAGAGGACCATGGCCCCCAGTAGGCTAATAGCTTGGTGAAGCTGAAGAGGGTTTGGATTTAACTCATCCCCTTGTGTGGTGACATAAAAGGGTGGCAGGGAGCCTGATACGAACCCCCTGGTGCAAAGTGACTCCAGAAGGTCAGCACTCGAGTCCAGATGACTCCCCGCACGTGCTCCCTAAGTGTCCACCTGTGTTCAGGCTCCAAACTCCCCTCAAAGAGGAGGGAGATGAGAGATAACGATAAATATCCCCCATGGAGTTTGAGAGTTGCTTGGAAAAGATGCAGTAGAGGCTCCTCAGAATGAGAAAAGTCATCAGTGTTATTCCAGGTTGGGGAAATAACTTCGGTTCAGCCATTGATTTCAGGGTGCCAAGATGGTTAAGAGACACAGGAATGTCCTGAAGCCAAACCTGGCTGCTCCACTCACAGCCTGAGCTGTCCGCCTTCCCTCCCAGAGGCCTCTTGGGTAAGGGAACATGGACATTCACAAGGCTCCCCATCAGCGCCACTGGAAGAAGGCGAGGCATCTCTCTAACAGACCTAGCTGTTGTAGGTCCCTTTCCAGGACTTGCCTCAAGGAAGAAGGGACATGTAAGGACTGAAACAGCTGTGCTCCTCCTGAGGGCCTCAGGGACTGGCCTGCTCTATCAGAGGTACCCCAAAGCCCTGCACGTTCTTGCTGTTTAAGAGGCACCATGGACTGCCAGGACAGAAAGAATAGTTTGAGATCCAACAGCTGGTGTTAAGTATTTTCATCTGTTGGAAACCGATATATCCTTGGCTCTGTCCTTTCCTTCGACTCCTACAATCAACCTACCCGTCTGGGTTCTAGTTCCTCCCCACAACTGCGACCACCACCTCTTGCTTAGAGCACTACGATGGCCCCACACTTGGCCTAGCTACCTCTGTTTTGGTCCCTCCTTCAATTTGTCTATACCCTGTACCAGAGGGAATCTTTTTTTTTTTTTCTTTTTTTGGAGAGGTTTTTTTTTTTTTTGCTATAGGGTGCGTGCGCTCGCCAGACAGACAGAGATAGAGAGACAGAAAGCGAGAAATCACCCCCCAGGGAGGATGGCCACACCGCAATCCCTTCTCCTCCATTCTCCTCTCGGGATCTTGGGCATGTACGCACACACGCCTGGCGTGAGTTTAAGCCACTGGGTCCGGGACTCGAACTGCGGTCGACTGTGGGAGTCCAGCGACATAGCCATTATGCCAACTGCTGATCCCTACCAGAGGGAATCTTGGTAAATGCAAATATGACTATGTTTCTTCCTTGCCTCAAACCCTAAGCAGGTCACATATGGCCTTCCATGAATTCTTCCCAGCTCTCCAGCTTATCACCCACCATTCCTGCTATGCTGAGAGGACTCTGGGAATGTCGGTCTGTGGCAAGTTACCCTACACACTCTACCTCAGAGGAATTCATCTTTTGATGAAGGGAGAATTTGCAATATTATGATTATTGAAAGTTAATTAAGCCCCTTACTGCATGCCCACCAGCTTTTCTGCTCCCTACAGAAATGAGCAGGAATGTGGGTCTAGAAAGAAACCAGAGTGGAAGTCTCAACCTGCAATACTCCTGCATCTCCTAAGACAACTAAAGAAGAGTATTATTAGTGCTTAGAGAGCAATGATTTGTCTTGTACAAGAGGACTTCAAAAAAAGTGGCAGAAAAAGCAGTGAAAATAGTTATGGACACTGGAGACAACATGGAAGGAGGGTGGGGAAGAAGGGAAGAGTATAGGGAGGAAAATCAGGGAGAAAAAAATAGAAAGGCAAGACATTTGTGAGACACAGAAATGGTTTATTATCTGTTAATGATATAACATGTATAGTATTTTCACTTGGACTGGTCTGAGATGTATTTCATGTTGATAAATTCTCTTTACAAACCATAAGATATAGAGCAATTGAACATTTAAAAAAAAGAAGCAAAAAAATTAAATAAATATAATTAAAAAGAACAACAGCAACAATAAATTAAATAAATAATTTTTAATTATGTTCAAAAAAAAAAGTGGCAGAAAAATGGAATCAAATTACAAGTTTAGTTTGTTGCCAAAAAAAAAAAAAGCCATTTATAGTTTCTTCATAATATGCCTTTTCCATTAATTTTTGGAAGATCCCTGGTATTCAATGTCTAGTGCTCAATTCAACATCCAGTACATAAAAGATGCTCAGTGTACTGGGGCAGACGGTGTTCCTCCAAAATGCTTGTCCTTCCTAGACCCTCGGAATGTGACCTTATATGAAATAGGGTGATTGCATATGTAACTAGTTACGATGAAATCATGCTGGAGTGACGCTGTCCTTAGTCCAATATGACTGTGATTCTAATAAGAGAAGAAACACAGAGGGAGACATTGGGAGAATACCACGTGATGATGGAGACAGAGATGGGAGTGAGTGTCCACAAAGCAAGGAATGCCAAGGATTGTCGCAACTGCCACAAGCTTAGAAGAGCCAAGGGAAGTTCTCCCCGCTAAGCTTTCAGAGCATCATCCAGGTGACGCCTTGATTTCAGACTCCTAGCCCCCAGAAAGGTGTGAGAATAAGTGTCCATTGTTTTAGATCAACCAATCCATGCTCAGGTGTTAGAGCACATAAAGTAATAAACTCAGAGATTTTTTTGTTAGAAAAATAAGAGAATAAACAAGGGCTTGCTCCCTAGCACAGCAGTTAGGCACTGCACAGAGAAGACCAGACCCACATGGCCAAGAAGAGTTCAAATTCCAGTCTTGTCAGCTCCATGCTGGGGGCACACATGTGTCAGGACCCTGTCAGGATGGAGCTGGAAGGGAAAAGGATTATGGCATGATTAGGCCCCGTTGGAGGGTGCTTTCTCTTTCACACATATGCACATGCAACCTTAGCATAAAAAAAAAAAAAAAAAAGAGACAGAGAGTGCGTGAAAGAGAGAGAGAATAAATGAATGGATCACCTGTGGAAAATTCTCTGTAGCCAAATAAGGTATTAACACCCTTAAAAATGTAACTTATAGGTTATCAGCCAAAATCTTTCTTTTTTCTTTTAAAATGTTTTGGTGTGTGTGCTAATGGGCACATGCACTTGCCAAAGAGAGAAAGAAAGGGGAGAAAGCACGCCCCCCCCCCCAAATGGAGAATAGTAGTGCCACAATCCCATCTCCTCCACCTCTCCCACTCTTCAAGATTTTAGGCACACACCCAACATGCCCAGTGTGTTCTCAAGCTGCTATGGAGGATCCAGCTGCCCCAATCACCATGCTACAGAGCCAGCCCAGGCCACAGATCTGGCCCTTATTTTACTTATTTATTTATTTATTTATTTATTTATTGGGGGAGGTTTTTGCTATAGGGCGCATACACTTGCCCGAGAGACAGAGAGATAGAAAGTGAGAAATCATCCCCGGGGGGGATGGCCATGCCGCAATCCCTTCTCCTCCATTCGCCTCTCGGGATCTTGGGCACACACACACATGCGCTTGGCGTGAGTGTAAGCCACAGAGTCTGGGACTTGAACCACGGTCGACTATGTGGGAGTCTAGCAACATAAACATTACACGAACTGCTGGTCCCCTGGCCCTTATTTTTAAATTACAACTTGACATACAATCATACATATTTATGTGTGGTTTTCCTGCATATGTATACAATGTGAAATGAACAACTCAAGGCAATAAATATATCCACCACCTCAAACATTTATCTTGTGTCATAAACATTTGAAATCCTCTCTTCTAGCTATTTCTCTTGCCCCATGACCTCATCACTAGATTAGAGTCAAACATATAGTTGGAATTCTAAATATTGGTGGAAAGAATTTACTACAGACAGATTATATCTCACCAGCACTAAAGAGAACAAAACAAAGAACTCAGAGGTTCTTCTTCTTTTATAAAGAATTATTTATTTAATTTTTATTATTGGTTTTTTTTTTTTTTTTTAGAGGTTTCTGCTATAGAATGCATGCGCTTGCCAGAAAGACAGAGAGACAGAGAAACAGAAAGCCAGAAATCACCCCCCTGGGGGATGGCCATGCCACGATCCCTTCTCCTCCATTCTCCTCTTGGATCTTGGGCATGCATGCACATACACCCGGCGTGAGTTTAAGCCATCAGGTCCGGGACTCAAACTGTGGTCAACTACATGGGAGTCCAGCGACATAGCTATTACGCCAACTGCTGACCCCATTATTATTATTATTTATTATTATTAATTTGCTATAGTGCAAGTGTGTTCACAAGAGAGAGACAGTGAGAGAGAGTGAGAGAAATAGAGGGAAAGTGAGAGAGGAAGCTACCAAGTCCAGGACTCACACCATGGTTGGCCATGTGGGAGTCCAGCCCCTTAACATCATGCCACCTTTTGGCCCAGAGAGGTTCTTCTATTTATGCATTCACTAAGTGTATCTATTCTCTGAGCAAGAGAGACAGAGAGAGAGAGAGAGAGACAGGCACCTCCAACATGATCCCCACATCGGGACCCACTCCCAGTTTCAGCCAGCCCCAGATCATGACATACATGTGTCCTGTGTCCTCAGAGAGGACTCTGGACACAAACCTTGAACCCTTCCATGTTGGACAGCCTCATAGAGCATCACGTTTTCCACTGCTTCACCATCAGGCCCCTCCGAGGCTCTTTTCAAGCAATCATAGATCCCTTAGACAACGTGATAGAAACACTGAACTCAGTCCTCAGAAAAATGCAGACATAACCATATACACAGAAGACCGTAGACAATTTCCTCCTAGCCCACCGACCACTTCACTAAACCTGTCGAACCAAGAGTATTAACTCCTGAATTAGGAGATTGAGGATTTTCCACCTTTTCCTTGGACACACTGGAAACAGAGAAAGACAACAGGGTTGTTTCTCCTTGTTAAGTTAGGCCCTGCCAACTCACGAGGCCCTCTCATGAGGAACGGGCTCCCATGGCTCACTGAGGAGCGGTGATGGACTACGGCTAGCAAGCTGTCCTAGAAACATGGACACCTGAGCTTCAAATCCAGCTTTGCCATTGAATGCTTTTGTCTCTTTCTTCTGCTCACTCCCAGCCCCAGTAAAATGTGGCTGCTTTTAGGGTCAGAGGACAGTTTAATGAGATAATGCTGGTAAAGCACTTTGCCCCCAGGAAAAGATTCCTATGTAAACAAGAGATATTCTTAGACATTATCAAACTTCATCTGGGCCAGCAGTGACCTCACCCCAGTGGTGAGTCCTCTTCCTTATCTCCTGTTTGGCCAAATTGGCTTCTTTTTCTAAGCCAGAGAGTGTGGGAGGTCTCCTGCTGACTGGTGTTCAGGATTCTGATAAGCGGACCTATCACCTCCCCTTGAACAGTGCAAACAGATCATTTGACTACATTTGATGAAAGGCCTGTACTTTGCTAACATGGGTCCCAAATCTCTCTGTGCATACATATTAAACCAGCAATCTTCAGGGCATTCTCCCTTTACTGTTAACTTCAATGCAAATTATTCAAATATATCAACAGGAAAATAAATCTTACTTTATGTTGGTGGTTGTGATATTTTTATTGCCTCTTAGGAATGATTACATAGGGTTTTTCCTCTTTAGTTCTGCTAGTTTTGGCCAATTTTTTAAAAAAGGGACCAGCAGTTGGCATAATGGCTATGTCACTGGACTCCCATGTAGTTTACCACGGTTTGAGTCCTGGACCCAGTGGCTTAAACTCATGCCGGGCGCGTGTGTGTGCGTGTGCCCAAGATCCCAAGAGGAGAATGGAGGAGAAGGGATTGTGGTGTGGCCATCCCCCCTAGGGGTGATTTCTCGCTTTTCTGTCTGTCTCTCTCTGTCTTTCTGGCGAGCACACATGCCCTATAGCAAAAGATCTCTCAAAAAAATTAAATAAAAATTAAAATTAAGAAAAGGAGAAAAACATGATATTGTTGGTTTCAGAGACAGTGGTTCCAGAATTTATTAAAAGTAACAAGGGCCAGAGCCAGCAGGTGGTCTGGTGGTTAAGGTGCTGGACTCCCACATGGCTCACCACATTGAGTCCCAAGCCCTGCAGCTTGAAAATCATGGCAGGCACATGAACACGTGTTCAAAATCCCAAGAGAAGAATACAGGAGTAAGGAATGTGGTATAGCCATCCCCCCAGGGGGGTAATTTCTAACTTTCCTTCTCTTCGCTATCTCTCTCTCTCTCCTGCAAATGCATGTGCCCTATGGCAAAAACTTAAAAGAGAAAGAAAAAATAAGGAAGGCCTGTAGCTTAGCGATAAGGGAGCTGGATCCCACACGGCCAGTCACAGCTTGAATACTGGCCCCAACAGCTTGAAAAACACTCTAAGCACGTGTGTGTGCATGCCCAAATTCCCAATAGAATGGAGAAATGAAGGAAAAGGGATTGTGACATGACTGTCACGTGTTCTCCCTCTTTCTCTTCCTAGAAAGCAGGAGGTAGAAAAAGTAAAAACCACTTTTTGGGCGGCCATCAGCCTCACAGCTATCAGTCCCAAACAGGAGGTACTTCCCAGCCCTGGGCAGGAGGCCCTTTCCCCAGAGGTGCTAGAAGCCCTTCCCCTTTTCTAACCAAGTAGCCCTCATGCCTTGCTTCTGCATAGCAACCAGCTCTTGCCCAAAGCTTGCTTAACTAAGCCCACCCCGGCCCCTCTTGTCTACTGTGAAAAGAATGTGAACCCAGCGGACAGGGCCAGGGATCAGGGCGCTAGCTCCTCCGTGCCCACCAGCGTAATAAAGGTTATTACGTTCTGTTTCTCTGAGTGCTGTTTCACTTCCAGCTTCTGGTTTTTCTGCAGCAAGCACATGTGTCCTCCAGCAATTTAAAAAGTAAAATAAAATAAAGTAACCAAAAGGGCTAACTCAGTGGCCTAGCAGAAATGTGTGACTGCCTCCATGTGGAAGATGGCAGGTTCAGTTCTCCAGTTAATCTGTATATTCCAGGCTTGGGCGCCCATGATCCTGGCTAGCTGAGAAGGTTGAGGAAGGTCACAGTGTGAGACCCCGCTGCGAATGCTCGTCTCTCTCTCTCTCTCTCTGCCTCTCAGTCTCATGAAACTTTTAAAAAGTACAAAAAGAATCATTTCTACAATGATATTAATAGCAAATTGCAGTTAAAATGAAATACTTCAAACTAACATTTTTCTACCTCTCACCCAAGGAAGAAAAACAAAGCAAATGCTTGCATTCTCTGGGAGTTTTTTGTTTGTTTGTTTGTTTGTTTGTTTGTTTTTTTGTTTTAAATCTCAAGGCAGCTTTTTCTCATCATCAGAATTGACAAGGACATAGAGAACTGAGAGGAATCTAAAATAACAGTAGCAATTTTCATCAACACAAAGATGACTTAGACTCTCAACGCAGAACTTTAAGGCATCCCACTACAAAGGAAAAGAATTCACCCACAATTACCCATTCCTCATGCACACTAAGGATCTCTGACACATGACACTAGCCAGCACCTGGCCTTCAGTCAGACTGCGTTTCCCCAAATTTCACCAGTCTACTTTGCAAACAGAGGATGATCATTCAAAGAGATTATTGAATCCTAACCATGTAGAGAGTGAGGATCTTCTCTCCTTCCTCTTTTCCTTCCTTCCTTCTTTCCTTCTCCTTCCTTCCTTCTTTTCTTCCCTTCTCCCATAAGCATTTACTGATCACCTATTTTATGCCAGACATAGTGCGAAGTGAAAGTGAAGAGCAGGGGCCAGCAACTGGTGTGGAGATGAAAGCGGCTGGATCCTACCCGACCTACTTCTCGATTAGTCCTGGACCTGGTGGCTTGCAAATCACGCCAGGCACGTATGTGTGTGCCCAAAATCCTGAGAGAAGAATGAAGAAGGGATTGTGGCTTGCCCATACCCCCAGCCCAGGGTGATTCCTCTCTCTCTCTCTGGCAAGCACACATCCCCTATATCAAAAACCTAAAAAAAAACCAAAAAACAGGAAAAAACTTACATTCTATTACCTATAGGACCAGTATTTAAATGACTCAGGGGCCAGCAGATGGCATGTTGGTTGAGGTGCTGGACTCCACATGGCTGATGGCAATTCGAGTCCCTGACCCTGGGGCTTGAAAATCACGCCAGGCACATCCGCATGCATGCCCAGAATCCTAGAAGGAGAATAGAGCTGAAGGGACTGTGGCCTGGCTATTTGCCTTTAGGGGATTTCTCACTTTCCCTCTCCCTGTCTCTCTCTGTCTCTGGGTGACAGCCTGTGCCTTATGGCAAAATCCTTCCAAAAACAAAAAAAAGACTCAAATCACAGACTCTCTATTCATTTGGATGGATAGAGAGGCACCTTGGGATGTATGGGTGGAGGGCTGAAGGGGAGGAGCATGAGGAGAATAGCTGGTAACAACGATTTACACTTGGAAGGCCCTTTTTCAAACAACCAGGAAAGGCGAAGTCATGATCTACTGCTGTTATTCTTACCATTTTACTTCCTCTCCTCCATTCAGTGGATCGAACCTTTAATGGTTACTCAAAACCACTTTAAGTGACCTCCACTCTAACCTATGACGTGTGATCCATGTACTTGCACCCGTTTATATTTATATCACAGGCTAAAATCTGAAGACCTGGTGTTCCAGGTCTTTCCCTCTCTGAATACTGTGTGCTAGGAATATTCATGCCTCATCAGAAAGGAAGAATGAAAAGAGAACCCCAGTAGGCTTTAGAAAAGGAGTACATTGAAGTTGTTTAAATTCATATTTAACATTTGCTAAAAATAGCTCCGATTGCAGGAGAAAATTAATTAAAGACGATGAAACCTTTCTAATCAGATTGTTGCCATCTGATCCTGTAATTAGACCTGGCTTTTAGGCCATCCTAACAAGTTTATTTGAAAAGCAAGAGAGATCATTGTTTACTGGAATGGCAATAATTTGGGGTTCTTTAATTGACTCCTGGTGTGAATACGTTGATGCCTGCTGTTCTCTGAGAGGCAGCATGGAAGGTTTCCAGGAAAGTTCACATTCCAGGGGCAGCTTTGGAATCTACTTTCCATTGCAACCCAAGTCAGCCGTTGGGGCTTGAGTTCTTACCAACGAAATGCCAGTTTTCAAAGGCAGCCTCCGCAGGGAGCCGTCACCATCACCTTCACTGTCACTGTCACCACAGCGGTGCCAGGAGCTGCCTGGGGAGCCCAGCACTGAGCTGGCCCGTCTCAAGAAGGGGATTTCCAAGATCCTACCTGCCCTCAAGTCCTAGGTCTGAAACAACAAGGCTGTGGCTGCAGGAGCCGAGGAGGAGGAGGAGTCCAAAACAGCATGGCCATTCCGATGTTCAGTCGGCCGAGCAAAGCTGCAATGCCGTGGGGCAGGAACAATAGTTGTGTTTCCTCCCAGTGCTCCCAAAGTCCCCAATTGCAGTGCTGCCAGTTGCCCACCAAAACTGAGTGCATTCCCCAGAATTTAATAAGGGGCAAGATAGAAATAATCCAGAACCCACTTGAAAGCAGGGGCACGTTTTGAAGTTCTTCACGACTCTAAATTGATATGCTCTTTAAAAAGTTCTAGGTGAGAAGGAAGGTAGAGACCGAGGTTCTGAAAGAGGAAATATGGATTTCAAAGCCTGGTTTGATGCTGAAGGCCTAACACATGTCTCTCTCTCTCTCGGTGTATATATATATATATATATATATATATATATATATATATATATATATATGTGTGTGTGTATATATATATATATATATATATATCCTTATATATAACTTCTTACATATATATATCGAGAGAAAGAGAAAGAGATTTCATTGGGAAAGTCATGATGTATTTTTCTGTTTCTCTATGCAAAAATGCATCATGACTTTCCTGACAACCCAATATATAAAATCTCAACAGCTGTCAATCATTCAGCACACCTGCACCATGTACTACCTCAGGTAATCCTTATAAGAAGCTTGCAAGGCCAAGACAATATTCTGATTTTTCAGATATGGAAATGAGGTTCAAGGAGGTTGAGTATCCAGCCCAGGATCATATGGCAAGGTCTAGCCAGTATTTGAGCCTATATCTGTCTGACTCTAAAATTCACAATCTGTCCACTGCCATCCCAGAGTCCCTGCCTCCACTCTCCCCATCATCCCCAGGGATTGACAGTGCCAGGCAATCGCAATTGTCTCACGCATGAGGTTGTATGACACTTTGCTCTCTAAATCATTCACTATGCCCTGGAGCTCTTTCCGGAAGGGATGGTACATTTAGATCCCAGTTTCTTCTTCTTTTCTCCTTTGCTTTTACCTGTTCAGAAAATGGAGAGCCATTAGCCAGAGAGGAAAGGAAAGCAACCCTTATGTCTCCATGTGGTTCGTTTACAGGGGAGGACATGGCAACTTCTTCTGTCTTTTCCTCTGGCCCTCTGAGCTTCTGCCAAACAACCACAGAAAATACACCCCTAAGTGAATCCACAAGACAGTCTCACTTCCCTTGGGAGAAGATGGGACACACCCAACAGTAGAAAACACCTTTTTATTTACTTATTTTTATTATTTTTTAAAGAATTATTTTATTTAACTTTATTTATTTATTCATTTTAATTTGATCAGAGAGGGATAGAGCAAGAGAGAGAGGGGTGGGGAGTGAGAAAGCAAGCTGCCAGGTCCAGGATTCGAACTATGGTCAGCCATGTGGGAATCCAGTGTCCTTAACCACCACACCACCTGCCAGACTCTTATTTTTAATTTTTATTACAAGTAGGTGTGTGCGTTCGCAAGTGAGAAAGAAAGAGAGCATCCCCACATGAGGTACAGCCATGCCGCAATCCCTTCTCCTCCGTTTCTCCATCTTGTGGGGATTTGAGGCATATATCTATATGCACCTGGTACGTATTTCAAGCCACCAGAGCTGGGATCCTAACCATGATAGGTCATGTCGTACCTGGCTTCCTGTGCAAATCCCTTTACCACTGCCCTACAAGGCCACCCCACTACCTTTTAAAACCATAGATTCTATCATGTCATTCTGCTGTTTGCAAACCTCTAATGTCTCCATTGCCAAGTCCTCACGTTCACTCATGAGGTCCCACTTAATCCTGCCTCGACACCCCTCCCCCCTCACCTTTAGCTCCCTTCCCCTTGTCCCCTGGCCCACACCTACTTTTCAGGTGGTCAGACTCACCAAGCACGCTCTGACCTCCAGGCCTTGGTCTGGGAATGCTATGCTTACCCTCTCCCTGCACTTCTCTCCCTCGGAGTCTTAGCCAAAAAGTCCCCCTCTCAGTGTGGACTTCACTGACCCCACTAATTAGATTCTTCCCTTCTCTGTTATTCTTCATCTACGTTCCCTACTCAATTCCTTTTTGGAACTTACTACAACTTATAATTGTACGTTTTTTGTTTCTGTATTTATTTTCTACCCCTGCCTCTCAGCACAGAACCTGCACGTACTAGATACCCCAAAAATGTGTGTCAAATGAATAAGTGTGCTTCGCTCATTAATAGTCTCTACAGTCATTTTGTTTTTCTTGACAGGATGACTATAACAACAAAGCCAGTTGCATCCAATGCAATGCAGATTCCTTCTGGTTAGTGAAATGACAGGCACCTGAAAGGACAGCTGAGAAAATGCGATGACGTGGGGCAGGTAGGAAAGGGTTTCCAGTAACTTTGTGGTTGTAGGTTCTCATGGAGCTCTGAAAATCCACATGGGTTAAATCTAAGAGCTGCATGCTCTGACATGAGTTCATTCCCTTTCCAGTTCTTCCCTGAGAGGTTGTCAGACTCTCTGCAAAAGCATGAGGTCTGGGGTTTACGAGGCTGAACAGCATTGATGTTGCAAAAACATCCTGAGTAGTGTAAATACAATGTCTTCTTAGCAACCCTTCCTCCTTCTTCCTCCATACAGAATGCACACGAGGCCCATAAACCCCACCGTGTCGGTACAATGTGGACCAGTCATGGCCCCTTCCTCGGCCCAATCTCTCTGACCAGTTTATTGATGTGAGAGTAGGTGGCTTACCTAAGTCGAGCCAAGCCGAGCTTTCCCCTGGGAATTAGGACTGGCCTAGAGAAGGACTCCATCTGCTTAGGTTCTTGGGCTGTAAACTGTAAAGTCCGCTGTTATCTGTGGCCATCGATGAGCCTCAGAAATGGGAAGCAGCGAGGCATCCCAGTGCTCCCCAGGTCCCTGATTCTGGTGAGGTGCAGCTCATCAACAGTTAACATTTTTGCTTAATCTAGTTTATGGTACTTGTAACCAAAAGAGTCCTAATGCAAAACACCATTATTATTTTTTACTTTAGCATTATGTTTTTAAACAATTGTTTTAAAAAATTCTAATAATAAGAAATAATAAGAAAAAATTAGGTGGTTTTCTACTCATCCTCCAACTCTGCTTCCTTTTCTCCATGGGACTTTTCTGTGTTCATTTCTTTTTTTGGAGAGGTTTTTGCTAGGGTGTGTGTGCTCGCCAGACAGACAGAGAGAGACAGAGAGACAGAAAGCGAGAAATCACTCCCCAGCGGGGATGGCCACGCCACAATCCCTTCTCCTCCATTCTCCTCTTGGGATCTTGGGCACACATGCACACGTGCCCAGTGTGAGTCTAAGCCATCGGGTCCAGGACTTAAACCGCGGTCGACTATGTGGGAGTCCAGCGACAGCCATTACGCTAACTGCTGGTTCCCTGTGTTTATTTCTTGCTGCCTATCCAGTAGTTCCGACTTCTTAAAAAATAAATAAATAAATGAAATAAAAGTAAAAACAACAACAACAAAAACAGTGGTACTTCAGAAGGGGGCAGAGATAATAAAGCAAACAAGATGGTAGTTTTCTGGAATGCATTGGGTTGCCCACCTGGCATCCCCACAGGGATTGTGTGTCCATCTGGATCCTCCAAGAATCAGATGCCAAGACAGGACTAGATGTACAAGAGATCTATTGGGAAAACACCTGTGAGGGAACTTGGCGATGGAGCCAGGAGAACCATCGGACTGGGCACAGGTCTATGAAGGAGAAAGGGAAGAGGGGAGGCTGCGTGGAGTGTCCTAGATTGCTGAACAGGTCTAAGAGAGTTCCGCAAGGCCATGAGGACTGCTTGGGTCCATGGCACCCATCAGAGGAGCCTCACATCTTCAGTGTCCCCCAAACCAAGCCTTCCTGCTGTAGGCTCTGTAATACTCGGACGCTGGCTAGTAGCAGCCTGTGGGAAGCTTGACCTTGGTGCCAATGAAGTGATACATTTCAGAGCACAGCAACTGGAGCCCTGGGTCGCCCCTCAATTTTGCACCTCGCAGTTGGAAATCTGAGAAGAGCTTTTTCATGCCATCACAGGCTGCCTCTTCACACATGGCCCCACCTATTTCTTCACCATTCTCATGAAGGCCACCTGCTCCTCTGCCTAACTTATTCAAGCTGTAGTAATCCAACCCTCTCTGAATTCCCAGACCTTTTTTTTTTTTTTTTTTTTTAGTTCATTTCTTTTATTAACTCATAAACAATTACTTGTGTTCTGGTTTGTTGAAACAGTAAGTCAGACAACACTTACCACAATAATGTCTGTCAAAATGGCTGGCCATAAAAACCCCAGCACCACATTCATCTGAAGGGCACTCCCAACAAAGGCAGCTAATTCTGCCATTTTCCTACACCTTATAGTATTTCAGGACAAGCAGCTTAACCTTCTTTCTCTTATGCTTATTCTTCTTGGGAGTGGTGTAAGACTTCTTTCTTTTCTTAGCATCACCATGAAGTCTCAACACAAAATGAAGCCCGGACTCCTTTTGGATGTTGTAGTCAGACAAAGTACGCCCATCTTCCAACTGTTTGCCAGCAAAAATCAGTCTTTACTGATCAGGAGGAATTCCTTCCTTATCCTAGATTTTGGCTTTTACATTTTCTATTGTATCTGACGGTTCAACCTCGAGGATGATGGTCTTCCCTGTGAGGATTTTTACGAAAATCTGCATCTTGGTGGCGGTTCCACCTGAGGTTGAGGAAGAGGAAGAGACTCCCGGACCATTTTTTTAAAATAATAATTTATTTAGTTTTATTTATTTATTCATTTATTTAAATTTGACCAGAGAGAGAGAAAAAGTGAGAAGGGAAGCCACCAGGTCTGGGATTGGAACCGTGATCAGCCATGTGGGAGTGTCCAGTGCCTTAACCACCATGCCACCTGCTAGCCCTCCCCCAGATTTTTTCTTTTTTCTTTTTCTTTCTTTTTTTGGATAGGTTTTTGCTATAGGGCGCATGCGCTCGCCAGACAGACAGAGAGAGACATAGAGACAGAAAGCGAGAAATCCCCCCCCAGGGGGATGGTCATGCCACAATCCCTTCTCCTCCATTCTCCTCCTGGGATCTTGGGCACGCACGCACACGCGCCCGGCGTGAGTTTTAAGCCACCGGGTCTGGGACGCGAACCGCAGTCGACTACGTGGGAGTCCAGCGACATAGCCATTACGCTAACTGCTAGTTCCCTCCCCCAGATTTTTTTAAAGCTCATTTATTTCTTTCTTCCATGAGTGAGACAGAAAAGATAGCACCCGCAACAGGATCCTGACCCCACAATCTGCCCCTACCATCAGTGCCCCCTGGGTGGTGGGCACGTTCATTCCCAGTGTACTCAAAGAGGTGTCCAGATGCAAACCTAGGACCTACCCACGTGGGTCACCATCATAGAACTTAGCTTTAGGGCTTTATGACTCCACTATGTAGCTCCCAATAGCACTTCCCATCCCGTTCCTACACAACTCAATACTTTCTACCACCAATTTTTAAAGTTTTTTTTTAAAGTTTCTTTCTTTCTTCTTTGATCAAGTCACAGAGAAAGAGAGAGAGGAGGGTACTCTCCCAAGTAGATCTTGAATCCAAAATCAACTCCTAGCCTCAGACAGCTCCAAATCACAGGCTCCTGGGCACGCAAGCAGCTGGTGTGTTCAGGGAGGTCTCCAGACACAAACTTGGCACTTGCCCACCTAGGTCATCTTGTAAGCCTTGCATGACCACCGCACCACCGTCCAGCCCTGTGAATGATTTCCCTGTAATTCTTTCTACTTTGTATTGTGGGTGTTACGTGCAGCAGACCCAGACACAATGAAATCCTTGAAGACTGCTCTTAAGAAGTCCCAGGTGGAGGTGGGGGCTGCTTGCCTTGTTTGCTCACTCTGGGCACCGGCATCCTCAGGGTTTACCTCATTTAGATAGCTGCCGTATTCTCTTTATTTCCACTCTTATTTATTCACATTTGAACATTTCTAAAATTGGAATGAAGTTTATAATTAATGTCAAAAGAAATTTTCCACCTGCTGGCAGGAGAGTAAGTTGAGACAGAGTCGTTATTGTCTGCCCGTGGGAGAACTTAGCAAGGAATACATACGAAAACTGAAGCAAATATTTATTGTTGAAGGCATGACTACGCTTTCATGTCTCCTGGCGCAACAACAGCCGAGTACTTCAGATGACACAGGAAGAGGACTGCCAGCCTACACAATGGGTCCTGTAACTATTTACAATAAAAACTGGCAGCTATCTCAGGAGAAACAGACTTTTTAAAGTGAAGAGAGTTTGGTGTAATCAACTCATTCATTGTAAAGGTAACCTCAGGTGCCAAATATCTTCCAGAAGCTTTTGAGTGATTTCCAAAAGAAGTTGTATACCTTCTAGAAAGGAATCATCAAATTAAAGGAAGGATAAAACTATGACTTCGGCCAAATGGGAAAGACAAATTCAAATCCTTGGTATCCCACAATACGACTAACAATTAGACTGATGAGCCCACATTAGCTAAGGAGTTTGAGATCTCTAGTCCAGGAGATGGGAAAAGAACTGTGGGAGCCACTGGACTCCCACATGGCCAAATGCAGTTCGAGTCCCAGATCTGGTAGTTTGAAAATCTTTCTGGGCATATACACATACATGCTCAAAATCCCAGGCAGAGAATGGGGAGAAGGGATTGAGGTGTGGCCATCTCCCTGCGGGGAGTGATTTCTCACTTTCCCTCACACCGTCTTTCTCTGGCTAAATAAATAAAAGGCATGTTCTCTGCCTTAAAAAAAAATAATAATAAAAGTACATTTTTTTAAAACTGCACAAAACCTCTCCAAAAAATAAAAAACAACTCTGCACAACTGCCGAGGAATGCAAGATTCAGAAGGATAGGCTGAGTTTAAAGAGGTTTATTCTTAATGAGGTGCTGAAAATGAATATATAAATAAATACTATGTTAGTGCCCATATTTATTACAGTGGGTTTTTTCCCTTTAAGACCTGTTACTGGGACCAGCAGTTGGTGTAATGGCTATGTCACTGGACTCCCATGTAGCCAACCACGGTTCAGGTCCTGGACCCAGTGGCTTAAACTCACACCAGGCGCATGTGTGTGCGTGCCCAAGATCCCGAGAGGAGAAGGGAGGAGAAGGGATTGAGGCATGGCCATCGCCCCTGAGGGGGGTGATTTCTTGTTTTCTGTCTCTCTGTCTCTCTCTGTCTTTCTGGTGAGTGCATGCTCCCTATAGCGAAAAACCTCTCCCCCCCCCCCCAAAAAAAAAAAAAAAAGACCTGTTACTAAGGGCCACTCTCATAGCCTCATCTCATAGTTAAGGGAGTCAGATCCCACTGGCTGACCATAGTTCAAATCCCAGCCTGAGCAGGTTGAAGGATACACAAGGTGCATGTGTACCCAAAATCCCAATAGGTTGGAGAAATAGAAGAGAAGGAATTGTAGCATAACCATGTCCCACTGAGGGGTGCTTTCTTCCTCTGTCTCTCTCCCTGTCTCTCTCTGACAAGCACACACACAATCTGGCAATTAAAAAAAAAACAAGACTTGTTATTAAACCAGTAGTATATTTAAAATATAGGGCATGTTGGAGTTGAAGAACTAGGGTTAACATAATAAGTGGAATAGTTCTTTAACTTTACATTGATATCAGCAGGAATTACTGGGGTTTTTTTAGAGAGATTTTTGCTATAGGGCACGTGTTCTCACCAGACAGGCAAAGAGAGACAGAGAGACAGAAAGCAAGAAATCACCCCTGACCCAAGGGGGGATGGCCACACCTCAATCCCTTCTCCTCCATTCTCTACTCGGGATCTTGGGCATGCACACACACATGCCCGGCATGAGTTTAAAGCCAGGTCCGGGACTTGAACCGCAGTTGGCCATGTGGGAGTCCAGCAATGTAATTGTTACACCATCTGCTGGTCCTATGCCAGCAGGAATTGTTAAGAATGATTAAATTCAGTCAGCCTCACAGCACAGTGGTTAAGAGTCGTACATTGGAGGGGACAAGCAGATGGCATAGCGGTTACATCACTGGATTCCCACATGGCTGACTGCTGTTTGATTCCCAGACCTGGTGTCTTGAAAATCATGCTGGGCACATGTGCATGCCCAAGGTTCCAGGAGCAAAATGGAGGAGAAGGGATTGTGGTGTAGCCATCCCTCCAGGGGACAGTTTCTCACTTTCCCTCTCAGCTGTATCTCTCTCTCTCTCTGCCTGGGTGAACAGACGTGCCCTAAGGCAAAAATCTCAAAAAAAGCTTAATAAAGAGCTGTACATTGGGAGCTGGATTTCACATGACTGACTACTATTCAAATCCTGGCCTCAGAAGTTTGAAAAACATGCTAGCCATGTGTGTGTGTACACACAGGCTTAAAATCCTAAAGGGAGGGGCCAGCAGGTGGCATAGTGGTTAAGAACCTGGACTCCCACATGGTCAGCTGCGGTTTGAGTCCCAGGTCCAGCAGCTTGAAACTCATGCTGGGTGCATGTGCGCGCATGCCCAAAAACCCAAGAGGAGAATGAAGAAGAAGGGGTTGTGGTATGGACATCCCCTATGTGCGGGGGTGATTTTCTTGCTTTCTGTCTCTCTGACTCTTCAGCAAATGTACACACCCTATAGCAAAAATATCTAAAAAAATTTTTTTAAATCCTAAAGGGATAGAGACATAGAGGAAAAAAAAATTTTGGCATGGCCAAACCTCTCTGTAGGATGCTTTCTCTCTCTGGTGAGCACATGTATCCTCTGGAAATAAAAATTAAGAAAAAAAAAAAACTTAAAAAAAAGAATTGTTAAAGCTACACATTTTTTTTAAATTTGCTATAGGATGTGTGCACTCACTAGAGAGACAGAGAGAGAGAGAGAGAGAGAGAGAGAGAGAGAGAGAGAGAGAGAGGAGACAGAGTGAGAAAGCACTCCTCAGGGCAGATGATCACATTCCTTTGCCTCCATTCTCTTCTCTGGATTTTGGGCATGCACTCACACCTGCCTGGCACCAGATCCAAGACTCAAACTGCACAGTTGGCCGTGTGGGATCCAGCCAGCTTTCCCACCACACCCAAATGCACACACTTTGAGAGAATTCTGTAGTTTCCATCAAGTTGGCAAGCGCAGTACACGTATCATGTTCACTGGCCCCTTGTCTATGATCGATGTCACTAATCCTTATCCATGAAATTCTTTCCCACTATCCAGAATTCTGCAGAATTTTTTCTTTTTTTACTTTTGCTATAAGGTGCTTGAACTTGCCAAAAATTAGAGAGAGAGAGAGAGTCAGAAATCACTCCCCGAGGGGGATGTCCACACTGCAATCCCTTCACCTCCATTCTCTTCTTGGAGTTATGGACACACATGCACCTGTGTGGGACATGATTTTCAAACCTCCAGGTCCAGAACTCAAACTGCATAGTCAGACATATAGAATCTAGCTGCCTTAACCTCCACACCACCTGCTGGCCATCCAGAATTATTTTAATTTTAAATAATTATTTGTTTATTTAATTCCATTTGTTATTATTATTATTAATTTGACCAGAGAGAGACAAAGAGAGAGAGAGAGAAAGAGAAAGTGAGAGATCAAGACACCAGGTCTGGGACTCGAACTGAAGTCGGTCATGTGGGAATCCAGTGCCTTTAACCACCACGCCACCTGCCGGCCCCCAGAATTATTATTTTTTTGTTTTTTGGAGAGATTTTTGCTGTAGGGTGCATGCTCTGGCCAGAGAGACAGAAAGTGAAAAATCACCCCCGGGGGGGGGGGGGGGTTGGCCGCACTGCAATCCCTTCTTCTCCAGTCTCCTCTCGGTATCTTGGGCACTTACGCACACACGCCCAGTGTGAGTTTAAGTCACTGGATCCAGGACTCGAACTGCAGTCAACTACATGGGAGTTCAGCGACATAGCCACTATGCTAACTGCTGATCCCTGAATTATTCTTAATCAAGTGTTCTAGGCAGCCACTTCCAATTGATTCAACCTGGAACATAGTAGGAAATCTATTTGCCATCCCTATGCTATGTTCTTACATGGATTTTAACTCCAAAGAATATACAAGGAGTTCTAATCTACTCTCCCTTTTCTTTTTCTTTTTCTCATTAGACTTTGTTGTAAGGGTCCCCAAAATTCTGTGGTAGATTTTTGATCACGTTGTTTCCATTAAAAAGTATGAATTTTTAAAACTAATAACTTAAAACTGCCACACACAAAAACAAAATAGTTCACAAAATAGTTTTCTTTCCTTCTGAAGGTTTTATGGTGCATTGTTATCATTACCCGGTCTTTTACTATTAAACTTAAATGGCCAATGGGGCCAGTTCTGAGGCTGTTCTTCCACCACTGATTAAGCCTGGGGTGGCAGGAATTAGGGATATCCCCTTTCTTCACTCTAAAGAATTAGTGAAAACTCACACCAGTGTGGCCAAAAGAACACTTTTGGGAGCTACCTGGAATCTTCTAGGTTCCAGGGTTTCTAGTCCCAGTGTCCACATGCTTTGCATGGTCCCACCTGGTTACTACCACAATCGTCCTACCTTGGTTTATGTGTTTACGTACAATCTGTAAGTACTGTACCACCCATCTTTTGGTTGATGTATTCAAAAGACTTTCTTCCTTAAAATATGCCCTACAAATCTACACAAACAGCTCTGCTAACAAATAAAAGGGCTGGAGTCAGCCAGTGGCATGGTAAGCAAGGCGGCTAGATCCCACATGGTCAACTACGGGTTCAAGTCCCAGTTCCAACGGCTTGATAAACACTCCTGGCTGTTGTGTATGTGTGCCCAACATCCCAAAAGGAGAAGAGGAGAAGGGATTGTGGTATGACTATGCCCCATGGAGGAGGACGGTGCCTTTTCTCTCCTCTCTCCAGCGAGCACATGTACATTGTGCAAGTTTGTAAAAAATGGCTGTGCTGTATTTTATGAGGTTTAATGCTCAAACCGAGACTCTGTGTCTTTATTCTCTTTGCCATTTTTCATACTGTGCTATCCTTTGTTGGGAAGGGTAACAAATCATTCCTGCTTAGTGTCCAAGCTGAAAGCGAGTCCCCCCTTTTAGAGTGTCTTGAAACTTCCCGTGTGACACCATCAAACTTTCTCTGGAGAAAAACAATTTGGGTAACTATTATTTAATCATGCCAAGCTCAGCATCACATAGATTCAGTATAGTACATCTCATTTTTCCTTGCTAGGCTGTGAACTTCCTGAGGTCAAGGGCGATACTTTATTTACACTGGTTACATGATTTAGTCTCTCACCAAAGCATTCATATAGAAATGTTTTTCTTTTTTCAATGGAAAAACAATTTGGTTAAGACCTACCTAGAAATGGGTCAAAGAAAGAAAGCTTCTAGTGCACTAGGCTATACCTTCATGCCAATCTATGTAATTCTTGGATTCCAGGAAAAAGTAAAAGAATTTTCCTTCTACAAGTATTATCTATTTGTCATCTCCGTTCCCAAGAATCCCTAATAGTCAAGGAACTCTTCAGCCTAAAAAGTAAATAACCCTGGGAACCAGCAGTTAGTGTAATGGCTATGTCACTGGACTTCCACGTAGTCGATCGCAGTTCGCGTCCCGGACCCGGTGGCTTAAAACTCACGCCGGGTGCGTGTGCGTGCGTGCCCAAGATCCCGAGAGGAGAAGGGAGGCGAAGGGATTGCGGCGTGACCATCCCCTCTGGGGGGTGATTTCTCGCTTTCTGTCTCTATGTCTCTCTCTGTCTGTCTGGCGAGCGCACGCGCCCTATAGCGAAAAACCTCTCCACAAAAAAAAAAAAGTAAATAACCCTAGTGTGGCTTCCATATGCTGCATCTGTGGTTCTTTTTAAATTTTATTTCTAATTTTTTTTAAAAGAAAGATTTTTGCTATAGGGCAATGCAATAGCTCCCACTCTCCTCTCGGGATCTTGGGCACATATACACATGCCCAGCATGAGTTTGAAGGGGCTGATCCGGAACCTGTATGTATCATGGTCAACTACATGGGAGTCCAGTGACGACATAACCATTCCACCATCTGCTGGCTCCAAATTTTACTTCTAACTTAAAAAAAAAAAAAAAAAATTGCTGTAAGGCATGTGTGCTCACCAGAAAGAAATACAGAGGGAAAGTGAGAAAACACCCTCTGGGAAGGGGTAGCCACACTCAATTCCTTCCCCTCCGTTCTCTTCTCAGGATTCTGGGCATGCACACACATGTGCCTGGCATGGTTCTCAGGCCACTGGGTCTGGAACGCAAACCATTCCGTTGGCCCTATGAATCCACCACCCCAATCACCATACCATCGGCTGGCCCCACATCTGTGGTGCTTAACATTACCTGAACATGAGAATCATCTGGGAAACTTCTAAAATTCAGGCCCAGTCTGATGGTACTATTGATGGCTTACCAGACTGCAATGCTGGAAGCCACATAGCCAACTACCGGTTCAGATCCCCAACTGAGCCCACATGAGACACACTGGGCACGTGTGCAGGCAGCTGGGATCCTGAGGAGGTGGAGGGCTAGGAAAGGGGTCACAGCTGACGAGACATTGTCAGAGGTGTTTCTCCCTCTCTCTCTCTCTCGCTTTCTCTGTGTGTGTGTTGTGTGTGTGTGTGTGTCTGTCGCATGTGCCTGCATGCTCTCTCATGGATAAAAAATAAATTTAAAACTTTCTTAAAATTCGGAGCCAGCAGGTGGCATGGTGGTTAAGGCGCTGGACTTCCACATGCTCGACTGCAGTAAAAGTCCTGGACCTGGCAGCTTGCTTTCTCACTTTCCCTCTTTCTCTGTCTCTCTCTGGTCAAATTTAAAAAGTAATAATAATACTTAATAACATCAAATAAGTAATTCTT
Organism: Tupaia tana; assembly: GCA_026018925.1. Classification (NCBI taxonomy): domain Eukaryota; kingdom Metazoa; phylum Chordata; class Mammalia; order Scandentia; family Tupaiidae; genus Tupaia; species Tupaia tana. The sequence goes on along the minus strand of JAKSZU010000001.1, from coordinate 41,150,763 downwards.
TAAAATTTTTTTTAATGAAAGAAAAATAAAAATCATCAGTCCCAGGCCCTCCTTCAGAACAATTTAAACAAATCTGAGCCTAGATACTGCATTTTTATTAGTTCTTGCAACAACCCCAACATGATAGATGTCATTATTCCCATTTTCCAGATGAAGAAACTGAGGGTCAAAGAGGTTAAGGATTTGCCCATTGCATATCTAATAAGGGACAGAATAGGGTGGGTCCCCAAAGAGTTGTCAAAGATAAGTTGTTTTGTTACATGCCCTCCGTAATATCTCTTAATAACGTGATGCGGCGCTGTGGAGCCATGACCTGCTAGGCTGCAGACGGGCTAGTGGATCCCACACAGAGAGTCCTTCGTTCCCATGTGTGGCAGCACGAGAGGGCCTTGCTCACTTCCGCGCTCAGTTTTTACTCCCACACGGAGCAGTCCCAAACCCTGTCTCTTTGAATTGTTGCTTCTCTCATGACACCTCAGCACCGTGACCAAGCGACTGTGTTTTCTTGAGGATCAGAAAGAGCAGCACAAACACTAGAGCAGATGACTGTGCCGAAAGTCAAATCATTCATAAATACTACCACGAATACTTTTGAATACTTGCATTTGTTGAATGTGCTATGTGCTCAGATTTAGTGAGCATAAGTGAAGAAGATAATTTTTGTTTAAAAAGGAAAAAAGACAGGAGACCAGCAATTGGCGTAATGGCTATGTCGCTGGACTCCCATGTAGTCGACCGTGGTTCGAGTCCCGGACCCTGTGGGCTTAAACTCACGCCGGGTGCATGTGTGTGTGTGCCCAAGATCCTGAGAGGAGAATGGAAGAGAAGGAATTGCAGCGTGGCTGTCCCCCCTGGGGAGAGATTTCTTGCTTTCTGTCTCTCTGTCTCTCTCTGTCTTTCTGGCGGGCACAAGTGCCCTATAGCAAAAACCTCTAAAAAAAAAAGAAAAGAAAAAGAGAGAAAGAAGGAAAGAAGAAAGAGAGAGAAAGAAAGAAAGAAAGAAAGAAAGAGAGAGAGAGAGAGAGAGAGAGAGAGAGAGAAAGAAAGAAAGAAAGAAAGAAAGAAAGAAAGAAAGAAAGAAAGAAAGAAAGAAAGAAAAGAAAAGAAAAGAAAAGAAAAGAAAGAAAGAAAAAGAGAAAGAAAAAGAAAGAAAAAGGCAGAATGAATTAAACAGATTGACGCAGGCGAACCTGAAGAACGGCTTGCTTGCATCCTCAGCTTCACTTTGCTGCTTTTCATTGTATTTGTTCTCTAGACAAAACAAGGAAACTCGAACCGAACCGATTCTCAGTAAGACTGATGCATCTCCCTCAAGAATGCCCACTTTTATCAGAGAATCTGGCTAGCTTTTCTTTTTTTCCAAATGCTGAGTGGAGAGTGACTTCTTATTGCTCTTAGCAAATGTGGAAATGCGAGGCTTCCTGGGGAAGGGCAGAGCCGCTGCCAGACTCCTCGGGTTCAGATGGAGCTGACTACTTCCCCAGCGTGTGGCTGACTGGGAACAAGCCCTCCGCAATATGGATGTCATCGTCTGAACTCCCTCCGCTCAGCAACGCCCCTTGTCAGAGCACAGAGCCCGCAGTTAGATCACAGATCAGCCCAGGAAACAGCTAGTCATGAATCACAGAGGCTCATGGATCTCTGCCGAACAAAGAACTCCAGCTCTGGGAAACTTTCTGGCCCAGGCTTTCTGTCTGTCCCAGTGGAAAAGTAGGTGATTTTCAACTGGTCCTACAGAAAACCAGTGCAAAGACCGCGCAAGGCAGGTGTACTCAACCCGGCCAGTGCCTTGTCCCCTCACATTTATACATGCTCTTTTTCATACCAGCTGCATCCTAAACACCGAGTTAAGATGGTGATTAGTAGTGGTGGTGGGCGTCTCAGTAGGAGCTTTCTTAAGAAGAAAGGGCTTTGATTGAGCCAATGAAAGCTGTTGCCAGGGAACCAGATGCCATGAACAGGCCACTCCAGCAGCGTAAGAATACAAGCCGGGAGTGCTGGACTGAGCATTAAGTGTACTTGGCAGCTGAGTCCTCCAGGCCTGTTAACCCTTTGTGCACCTAACCAGTTCTAGACAGTGCATCAAGAGAAGGATGATCATAAAATCTGAAAAACAGGCCTAACTGCAGCCATCCAAGTGGCAAGACTGGGGCCACATGAGAGGCCTAGGTTCAGATCCCATATCCACCTGAACGGCCCAGGTGCAGAAGCGAGCACCTGTAATCCTAGCAAAGTGGAAGGCTGGAACTGAGAGTCGCAATGCTAGCATGGCAGTTAAGCAATGTGCACAGAGGCTGGATCTCACACGACAGACCATGGTTTGAGTCCAGGCCCTGGTGACTTGAAAAGTGTGCAGGACATGTGTGCAGCCCCAGATCCTGACAAGATGGAAAGATGGAGAAAAAAGAATCGCAGCATGACCATGCCCCATCAGGGGATGCTTTCTCTTTCTTTCTTCCTTTCTGGCAAGTGCACGTGCCCTCTGGCAATTAAAAAACCTTTCTCTCACTCATAAAAATAATTTTTTTAACCTGCCTCAGGCTTATTCATACACACAGCACAGGAGGACACCAGCCCCATGTAGAGAGCAGCCCGGGGGTCACCAGTCCGTCTGTCCTCATACTGGCAGAGGCCTCTACTACAGAGCTGTTGTGGGGGCCTGGACACCTCTGGGAGCCTGAGCTGGAGCGGAACTGAAGACAGAGCTGCAGCGGAGGCCTGGGTCTTGGTTTGGGTCTTGGTCTGAGCCTAGGCCTTGGCCTTGTTGGCCTTTGGCTGAGTAAGCCTAAGGCCCTTGGCGATATGGGTGCGAGTACGTTTCCGAGCTTAGGGTGGGCAATGTAGTCAAGACACTGAACTTGCCACTGCTGCCCTTTGGGATGCCCTTCTGAACCTCCTTGGGCTTTCTGAGGGCCTTGATGGCCTCCGCTCACGCACTCATGGCCTTGGCGTTGGCCTGCGTCTTCTTCAGACCCTTCCTGTTGTGCTTCTTGGCAAAGCACATGTTCCTCAGGCACTTGAGGTCTACCCCTTAAGAGATTCATATCTTGGGGGACCAGCAGTTAGCGTAATGGCTATGTCGCTGGACTACCATGTAGTCGACCGTCATTCGAGTCCTGGACCCGGTGGCTTGAACTCACACCAAGCACGTGTTTGTGCATGCGTGCCCAAGATCCCGACAGGAGAATGGAGGAGAAGGGATTGCAGTGTGGCCATTCCCCCTGGGGGTGATTTCTCGTTGTCTCTCTGTCTCTCTCTGTCTCTCTGGCGAGCGCACTCGCCCCATAATAAAAACCTCTCCAAAAAAAAAAAAAAAAGAGATTCATATGTTTGTGACCGAGGTTTCTTGATGCCATTTCTATGCCATTTTCAGGACTGGTTGTGTGTGGTGTGGTTCTTGGACTTGGCCATGTCTGCACCTAAGCCCATAGCTGCTGAGGAGCCTGGGGCCGGAAGAGCATAAAAATAATTTTTTGAAAAACATGAAAAGCCTCACCACCTCTGCTGTCAGCATCTCCCTCTGGAATATACCATTTCAAAGATGCTCTCCCTGCTTGGCTCACAGCAGCCCTGGACCCCTGTTCACGAGCAGATTGGCAGCAGAGGTGGGCCTGAGCGAGGGCTGGCCAGGATGTAGGCTCTGCAGAGGGATCCGCTGATGTGTGGTCCCTCTTGTCATCAACACTCATGAGCCCTCTCACCTGGTGGCAGAGTTTCATCTGGTCTTTTGGCCTCTAGAGAAGGAACTCTCAAAGGTGGGTCTGCTGTGAGAAAGGGAGGAAACGCCTCCCCTCCTCCTAATGTACACTTACGGAGCCTCCTGGGGCCAGCCAAGGCTAGCAGCCTATACTCCATTTTAAGACCGTAGCCTAGAGGCGTGTGGGCACAGGCTGGCTTGCTCAGGCAATGAGGAAACGCAAAGTCACTGTGGAAGAGCCTCTTGACCACCTCCCAGGGCATACATTCCTCACCTTATCCTGCCTCTCTCTCCCTCTCCATCTCCCATCAACCCTCAGTCCAGGCTTGCAACTCGGCACGGCCTGGTTATTCAATCTCTGCAGAGGGGCTTGAACCTTTGGTGGTCAGGAGAACCTGAATGCTTTCTCAAAGGAAACTACACAGGCTGAATAACAGGCAGTGAGGTTACCCATGCACTAGGGGGCCTTGGTACACAGGGGAACTCTAGCAGTCCCCTGAGGGGGCCTTGGGAGAAAGGTTCTCCAAGCAGGCAAACTCCCTAACACCTCTCCCTCTTCCTCAGACTGTCGGTTCCAGCTTACTCTTGCTCTCCCCAGGACTGAGGGTAGACATATCGATATGAACATCAGGATCTCACTAAACTGGACAAAGAATGAGAAAAGAATTTGTGTATGCCTCAGGCTATGCAGTTAATATGTTCTTGGAAAGATATGTTTTTTATAGCAAATTAACATTTTTCTAAAATGATTAGCAGACAGTTCACAGATTTAACTCTGTGATAGTTAGAACATGTAAAAAATTATTCTCCTCATAGAGTTTAAATAGTAAGCTGGGACCACTAGAAATTTTAAAGTTTGCAATTACTGTAAGTGTTCTTACTAATAAAATGAAGTCCTGAGCTAAGGCATAGCTACATGTTTTAGACTCCCAATGCAAACCCTTCAGAAAGGTCTAAAATAAATACATCTCCAGTCCCCTTCTTTCTGAACACGACAGACCGTGTGGCCATAATTTATCCTTAAGAAGAGAAAAGAGGGAACCAGCAGTTAGTGTAATGGCTATGTCACTGGACTCCCACGTAGTCGACCGCGGTTTGTGTCCCGGACCCGGTGGCTTAAAACTCACGCCGGGCGCGTGTGCGTGCGTGCCCAAGATCCCAAGAGGAGAATGGAGGAGAAGGGATTGCGGCGTGACCATCCCCCCTGGGGGGTGATTTCTCGCTTTCTGTCTCTATGTCTCTGTCTGGTGAGCGCACGCGCCCTATAGCGAAAATCTCTCTCAAAAAAAAAAAAAAAAAAAAAAAAAAGAGAGAAAAGAAGCGGGGAATTTCCCTTGCAGTGATCCTAGAGGATTCTTTGTTGTCTTTTGCATTTTCTTCTTTCAAACCTGGTGGCCCTATGAGAAATGAGCCGTAAGAAAGAGACAAGTAACTTATCCTTAGCAAGGCCATGCTCCTCCAACAAGTTTAAAGGGTTAGTTCTTCCACACTGATTCCATTTGTATCCGTTCAGTCTTTATCCAATAAGCCTTGATTGGTCAGAGTCTTTAACCTATGGGTCTCAGTGTTGTGCTATAAACAAACTGCTAGCAAATAAAACAGGCTTTGACCTAATTCTCTCCTTTCTTGTATCTTTCATACTGACTCAAAGATAATTACACATCACTTTGGGCATGTTAAAATATTCATTCAGCTGCTACTATACTACATGCAGAGAGTGCTAGGGGAGGTACTAAGAATGGTAAGATATAGTCCTTTTCTTCCAAAGACTTACAGTCTACTTGGGGGTATAAAACGCAAGCAAATGGAGGGCCAGCCCCGTAGCCTAGTGGTTAGCAGTGGTAATCAGTGCATAGAAGCGTATGGATATCCTCCATGGGCAACCGCAATTCAAATCTTGGCCCCAGCAGCTTGAAAAACATGCTGGGTACATGTGCATGCGTGCCCAACATCTTGTGCAGAAGGGAGGGGATGAAGAAGTAGAGGAGAAGGTATTACAGAGTGAACACACCCACTAGGGAGTGCTTTGTACCTCTCCCTCTGTCTCTGTCTCTCTGGCAAGAGCATGTGCCCTCTGGCCATTTAAACAGACACGAGCAAATAGCAAGTGGGAAGAGCCTTAGTAACACAAAGTAGAGCCCAGAGGGTGGCGTAGGGTGAAACTCAATGTTCTGCCAGGCTGACCCACATGGGAAGGTTCTAGGTTCAAGACCAGAGGCCTCCCTGAGTATGCTGGGGACATGCATGCTCGTGATTCAGGACTAGCTGAGGCTGAGGGTAGATAACGTCACTGGGACACTGTGAGGGTACTGTTTCTCTAGCTCTCGCTCAAGTGAGGAAGAAATAACTTAAAAAAAAAAAATTGCCATAGGGCACGTGTGCTTGCCAGAGACAGACAGATAGACAGAGAGAGAGAGAGGAAAATTGAGAAAGCATCACCCCATAGGGAATGGTTACACCGTAATTCCATCTTCTCCATTTCTCTCTCTTGTCGGGATTTTGGGCATGCATGCAGACGCACCCAGCGAGTTTCTCAAGTCACCAAATGTAGGATTCAAACTACTTGGCCAGGTATATGGAATCCAGCCACCTTAACTCTATGCCACTGGCTGGCCTAAATAAATAAACTTTAAAAAACAAATACAAAGTGATGCTGCTTGTTATATACACAGCCAGTATTTTTAAAAAGTCTTCTGTTTTGACTTTCTCATACAACTTTAGTGCGTATGACAAATAACCGTGGATGGTTCTATTAGCCCTCAGTCCACCTTCCCTTTAGTGTAAGAGCTTGGAACTCTAAACCTGTCGTTCCTGAGGCCCCCCTTGCAAGGAGGTTTGCGAGGCAGAATGAAGAGAACCGAGGTGGAGGAGATACGAGTGTTTAGAGGCAGCCACTGCAGCCAGGCCAGAGGTCCAGTGTCTAGTCACCAGCTTCATGACCATAGTGGCTGGTGCCACTTCCCAACAGCTGGGTATCAGCCATGTTGGAGCACTGATGAAGAGCCATGTTACTGTGTCACAGAAGTAGAACGGACAACAGGCTGGCTTTAGGGCCACATCTGGATGAGGTCCCATTTCACCTTGGTTTGCTCTGTGGTTTTGTGCAAATGGTCTCATCTCTCTATGCCCGGATTTTTCCTGTATGGGTAACAAGAGAAATATCAGTGCTTCTTCTGGTAGACTTTCCCTGAAGGTGAATAACATTACTGGAAACACCATCACACTTCCCTTTGAGGGGTCATGAGGATCCTGATACTGTCCAAGAGGGTACGTCTCCAGCGTGGCATCCATTTACCCCATGCACTTTGGAACAAGGGACACATTCCTGAACACGCTGGGGACATGGCTATCACATAGCATCTATTTTCTCTGTTTCATGTGGTTTCTATTTATTTACGGAGTTCCATGGTTATTCACGATGCTTTACAAACCATAAAAACAAGGTCTCCACCCTATAGAATTTACAGTGTCATTTAAACAGACACGCTGCATGGGCTGACAGGTCGGGCCTGCCAGGAGATGGTGTTGGTGTTGTATAACATGGGTGGGGAGGCTTCTCCTGCAGTTATAAATACTTTCCAGTTACAAGGACCTTTCATCTGGGATCCCCAAGCACTTTAGAATAGCAATAACCGCGATTGCTTTCTAAATGCACTTTCCATAAACGGTTATGGGGACTGAGTAAATGCTTTTAAATGTCTATTAATTGATCTGTGGATCTGTTCACTGTCCGTATTAAACAGCATGGATGTAAACATGGCAGTGCAGGAGAGGTCCACTGTGAGCTGTGGTATGACTCTTCTCAGATTACAATCCTAGACAGGCCTGGCGGCCCTGCCACAGCCCTGGAGGAGATAGACAAGACACCTGGCAAGATGCTCACTCAGCCTAGACTCAGAAAGATCGCTTCCTGGGGCCCTGACGCACTGTGTATTGGCGAGCTGACATTTCAAAGCCAAGTGCGCGCAGAGAAAGAATTTACATCGGAGAAACAGAGCAACCCCTCAGTGAACCATCAGGGCTCTCATCTGGGTCCCGTTCTCTCTATCCAGTTCCTCTTACGCTCTCTCTCCGGCAATGGCACTTTAAAAACGATAAGATTTATATTTCATTGAGCTGGTATGGAGTTTCTGTTCTACATCTCACTCAAAGGCCACATAGCATGTGATTACTCCTGATCTATTGGACAAATTCATTCAGATCAGAGGAAAGATTGGCCTAGGCTGCAAGTTCTAGAAGTTCATCCAGAGGTTTGTGAGATAAGTGTCCTTCCTTCTGTGCAGCCTTTTTGTGCTTCTCAAAGTTACCTTTCCAAAAGCCCATGTGGGGGGCCAGGTGGTGGGGCAGCAGTAACATAGCTGGACTCATAGGGCAAAGTCCTGGGTTCACATCCTGGGACCTCCCTGAACACGGTGCATATGCCCAGGATAGTGATCCCGGCTGAGCATGGGGTGGACTGTGGCCATGAGGACCCTGCTTGAAGTTGTTCTCCATCTCTCTCTCTCTCTCTCTCTGTCTCTCTCTCTCAAGAAATAAATAAATAACTTGAAAGGACGAAGAAAGGAAGAGAAAAAAGAAGAAGAAAAAGAGAGAAAGAAAGAAGAAAAAAGAGAGAGAGAGAGAGAAAGAAGGAAAGGAAGAAAGAGAAAGAAAAGGAAAGAAGGAGAAGAGGCCCCAAGTAGAATCCCATCAACTCCCTGTTACAGAAAACCTACCTGAAGGATAAAATTCAAAATACCTCAGCAGCGTACGTGCAGCCTTCGTGCCTAGCTAGCTGACCTGTGCCTCTAGTCTCGTCTCTGTCCACATGGTCTGCAACTTTGGCCATACCAGAGAGATCACCCCTTCCCCAGAGACCTCAGACTTTCCTGTCCAGGCCTCCTGCAATATCCTCTTTCCTCTTTCCTCCTTGCCATCTTCTGGCATCTCCCCAGCAAACTAGTGTCACGTAAAGCCCACCTCTAAGGCCCGTGATTTCCATGGCCGTCTGCAGTGCCCACCAGCATCCATCCCCCTGCCTCTCCATTCACTTCTTTTCCTGAAGCACCTGCTCACCTCCACCCCCATTAACAGCTGTCACAGAGGCCTTCAGGTACTGCTGGGACCCAGCCTTGGTGTCTCAGACATTGTCATCTCTCAGTGAAGTTTTGTCAGTGTTCTTTTTGCACTTTGAAGGGGTAGAGAAAGGGAAGGGAGGGAGCAACTGTAGCCTAAGGTCCCCATAAACTATTTGGAATGCCGGTTTTGTAGGATTTTGCCCACCTGCTGAGATAAGGGCACTCCTGGATAATATTGGCCAGTCGGCTTTCAGATTATAAACCCATAAATTCAGGTGGGTTGGTTCTTTGTTTGTTTGCTTCCAATACATGTGAAAAACATTCTTAACTTGTAAAATAAGCATAACATTCATGTATCATTTTAACTCTTTGTAAGTTTATAGCTGACTGGCATTAAGTACACTGGCATTCTTAAGAATCCACTTCCAGAACATCTTTATCTTCCCAAATAGAAACTCCGCACCTGTTAAGCCCTAAATTTCCACCCCCCACCAGCCCCTGGCAATGCTATTATATTAATACTTCTATGAATCTCACTGCTCTAAATACCTCATTGCTACGATTCAAATGTGTGTGGTCCCAAAAAAATGTGTGCGTTGAGATTTGGTTGTGATGTGGTTAAGAGGGTAAAAAAAGTTTATCCAATCATGGTGTTGAAACATAGGGTCTTTGAGATGAGATTACGGTCATCAGGGTGGGGCCTCCATGACTGAAGCCGGGTGGGCTTTTAAGAAGAGGGAATGAGGGACCAGCAGATGGTGTGTTTGAATCCAGAACTCGAAACACAGAGTCAGCCAAATGAGAGTCCAGTGCCTTAACTGCCACACCTCCTGCTGGCCTCAAAATAAACTTTTAAAAATAAATAAAGAAGGAGTCAGCAGGTGCCATAGTAGTTAAGGCTCTAGACTCCCATGTAGTCAACCACAGTTCGAGTCCCAGACCTAGCAGCTTGAAATTCATGCCAGGCGCATGTGCATACATGCCCAAAATCCTAAGAGGAGAATGGAGAAGAGGGACTGTGGTGTGGATATCCCTCAGGAGGGATAATTCTCGCTTTATGTCTCTCTGGAGAGTACCCACATCCTATTGCAAAAATCTCTCTTGAAAAAAGAAGAAAGAGAGATAAAAAGAAAGAAAGGAAAGAAAGAGAGAGAGAAAGAGAGAAAGAAAGAAAGAAAGAAAGAAAGAAAGAAAGAAAGAAAGAAAGAAAGAAAGAAGAAAGAGAGAGAGAGAGAGAGAGAGAGAGAGAAGAAAGAAAGAAAGGAGAGAAGAAAGGAGAGAAGAAAGAGGGGGAAAAAAGAAAATTTAAGTGACCAGCAGCCTGCAGTACTTCTTCACCCAGGCCAGCAGGGGGCACTCCCACAAGATTGCTGGGATAGTTCAGTGGACAGATGATGGTGGGGCAGCTTACCTCCGGTTCTGTGCTCCTCACAGCATCAGCATCAAAGAACCCAGTAGCCTGGGCCATGGTGGTACTTCTCAGAGGGGTGCTACTGGCGCCCCAGTGGGACAGCTCTTCAATCAGTGGGACAGCCTCACACAGACAGAACTTTTCGCATGCTGAGCTTCTGCTTGCTAAAGGCCAGCAGTGCCCCCCATGCCTCGTCATTGTGACAACTGAAATGCCCCCACCCACAGTTTCAAAGTCTCCCTGCCAAGGGATGGAGTTGCACAGGTGAGAACCAGGTGTGCAAAGAAAAGGAAAGATTCCCAGGCTTCCCCTCCCCACTCATCCCTGCAAAGCAGCAACCATGATAAGGTTTCATGTCCAGTTGAGAGGATGCTGGAGTTCAGCCAAGGGAAACTGTCACAGCGGCTTAGGTGACCTAGACGGTTCCCCAAGTCTGTTGTGGTCTGTGGGCGGTAACAGGCTCACATGTCAGGAGAAATGTATCTGGGGGAAGATACTCTCTCCATGCAAGAGGAGTGCTAGAATTGACAAGATACCTTAGCATGGCCCTCACCCCTGCAACCAAGATTTGCAATCTGAGCCTGGTCCCTCTGATGTCCCTTTGACCTCTCCTCCCCCAGTGCATCAGCACTGCCCCCAGCCTTTGCCTTGGTTGGTGTAAGGGACTTCCTTTCCCGGTGCTGCCATAGCAACCAGAAAACAACCTCTGCTCACAATGAGGAGGATGGTGTTGTGGCCCAGATCTGCAGATGCACGCAGTGGTAACAGAGCAACCAGGGCCGGGGGACAACAAGGGCTCAGGCGAAGAAGAGAGAGGCTGCCCAGCGAGGAGATAATCCCAGGCCTGAGGAAGCTGGATATGCAGTTTATTTTTCCTCCCGACAAAGACACGCACTGTCTCAGCTGAGTGGCTGTTTGTTATTAAGACGCTGCTGTAAGAGGGGAAAATGTATTTCATAAAAGGCCCAGTGTTTGTGGTCTTCTTGGACTTGCTGCTGAGCTTTGGAAATCTTGAGGTGTGACCAGTTTTCAGCCTTCCAAACCAAGATGAACTGCCCTTGAGAAGGGGTGGTCAGAGGGGGGAAATATGTTCACGCTCTCGCTCCTGAGCCGGGGACACGGGAAGTTGGTCCAGAGCAAACAGAAGTTAGAAGTCTACTTTGAACCAGAGGTGAGTCTTAACAGCTAAAGAAAGGCACATCGGGGCGGGGTATGCTCTGGGTTTTCACTTGGGGTAAATAACAAGTGTTTTGGTTTGTGCTGGTAGTGCCCCTCACCACCTCACCCCTCCATGAAACCCAAGGGAATAATGTAGTTCACCTGACACCCCCAGAGTGCCACTGGGGCCCTCTTCCTTCTCGTTGCACCCCAACTTACAGCCTTCTTTCCTTGAGACCCAAAGAGATTCCGAATTGTCTGCAATTCAGATGGTTTGGTTCAAGACCAGAATTTCCACCTGGGTTCTAGACAAGCTGAGGGTTGTTTGGTTTTAAGAAGTCACGCTCTGCGGTTGAAATGCCGTGTGTGTTCGTGCCATTTCAGTGGCTTCCTTGAACTCTCTGGAATTCAACCCACAGGACTCATATTCAACGTAGGCCAAGAGAAAATTTTCATTTTAGAAGATTTTAAAGAGGTGGTAAAATTCCCTTGTTAGACTGGAATTTTATTTCATAGACTCCTGCCAAGAATCAGAACTCCACTGGGGGTACTTGGCGAATTTTGGGGGTCTTACAGAGATTTCCATGGTCACGGCAGTTTGTCGTGACCTTTGCTGTGTTAAAAGACATAAGGTTTCAAAGGACCTCTATGGCGAATGGCATTGGCGTACTTGCAAGATAGAACCATTTTATAGGCTTCTAAGTAGCCAAATTAGGTAATGCTACCTAGCATCTGGCATGTATAGTAATCCTCTCTGTGTCCAGCTGAAGTGGGTCGGACTGGACTTCTCCTATTTAAACTGCCAGTTAGTCCAGGTGTCATTTCAAAGTTATTCACTGCTCTTGATCATTCTTACTGCTTCGTACATCCGGGAAACTAACTGGTCTGTAACCTGCACTCTATCCCAGCGAAGCCTCCTGGTGTGAATGGCTGTCCTGAACGTTGTATGGGGTGAAAAGGAACCATACCTTGATTTCTCCTATTGGGTTGTTGGAAAAGTCATGGTGTATTTTTTTCTATGTTTTTCTGTGCAAAAAAAATGTGTCATGACTTTTCTGACTACTCCATAGTTTGGAGATGTAGATGAGAAAAGAATATCAGTTGCTAAGAAAAGTCGTCGTGTCCCATAACACCAGGCGAACAACTCAGAGAAAATCCGTAGCTAGACACATGTCAAAGACTGTGCCCGAGGAGATGAAGTTGGAGGAAGGTTTTCCACAGTAGCTCCGTCAAGGTGGTGTCTTTTCCCTGCAGGATTACTTGAACTGGAAGTCCCCAGAAGACTACATCCTGGTCAACAAACCTCAGGGTGAGGACGGTACCCACCAGCCCTCCTGGAACCTTTTCCTTCCTAAAACGTTCAGCACTAGAAAGGGCGCCCTGATCCTCTACTCAGAAGGTTTAGCCTTATCAGCATGGACACCCGAAGAAAGGAGGAAAGTCCCCTATCGCCCCAAAAGCCACAGGAAGAGGCTGGATCTTGAACTGCACACTCTTCAAGACCTCAAAGAAGCCATCCTAGTGTACGGCAGGAAGCAGGTAGGTGGAACAGCCCCTGGCCTGGGTATTTACAAATCCAGTGGCAGCTTTGGGTGTGATTTCTCAGACCCTTGGAAAGGCATAAAACCCTTAGACCTGGGACCAGCAGTTAGAGTAATGGCTATGTCGCTGGATTCCCATGTAGTCGACTGCGGTTCAAGTCCTGGACCTGGTGGCTTAAACTCATGCCGGGCCCGTGTGTGTGCGTGCCCAAGATCCTGAGAGGAGAATGGAGGAGAAGGGATTGCGGTGCCTGGGGGCGATTTCTCGCTTTCTGTCTCTCTGTCTCTCTCTCTGTCTTCCTAGGGAGCACATGTGCCCTATAGCAAAAACCTCTCCAAAAAAAGAAAAAAAACCCTCAGACTTCATTTCTTCATCTCTAAAATGGGGTTGTTCTCTTGGCCACCCACCCACCACCACAAGCGGTTGTCACAAGGCTTAAATGAGATGATGTATGCAAAAAGGCTGTGAAAAGCATGAAGCTATATTAGCATTATCATCATTTTGTGTTTTCCTTTCGGTTTTAGTAACACAGTCTTTTTCAGCATTCAGACAGATTCGGGACAGCAGACGTTTCATAAGAATTCTTGAAATTCTGTCTCATAGCCACAAGCATCATCATCCCACCTCTGATGTTCTTGGCTTTGTGGAAATGAGAGGGAGAACATTTTAAATATTTACCTTGAGCCCTTCAGCTTTTACAGGATAAGTTAATGACTTTCCATTCTGGATTTAATATTAAGGGAAAACCCCTGCACTCGCTTTTCTGATCCATAGTTTCTAATGTCTTCTGAGATGTGCACAGGCCTCCGCTTTATGTAACTGCATGTATCCCTTTGGCGGGGCCGTAAGGCAGTCTGGGAAGATGTGTCACTTTATGAAATTCTGGGCTAGAGATGGCAGTAGTTCAAAACAGCAGTCTCCGAGACTAGCAGATGGTGTAATGGTTACGTCACTGGACTCCCATGTGGTCAACCACGGTTCAAGTTCCAGATCCAGATGCTTAAAAACTCTCGCCAGGCACATGTGCATGCATGCCCAAGATCCGGAGGAGGAAGGATTGCAGCAAGCATGTGTGCCCAAGATCCGGAGAAGGGATTGCAGTGAGGCCATCTCCCCTGGAGGGGTGATTTATCTCTTTCTGCCTCTTTGTCTCTCTCCTTCTCTGCAGCAAGCACATGCAAAAATCTCTCTAAAAAACAAACAAACAACAAAACCAGCAGTCTTCAAGTTTCCTGGTGCCAGGGACTGGCCTTTTGGAAGATAATCCCTTCATGGAGGGAAGAAGAGGGCAGTTGGTCCTGGGACACCCCAATAACACCATGTCCATCATGCACCCCATTTCTACCATCACCACATTGCAATGTACAATGAAACAATCATACAACAACAAAGTTCGTGGTCCCATGATCCAGCATGGCTGCTGATTTGACAGGAGGCAGAGCGCAGGTGGCAGTGAAAGTCGTGGGAAGCAGCTGCACACACGGACCACTTGCCCACCGCCCACCACCCACCGCCCACTCCCTCACCATGGACTGGCACTGATCCAGCTTGGTCCCCAGTGGGCCACAAGCTGCCACCAGTCCACAACTCAGGATCTGGGGGCCCCTGCTTTAAAAGCATGTTGACCGGGACCAGCAGATGGCATAAAGATTATGTTACTGGACTCCCACATAGTCGACCATAGTTTGAGTCCCAGACCTGGCAGCTTAAAACTCATACTGGATGTGTGTGCATGCGTGCCCACCCAACATCCCAAGAGGAGAATAAAGGAGAAGGAATTGTGGTGTGGCCATCTCCCCGGGGGGGGGGGGGTGGGCGATGATTTTTCTCTCTCTGAGAAGCACACACCCCTTATAGCAAAAATTTCTCAAAACGAAATAAAATCCTGTTGACTTCTCCTTCCCCCACAGGATAAAGCCATTAGCTTCTCACACCAGGCCCTTCATGCTGGCTTTCTCCTCCACATCCAGCCACATCACCCACTTGTTCTTGCTGCCATCTCAACTGGGACTAGCTTGCCATTCCCCACCACTCTGTGACCCTTCATGACCCTTTTGCACATACTTCTATAGCTGGCAAATTCATACCCATCCTTCAGAATCCAACCAAAATATCATCTCCTCACTGAAGCCTTCTTCCACTTACCTAGACAGAGCTAGCCCATGGCTCTCTCCTTTGCAAATATTCCCATATCATTATGCACTGAGATCTATCTCTGGCCATCTGTCATCCCTGATGGAGTAACATTTTCTTTCTTTCTTTCTTTCTTTCTTTCTTTCTTTCTTTCTTTCTTTCTTTCTTTCTTTCTTTCTTTCTTTCTTTCTTTTTTTTTCTGGAGAGGTTTTTGCTATAGGGTGCATGCACTCACCAGAAAGACAGAGAGAGAAAGAGAGACAGAAAGCGAGAAATCACTCCCTGGGTGGATGGTCATGCCACAATCTCTTCTTCTCCATGCTCCTCTCGGGATCTTGGGCATGCACGCACATGTACCCGGCATGAGTTTAAACCACTGGATCCGGGACTCGAACCACAGTCAACTACATGGGAGTCCAGCAACATAGCCACTACACCAACTGCTGGTCCCTGGAATAACATTTTCTCCAGGGCAGGAGACATGTCTAAATCATTTCCAGAAACCAATGAATACCCGTAAATATTTATGGAATGAATGAATGAGTCATGCTTGATATTTTCAATGTTTCTTAGATCATCTCCTAATATCATCATTGGGCAATTTATCACCCACCTCCACCCTAGGCAGAGCTTCCAAAAGGAGAGATTTCTCTGCCTCCTTCCCATCTTTCAAAATAGAGAGGTTTGAGGACCTTGACCAAATGCCCAATTGTCCTTTGTCTTAAAATCATAAATTCTTGTATGAAAGGAAGCAGATTGTTGTCAAAAGCTTGCTTTTTAACTATTATCTTACTTAATCATCACAGGGATTCTGTGAAATATGGTTTTTCCTGCCCAACTCCCACCTTTTTTTTTTTTTAGATCTGGAGAGGGAAAGTGAGAAATCACTCCCCGGGGGGGATGACCACACCACAATCTCTTCTTCTCCATTCTCCCCTTGGGATTTTGTTCATGTACACGCAGACATCCAGCATGTTTTCTAAGCCGCCGGGTCTGGGACTCGAACTGTGGAGTTGGCCATGTGGGATCCAGTACCTTAACCACCATTCCACTTGTTGGCCCTCTTGCCTCCTCTTATAGATAAGTGAACTAGAGCTCAAGGGAGTTAAATGATTTGTCCAAGCCAGAGAACTAGGAAATGACAGTCAGGATCCAAACCCAAATCTGTCCTCCTCCTCCAGGGCCAGCATGCTTGCACTTTGCCCTACTGTCCATTGTATCTGAAGAGACTCCCAACGTCACTGTGGCTGGCCTTGGCCCATCTGCCCTCAGATTCCCTCTGTACCCTATCCTACTCCGCTCTGCATCACATCGGGGCGGGTCGCATGCAGCATACAATTCCACAAGCATCTGTGTCCACTGGCTTCTGATTGAACTTCAGTGGGTGCCGTTGGGAGCAAACTGAAAAAGAAAGGGAAACTGGGGCGTTTCTCCTCTCCCTCTCTGTCTTGAGAGACAAGAAGCGTCTGCATCGCCTTTATGGCCCAGCTCCCAATAGAGAAGCGGGTGCGAATGTGCCCATGTCCAGATTTCGGCAGGATGGAGAAATGGAGGAAAAAGACTTACAGTGTGACCACAGGAGTTCTCCCCTTGCCCCTGTCCCCTGAGAGTGCAAATGGCCTCTGGCAAGAAAAAAAAATAATAAAAACAAATCAGAAAGGAAAGTTTGGGATAGTAAGAGGGCAGGACATAGCCAATCCAAAGGGGAGGAGGGACCTACAGTGCCCAGCAGTAGAGAGTGATGCTCTATGAGGCAATACCACATGGGAAGGTTTCCAGTTCAAATCCAGAGACCTCCCTGAGAGCACTGGTCACACGCGTGCCCATGATCCAAGATAGCTGAAGGCTGAGGGTGGGTAGTGGTGTCGGGCACCTGTTGGGGGTACTCTCCCACTTAGAAAAGAAATAGATAAACTTTTTTTAAAAACTGAAGGAGAAGCAACTCAAAAGAGATTCGGATGGATGAAGAAAACTACAGAAAGGCAAGAAACTTTGAAACCATAATACCCAGTGCTGGGAAGGCCATGGAGAAAAATAGTCTCCAATGTTAGGAGCACAAATCCATGATATTTCTGGTGGATATTTTGGCAAAAGCCTAGCTGAGGTTGATATCCCTTGATTCTCCATTCCTGCCAAAATTTGAACATGTGCACACACACCTACTCTCTATTGAGGGCTAGACCATGAAGGCCATGCAGACACTTCTTGTTGTCTAAGGCAGAGACAGAGAGGAGAATGCCCCAGTTTCTGCTGCTTCTTCTACTTTTAGAAACATGCCCTAGCAAATAATTCAAAGATGTGCCCAAAGAGTTATGCCTCAAAACATATACTATTGGGTTATTTATTACTATGCAAAACACTGCGAACAACAACGACCAGCAGTGGGACACTGATGAAATAAATTATGTTAGAGGCAGATAATAGCTTTGAATCAGGCAATAAAGCCACAAACAATGGGAGAAAATCTGCACAGTGTAGTTTTTAAAAGCAGGTTACAAAATAGTCATTTATATAATAAAACAGCTTTTTTTAACAGTCATGTAGTAAAAATACTGATGCTCATTAGCCATGTTGAGTATTTACTATGCTCCTGCCACTGTTCTAAGTGCTTTGAAGCATAACCCACTTCTGCTTTTCTTTCCTTTCTTTTCTTTTTCTTTTTTTTTAATTCATGATAAAGCCTTTGAGTGCATATGTCAGAGACAAAAAGAGAGATCAAGAAGTGTCCTCCACAGGGATCAGTCATGCCATAATTCCTCCAGGTTTTCTGTCCGCCAGGATCCTGGGCACACACACGTCTGGTGTGTTTTCAGGCTGTCCAGGCCAGGGACTCAACCATGGTCAGAATGTGGCTTCCAGCTCCATAATCTGGTATACGACTGACTACCACAGAGACCAGGCCTTGCTTACACTCTCTGATAGTCCTGGGGGAGGTACCGCTGCTATCCATTTTAAAGGCGAAGTAACTGAAGCATAGAAAGAGTAATTCGCCCAAAATTATAGCGCCAGGTAGATCAGTGCACCAGAATTTGAGATCAGGCAGCATATAATTCCACTTTTTTAAAAAATTAAAGATTTAGGGACCAGCTGATGGTGTAATGGCTATGTCACTGGATTCCCACGTAGTCGACCGTGGTTCGAGTCTTGGACCCCGTAGCTTAAACTCACGCCGGGCGTGTGTGTGTGTGTGCCCAAGATCCTGAGAGGAGAATGGAGGAGAAGGGATTGCGGCATGGTCATCCCCCCTGGGGGGTGATTTCTCGCTTTCTGTCTCCCTGTCTCTTTCTGGCGAGCGCATGCACCTTATAGCAAAAACCTCTCCAAACATTTTTTTAAAAATAAAAATAAAACATTTTAAAAATAAATAAATAAAAACTCTGGCAGGTGGAGTGGTGGTTGAGGCACTGGACTCCCACGTGGTTGACCACAGTTCAAGTCCTGGACCTGGAGGCTTGCTTTCTCATTCTCCCTTTCTCTCTGTCTGTCTCTCTCTGGTCAAAATTGAAGAATAATGATAATAAGTATAATTAAAAATAAATAAATCTTTAAAAAATAAATAAAAGTAAAAATAAATAAAAATTAAAAATTTGAAGGGTCTAGCAGGAGGCATAGTGGTTAAGGTGCTGGGCCCCCATGTGGCCAACCGTGGTTCCAGTGTCCTGGACCTGGTGGCTTCAAAATCATGCCAGGTGCATGTGCATGCATGTCCCAAATCCTGAGAAGAAAATGGAAGAGAAGGGATTACCACATGCCCAACCCCCAAGGGGTGATTTCTCACTTTCCCTCTCTCTCTCTTTCTTTCTCTTTCCTGAGAACACGCATGCCTCATGGCAAAAAAATTTAAAAAAAATTAAATTAAATTAAAGATTGCAGAAAGATACATGCCCAGATTTTAACTATGGGTTAAACTATGTATGGTGGGATTATAAATGATACTTTTATTTATACAATTCTCTTTATCAAACATATTTTTAAATCATAGAATTTAAAAAATAAAAATCTATGGCTTTGGGACCAGCAGATGGCATAATGGTTACATCACTGGACTCCCACGTAGTCGATGGCAGTTCGAGTCCCAGACCCTGCGATTTAAAGCTCATGCTAGGTGCTTGTGTATGGATGCCCAGAATCATGAGAGGAGAATGGAGGAGAAGGAACTGTGGCATGGCCATCCCTTCTGGAGGGAGATTTCTCGCTTTCTGTCTCTCTATCTGTGTTTAACTGGTTAACACATGTGCCCTACGGCAAAAGTGTCTCAAAAAAAAAAAAAAAAACCTGGCTTTGAAGGGAAGAGAAAGTTGATCCTAGAGGTCCAGGTGGGAGGATCAGGCAAGAAAACAGGATAGTAAATAGTGTTGTAGAGAGAGCCCACTAGTAAGCACACCATCGGCTCCTCAGGGTCGGTGTGCCTTTGTTCAAATAAGACAACTTAAGAATTAAAAGCACCATGGGACCAGCAGATGGTGTAATAGTTACGTTGTTGGACTCCCATGTAATTGACCACGGTTCAAGTGTCAGACCCAGTGGCTTAAAACACATGGGACAGGTGTGCATGTGTGCCCAAAATCCTGAGAGGAGAATGGATGAGAAGGGATTATGGTGTGGCCATCCCCCCTGCGGGTGATTTCTCACTTTCTGTCTCTCTGGCAAGCACACATCCCCTATAGCAACAATATCTCTCTCTAAAAAAAAAAAAAAAAAAAGAATTAAAAGCACTACATTCAAAATAAAATAAACAAACCAAAGGCCAAAAGATGGCTTTGGTGGGGGACCTGCAGTTAACGTAATGGTTATGTTACTGGACTCCCATGTAGTCGACTACAGTTCGAGCCCCGGACCCAGTGGTTTAAACTCACCCTGGGCACGTGTGCGTGCATGCCCAAGATCCCGAGGGGAGAAAGGAGGAGAAGGGATTGCGGCGTGGCCATACCCCTGGGGGGTGATTTCTTGTTTTCTGTCTCTCTGTCTCACTCTGTCTTTCTGGCAAGCGCACATGTCCTATAGCAAAAACCTCTCCAAAAAAAGAAAGAAAAAAAAAAAGATGGTTTGGTGGTTAAGCTCTTGGACTCCCACACAGTCAACTACAGTTCGAGTCCCAGACCCGGCAGCTTCAAATTGCTCTAGGCATGTGTGCGTGTGTGCTCAAAGGCCCTAGAGGATAATGGAGAAGGGACTGTAGTGTGGCCATCCTTTCTGGGGAGTGATTTTTCAATAAAAAAGAAAATAAATAAATAAACAATCCAAAGTGGAGGGGGAACAAGAGTAGAGAGGGGTTAGCCAATACTGTGTTACTGCTTCCAAAAGAACCTATACTGGCCGGACGTGAACCAAGAATGCTCCAGTGTTCAGGCCCCACTCACAGGGTGGTGTCATTCCATGTTTAAAGCTTGTCACAGCATTTCCAGTTCTGTCGATGGCTCTAACAACACAGGTGTGGCAATGTACCTAGGGTTTAGACCTCAACAGGCACCCCCTCTTTCACCGCCTTGATGCCCAACTTCCTAACAAGCAAAGACTAGGTCAAGAGATTCGATGTCAGAGTCCTCAAACTTGTAGACACATACAGATGTGTTGCTTGTCTTTTTAAAACTTATTCATTTGTTTCTTCTGAGAGAGAGAGACTGAGAAAGACGGAGAGGCACTCCTAACAAGGTCTTCATACCGTGATGTACCCCAGCCTCAGCAGCACGGGGTCATGAGCATGAGCACTCGCATGCACCAGAGGCCCTGACGCAAACCTGGGCCTTGCCTACGTGGATCCAGTCATGTTACTACAGCACCACTGTGTGAGCCCTGTTTTGATTTTTTTTTAAAACAGAAGAAAATCTTATTCAACATTCCCTAAATTAAAAACATTCCTTTTGAGGCCTTTGATTTACTCAGCTTCATTTGGAAGTCAACTAGCTATAAACTCTCAGCAGGCCAGGCTCTGGAGCACCGTGGTCAAGTGCTGTGCAGAGGAAGCTGAATCCTACATGGCCAGCTGGGATGTGAGTCCTGGCCCCAGTGGCCACAAGCCAAGTGTGCACACAGGTGCCCAGGATCCTGATGGGATGGAGAATTGGAGGAAGAAAGATTGTAGTGTGGCCAGGCCCCATTTGTGTGTGGGAGGAGTTCTCTCTCTCTTTCATGCACACACACACAATCATGAATAAAGGAAAAAATAATAATAAAGAAAACCTAAGTAATCGTAATTCATATCTAAATGATAATCATAATGAAGCTCTTGAAGCTTAGCAATAATCTACAGTGTCTCCCAAATCATCAGAAATATTGTCATTGTCACATCATTTTAGTGTATCTCATATTCTTAGAATTTAGTAAATTTAGCAATATCTTTAAATGTCTAACAATGAGATGTTAATTAAATAATATTTTTCTTGAGAATTTGTTTTAAGATTCAACTTATAAGACATGTCGTATCTTTATTTCATTGAGGGATAAATAGAATTTATATAACTACAGTGAATTTCAACCAAGTTACATTGCTACCACCATCTCCCTTATAATTGTGGTTACAGTTAAAAGCATCATCAGCAATTTTGAAGAGAAGGGGAAAAAAGAAAAAAAAACTAATTAAAAAAATACATTTAATTTTATTTATTATTATGATTATTTTTTTAAATTCACTATAGGGCATGTGCACTCACAAGAGAGAGACAGACAGAGAGAGGGAAAGTGAGAAAGCAAGCTGCCGGTTGTGGGACTAGAACCATGGCCAGTCATGTCTGAGTCCAGTGCCTTCACCACCATGCCACCTGCTGGCCCAAGAAAGCTAATGTTAGAGCTGGGCCTGTGGTGCAGTGGTAATGCACACCTCAAGAGAAGCCAGACCCCACACAGCTGCAGTTTGAGTCCCTGGTTAGGTCAATCTAACTTCAAGCACACATGTGCCTAAGATCTACTGGGCTGGAGAACAGGAGAAGTGACCATGGCGTGACCAGATCCTGTGAAGGATAGTCCTCTCTCTGCCTATCACATGTGTGCACACATGCTCTGTCTTAAATAAAGAAAAAATTTAAATGAAGAGTATTGTCAGCCTTGTGCCACTGAATAGATCCCCATTCCCTTTATACTGTTTTATTTCTCTCATATCTTTATACTCATAGCACTTAACTCTAGTTGCTGTTTACAGCCGATGTCCAGCCCTTCAGGTTACCATTTTATTTTATTTTATTTTATTTTGTTTTAATATTTATTTGTTTACTTATTTATTTGAAGAGGTTTTTGCTATAACCTTGGAGAGGGTGTGCGGGCTCGCCAGAAAGGCAGAGAGAGACAGAAAGTAAGTAAGAAATCACCCCCTAGGGAGGATGGCCATGATCTTGAGCACGCATGCCCATGTGCCCAGCATGAGTTTAAGTCACCAGGTCCAGGACTGGAACTGCGGTCAACTACATGGGAATCCTGCAACATAGCCATTATGACAACTGCTGGTCCCCAGGTTACTGTTATATTAAGCAGGAAACTGTGAGAAATATCTTTTGAATCAAGTTTATTTTTCCATCGTGAATAGAATAGAGGCCCATCATACAAAGTAGGAAAATACAAAAAAGGAGGAAGAATAATAAATTTCGATTACCCTTTTAGCCAACAAACAGGAGAACAAAATTCCCTTTGCAAGTCGTGATCAATAACCTGCTACATAGCCAATGACGTCCTTAAGAATCGAGAAGTGTCCTGATGGCCCTCAACAAAGTATTCTATGGGCACTAAGGCAATGAAGGGGAGAAAGAGTTATCTGATTATACTCTCCCTTTTCTTAGTGCCCTCCATCTGGCCAGGTCCTGAGCAGAGACCTTAATAAACCTAGGCATAGGAAAGATCATCAACCCTGACTATGAGGTCAAAGATAATGTCAATAACAACTCACACTTTTGGTGTTTAGTGTATCTGTATAACCTCACTCGATCTACACAAGTTTATGAGTTGGGTGCTAGCATTACCTTCATTTTTTAGGAGGAAAAAACTAGGGCTTGATGTTAACTAACTTGTCCCAAATTGCATACATTATTGGTGTAGCCAGAATTGGAACCCAGATGATTGATTCCGAAGCCTCAGTCTTAAGCCCTAGAGGGCCTGATTTTGAAGACTCCACATGCCCCAGAGGAAAGAAGTATATCCCCAGCTTTAGCAGTATTTTTTAAAGTGGATCTGGGTCTTCCAACACATCCTTGGTTTTAGGTCGTTATTGCATTGCTAAGAGAAATACCTGAGACTGGATGATTTATCCAAGAATAAAGGTTTGTTCGTTCATAGTTTTGACAACTGGAAAGACCAAAGGCATAACCAAATGGCAGACGGCAGAAACTTTGAACAGAGTGGAGCGTGGACAGTACCCGTACAGCGTCTGTCTGCCTCATTTCTTCTCCTTATAGACATAACATAACTCGATCATGACAGCCCCACTCCAATGACATTATCATACTCAGTCTCCACCAGAGAGGTTTGCACTTAACACCTTTACACTAAAACCAAGTCCCAACACATGAAATTTTAAGAGACGTCCAATCACCACTAAGACCAAATTCCCAAACACAAACCTTTAAGGGACAAACCATTATCCAAACCATAACACCCTTAAACTAACCCTTTACAACTCTAGGAAAGCAAATCAGATTTTCATTGAGTCCAATCTGGGTTATTGGTAACATTTTCAAAGTATGCCACATCTATAAAGGGTCTTCCAAAAGTTCATGGAAAATAATTCTGAAAAATGATTAATAGACTTCAAATTTTTTGTACCAAAATAAACTCATACTTTAATTTCATTTTTCCATGTTTAAGCTGGTAGACTCATGTTTTTCTATACTTTGTATACTTCATTTGTTGGTTTCCTTGTTTAAGTAGCAGAATATTAATAATAATCACTAACACTTTTTAGAACTTAACTGTTGTACCAATCACCATTCTAAGCACTTTACACTTTATTATTAACACATTTCATCTTCATGACAACTTTATAAGATATATACTTTTTAAATGTAAGATAACATAAATTAAAAAAAATTTTTTTTTTTAGTTTGTTTGTTTGTTCTTGGTCTTTTGTTGCTGTATTTGCCAGAGAGAGAGAGAGAGAAAGCTAGAGAAAGTGAGAAATAACCTTCCACAAGGTGTATGGCAGTACTAGAATTCCTTTTCTCCCAATTTCCTCTCAGGATTATGGGTATGCACATATATGAACCCAATGTGATTTTTTTTTTTAGAGGTTTTTGCTATAGGGCACTTGCGCTCACCGGACAGACAGAGAGAGACAGAGAGACAGAAAGCGAGAAATCACCCCCCAGGGGGGATAGCCACACCGAAATCCCTTCTCCTCCATTCTCCTCTTGAGATCTTGGGCATGCACGCACACGTGCCCAGCATGAGTTTTAAGCCACTGGGTCCGGGACACGAACCACGGTCAACTACGTGGGAGTCCAGCGACATAGCCATTACGCTAACTGCTGGTTCCCCCCAGTGTGATTTTTAAGCCACTGGGTCTGAGACTCGAACCGCACAATCGACCATGTGGGATCCAATGCTTTAACCTCCTTGCCGTCTGCTGGCCCTCAAAATTTTCTATTTTAACTATTTTTAAGTATAGGGGCATTAAGCCGTTCACATTGTTGTTAAACCATTACCACCACCTGTTTCCAGAAATTTTTACATTTTGTGAGAGGCCAGCAAGTGGCATGGTGGCTAAAGGTGCTGAAATCCCACATGGCCGACTGTGGTTCAAGTCCTGAACCTGGTTCTTGCTTTCTCACTTTCCCTCTCTATCTCTCTCTCTGATCAAACTGGAAAATAATAATAATAATGAATAAATAAAGTTAAATAAAAACAATTATTAAAAAAGGAAATTTTTACATTTTGCAGAGCCAAAACAGTGTGTCCATTAAACAGTAACTCCCGGGACCAGCAGTTAGCGTAATGGCTATGTCGCTGGACTCCCTCGTAGTCGACCGCAGTTCGCGTCCCGGACCGGGTGGCTTAAAACTCACGCCGGGCACGTGTGCGTGCATGCCCAAGATCCTGAGAGGAGAAAGGAGGAGAAGGGATTTCGGTGTGGCCATCCCCCCTGGGGGGTGATTTCTCGCTTTCTATCTCTCTGTCTCTGTCTGTCTGTCTGGCGAGCACACGCGCCCTATAGCGAAAACCTCTCCAAAAAAAAAAAAGTAGCTCCCTATTTTCCCTGCCACCAGCTCCTGGCAACCACCATGTTTCTACTTTCCGTCTCTATGAATTTGACTCTAAGTACCTCGTATGGGTAGAATTCTAAAGTACCTATCTTTTGTGACTTATCTTACCTCACTTAGCAAAATGTCTTCAAGGTTCAATTATATTGTGATATGTGTCAGAATTTTCTTCCTTTTGAAGCTGATTTATATTCTATTGTGTGTATACCACATTTTGTGTATCTATCCATCCATCGATGGACACTTGGGTTGCTTCCATGTTTTGCCTACTGTGAGTAACGCCCTATGAACATGTGTGTACAAACATCTGTTTGTTTCCACGTTTTCAATTTTTGTGTGTAATACCCAGAAGAGGAATTGCTGGATCATACTGTAATTCTATTTTTAATTTTTTGAGGACCCACTGCACGTTTCCCCATGGCAGTTACACCATTTTATGTTCCCACCAGCAATGCACAGGGTTCCAACATCTCCATGTCATCGCCAACACTTGTTACTTTTTGTTGTTATTGTTGGATTGAGTTTTTGCTATAGCACAGAGAGCACCCAGTTTTTGCCAGAGAGAGGATGGAAGAAAGTGACAAATCACCTCATAGGGTGGGGATGGTCATGCCAAAATCCCTTCTCCATTCTCCTCTCAGGATTTTGGGCTCACATGCACATGTGCCTGGCATGATTTTCAAGCCACAGGTCAGGGACTTGAACCATGGTTGGCCATGTGAGAGTCCAGTGATTTAACCACCACATCACCTGCTGGCCCTTTGTTGTTGTCTTTTTATAATAGCCATTGTAATGGGCATGAAGTTGTATCTCATTGTGGTTTTGATTTGCATTTCCCTGGTGATAAATGACATTAAGCATCTTTTCATGTCTGGTCACGGCTTTGATAATGAGTAGTTTGTTCAGAAACTAAGCTTGTTGCAACACGCACTGACGAGAAAGTTCAGACCACTGCTTGATTCTCTGCCTCATGGCCTGTATCCAGGAGCAGCACATGGTCACCACAGAGATATGGGAGAGTGAGAAATTAAACCTGCAGAGAGGTGACCGGCTGAGGATGGCCGTGTTTGCACAAGGCGGATTAAAATCAGGCTGGGGTGGGAGACACCTTACAGGCACAGCTACAAGTGGCTTCCCATTTCTTCCCTCCCACCCTACCCCCACTTCTTCTCCAGGAAGCACCCTGACTCCAGCGAGCCTGACAGGACAGGTGATGCCAGCTGTGCTCCTCCTGAGAGGACTTCCAGCGGGGGCAGGACCTCAGGGCACAGGGGTCAGCAGTAAACTTTGGACGTTATTGGGTCTTTCCATTCAACTGAGCTAATGCCCAAGGCTAGTAAGTGACCAGCCCTTAGGACAGTGCCTGACACATAGCAGATGCTCAGCAAGTAGTTGTTGGGTGAACATACTTGTTGCTGGAGTATCAGGAGGAGGCCATAACCTCTACCCACCAGAGGTGCACACTCTAGTGAAGGAAGCAGATTTGCACCCCAATGGCACTTGATACAAGGCAGCCTATGAGAGGAGCTAGGCTATTAATATGCTATGGAAGTATAAAAAGGTGACAATTGTCACTTCTTACCGGGAAAATCTAGACCATCTTCTTGGAGGAGGCAGAATTTGAGATGAGCCTTGAGGTAAAAATAAGTGGAGGGTGGGGCCCGTAGATGGCATAGCGGTTATGTCGCTGGACTCCCACATGGCCGATGGTGGTTGGAGTCCCAGGCTCAGTGGCTTGAAACTCATGCCAGGTGCGTGTGCATGTGTACCCAAGACCCTGGGAGGAGAATGGAAGAGAAGGGATTGTGGCATGGCCATCCCTCCCCCGCCCCCTGAGGGGGGGTGGTCTCACTTTCTCTCTCACTGTCTCTGTCTCTCTTTCTCTCTCTCCAGCAGGTGCATACACCCTCAGGCAAAAAAAAAAAAAAACTCTAAAATTTAAAAATTAAAAAATAAGTGGGGGGAGACCTTCCTGGCATGGGTGAGCAGAGGCTAGAGGAGAACAAAGCTCAGGGTAATCAGACAGGGAGGCTCTCAGCTAAAATATACCTGGAGAAGTGGGTGAGCACCAAACTGTGATTTCTGGGCCTCTCTCTTCACCCCTCTGTTGACTCCTCGCAAAGGCCAGGAGGTCCTCTGTGACAAAGTGGCAGCTGGTTGTCCAGGACTTTCTCGCCTTCTTAGGGACGCTGGCATCCTGCCACTCCTTGTCTGCTCCATGCCCTCTGTCTCTCCCTAGCCTCTGAAAACACTCGGCTACCAGCTCTGGGGTGGATGGACAGAACAGCCGGTGCGGAGCCAGAGACAGGAACACGCGGTCCCTTTGACCCCTCTGCCTTCAGGGCCCTGGCGGGTGGCAGGAAGGCGCTGGCCCAATGAGTCCCTCATTAGAGGAAGCAGTCACGGTGGAGTGCGGATGACAGGCCACTCTGCTCCCTAATTACTCCCCTCAGGAGAAACCCCAAGCTGGGGTGAATTGGCAAAGCCAAGGCAGGCCCAGGCAGTCTGAAACCATCCACAGCCAGCCTCCTGCTGTCGTGTTTACTTCCCTGCTCCAGAAACTCCTCTCCCGGCTCCCTTCTGTCTCTTTTATGTTTTAGAATAACCTTTGAGAGAGTGGCAAGGTCTAGAATAATGTCGGAGACGGGCTGGAGGAATAAGTGTGAGGAGAGAGTGTGTGCAGTGAATTAATTTCTAACATGTTTCTGTTTATGATCATTTAAATATATCGCTAGAAATCTGACTTTATAGAAAAAGAGAAAACTCTCTGTGAGAGCTTCTGCCCAACACCCTAGAATTGCCATTATTAGATTTTTAATCTGTTCCCTCCCAGTCTTTCCACCACGGTTATACACACAGAGTACGAATGAACTGTTATGAGGCTATAATTATGTTGCAGACATTTTCTTGTATATTTTGCTTTTTCTACTTAAAATATTATTAAATACATTGAAAATGAGTGAATAGATTTCACCCTGATGGGTCCCCTTGGGAGCCCTAAGCAGGCTTGGGTTTCCCTCTGTGCCTCAGTTTACCCAATGAGTTGTGGTATTATTAACTAGCTTCACAAGCATCATTTGAGAAATGACTAAGAGAAACCAGAAAATTAGAAAAAGCATAAAGAATCCGGGGTAGGCAGAATAATCCCTTCCCCACCCAACAACTACAGTCTAATCCCCCAGAACCTGAGAAACGTCAGGTTACACGACAAAGAGAGATTAAGTTGGCATGAGGTGGCTAATCAGATGGCCTTAAGCTGGGGAGACATCTTGGGTTATCTGAGTGGGCCCTATGTAAGCACAAGGGTTTTCGGGAAGGGAAGAAGGAACCAGAAGGAGGAGCCAGAGAAAGGACAGCCTGAGAAGTCAGCCCAACATCACTGTTTTTTGTTTTTTGTTTTTTTGGAGAGGTTTTTCTACAGGGCGTGTGCGCTCACTAGACAGAGAGACAGAAAGCGAGAAATCACCCCCCCCCCAGGGGGGATGGCCACACCCAATCCCTTCTCCTCCATTCTTCTCTCGGGATCTTGGGCACTCACGCACACGCGCCCGACGTGAGTTTTAAGCCATCGAGTCCA
Organism: Tupaia tana; assembly: GCA_026018925.1. Lineage (NCBI taxonomy): Eukaryota > Metazoa > Chordata > Mammalia > Scandentia > Tupaiidae > Tupaia > Tupaia tana. Next base: position 41,122,010 of record JAKSZU010000001.1, on the reverse strand, counting down.
GGACTCGAACTGTGGTCAACTATATGGGACTCCAGCGACATAGCCATTACGCTAACTGCTGGTCCCTACGTCACTGGGTTTTGAAGATGGGGGAAGGGACCACAAGCCAAGGAGTATGGGCAGCCTATAGAGGTGGGAAAAGGAAAGGACAGAGTCTTCCCTGTAGTCTCCCAAAAAGAACATCTGTCAGCACTTTGACTTTAGCCCAAAAAGACCATTTCAAACTTCCATCCTCTAGAATGGTGAGATAGTACATTTCTATCGCTTAAGCCACTGAGCATGTGGTAATTTGTTGTAACAATACACCAAGATCGGTCTTCACACTTTAAAGAAAACTCTAGGTAAATACCCCAAATTCCAGGACATGGAATAAACTAACTGTTCTTGGCAGCTCCCTGCACCACAGAGCCAGTGGCCCAGTAAAGCCATGGAACTAAGCTGGTACTTTAGAAATACTAAGGAGAACCAGGGGGATTTTGTCTCAACTCAAACGGCACATTCTGTCATGGCACAGGGGCACAGCATCTGGAAGAGGCTGGGTTTTGCCGCATTCAGAGAAGTCAGTTTTAGCAAAGACTTACAGGGAAGTAATGGGGCACCAGTTCACCTAGAAAAAGCCTCAGGTTGAATGGCTTCATGTTTTAGGCTCCAATGCAACCTGGCATATAAAATGCTTGTCACAGTCTGGTCTCTGTTGCTGAATACCCAAAACTGGGCAGTGTAGAGCAAAAATTTATTTAGCCCGTGGTTTTAGAGGTCCAAGGTCAAGAAGCTACAGCTGGTGAGGGCCTTCTTGCTGGTGGGGCTCTTTGCTGAGCCCTGAGGCAGCATAGAGGATCACGTGTCAAGAGGTAAGAGAGTGTGTGTCTGTGTTCGTGTCTCTGTGTGTCCCTTAAAAAGGTACCAGGAGTTGATCATGGAGGCCCCACCCCGATGACCTCATCCAGTCCCAATCACCTCCTCAAGGTTCCATCTTTCAACACATGATCGGATTGAATTTTCACCCACTCAGCACCATTACAATGGCTCTTCAAATCTCTCAATGTATGAATTTGGGGAGGGTGGGGGATACATTCAAACCATAGCAGGGACCAACAGACATTAATTGTACAAGCATAAAAAAGCAGGGTGTAGGGACCAGCAGTTGGCACAATGGCTATGTCGCTGGACTCCCACATAGTCGATCTGCCTGTTCAAGTCCTGGACCCGGTGGCTTAAACTCACGCCAGGCGCATGTGCATGCATGCCCAAGATTCCAAGAGGAGAATGAAGGAGAAGAGATTGTGGCATGGCCATCCCCCCTGGGGGGTGATTTCTTGCTCTCTGTCTCTCTGGCGAGCGCACACGCCCTATACAAAAACCTCTCACAAAAAAAGAAAGAAAGAAAGAAAAAAAAAGTGGAGTGTATGAGGTATCGTGTTGCTTCCACTATCTACAATTCTTTCTTTCACATCCATTGGCACAAGCCTGAAGACGACGTGTAGCTGAATTTCCAAGGTTCATTTTGCACTTGAAACACCTGCTACATAAACTGCCTGAACAGCAAGGAGCAGGGGATGCTCCGTGTTTGCATTCCAAGCATTTACTACACAAATTCCTAGAGAATAGAGTCAGTTGAATAATAACCTAGGCTTCATCTCTTACCTGTTTATTTATCATTACCCATCTTATTTGCCCCTTTTTCTCCAGTGCCTGTTCCCTGCCTCTTGAATCGGTAGCATCTTCTAATCCGTTGCTCGCAGATTGTATCTCTGTTTCAGCAATACTTAGGCTGCAAACAAGTTGTTTAGTTATCAGTGGTTTAAGTCAGGGTTTGACCAAATTCTAACCACTATTTGTTTTGTAAATAAAGTTTTATTGGAACACAACCAGCCCCATTTGTTTATATATTGTCTATGGCTACTTTTGCACTGTAAGGACAGGCCAAGTGCTGGCAACAAGACCCTATGGCCTGCAAAGCCTAAAATACCTACTATCTGGCCCTTTAAAAAAATATGCCTTGCCTCAGCCAGCCCATTAGGGCAGTAAAGTACTCTGCAGAGAAAGCCAGATCTCATTAACTTCGGTTCAAATCTCAGCCCCAGCAGCTTGAAAAATATGCCAGGTGCATGTGCGTGCATGTGTGCAAACCCAAAATCCTGGAGGCACGGAGAAAGTAAAGAGAAGGAATTTCAGGGTGACCACACCCCATCAGGGATGTGCTCACTTTTTCTCTTTCTGATGACCACACCTGCCCTCTGGCATTAAAAAAAAAAAAAAGAAAGAAAGAAAGAAAGAAAGAAAGAAAGAAAGAAAGACATAAATAAATAAATAAATAAATAAATAAATAAATAAATAAACCTGCCAGTCCTGGATTTAGCAATAAGGAGATTTGATTATCTCAGGTAACAAAAGGTTTGGGGATAGGAATTTCATATTTGACCGGCTGCTCCACAAGGCCATTAAGTATTCCAGCTCTATGGATCACCCTCCTACTCTGGTTCTCGCCAATCTTTGGCCTCTTTGTTATCTGACATACTAAGCTGACTTTCTCATGGTTTAAGCCTATTAAGTTAGGTTTACTGTATCCTAACAAGTATGAAACTGCCGGTCTCACGAGTCTTACAGCTCTTACTATCTACAGTGCTCACTGAAGCACCTGCAGCAAAACCATCTTTATTTCTTGCTTTGACATCAAGCTGGATCATGCCAAGTCCTGGTCCACTGATGAATGGACCGAGACCTTGAAGAACAGGAGGTTTTGAAGTCCGGATGTGGACTTCAAAGCCCTGGATTCTGGTTCCTAGCCCATTGCTGATTGGCTGAGCCTTTTACACTCTATCTTCCCAGTCTACGCTGGCCTGGAGGACCTGCTTAACTAAGGGGTGGCAAATGGGTTTTATCTCACTGCCAGCTCTCACTGGGACACTGGAAGGATCACTTTCATGGGACATCAAAGAATCTATGCTGTATGTTTCCATGTATATGAAGTTCAAGAATAGAACAAACTAGTCCATGGTGTCAGAAATCAGAATAGTAATTACCTGGTGGGCGGGAAGACACTGACTAGAAGGTGGCACAAGGAAACTTTCTGGGCTGATGAAAATGTTCTGTATTTTGTTTTCCATGGTGGTGACAAAGGTGAAGACAATTACCGAATTTTATCGAACTAAACATCCAAGCTCTGTGCATGTTTTTATATACAAGTTATGTCTCAATTTTTGAATGCTTTAAAAGAGAAAGTGGACTTTGAGATTGTGTTCAGTTCAGCAGTCAATAATGCTATGATTGATTAGTAATGTCTGCCACAGACAAAGGGCAGTTAAGAAATGTCCACACTAGTCTCACATGTTTGCTATTCTCTGCATTACTGATCACCCTCCTGGAGTGTCTACATTGTTTCTCCAAGTGGTTACATTAACTCAATCCACCTCATAGGATTATAATAAAGTGAAAGTTTTCTTTTAAATAATTGTTTATTTAATTTTATTTATTAATTCATTTAATTTGACCGGAGAGAAACAGAGAGAGAAAATGAGAAAGCAAGCCACCAGGTCCGAGACTCGAACTGTGGTCAGCCATGTGGGAGTGACCAGCGCCTTAACCACCATGCCACCAACTGGTCCCCATGACAGTTTTTTGTATAGTGTAAATTCCTAGCCAAGTATAAGATGTTATTCCCACTTATTCCCCGTGATGTCTTACACAGTGGGACTGAATTTGACAAGCAGCTTCCCAGAAAATTTTCCCTACCTGAAACGAAGTCAGCAGAGCCAGGTATTTTCAAATGCCAAGCTCCCCATAAACATGGATGTGGTTTGTATGTCCCATTACTCCTATTACGAACACTGAGTGCCAAGGCTGATTTGCAAGCTGGCTCTCTCTTATAGCACAGGGCCATTTGGGAGGATACTGAAATAATTTCCACAGGCTGAACTAGGTATGTGTGTTCTTCAGAGTATTTTATCCTTTTCTTATTGCTCTTTTTCAAGATGGGGTCTGGTAGGGAACCAGCAGTTAGCGTCATGGCTATATCGCTGGACTACCACGTAGTCGACCACGGTTCGCGTCCCGGACCCGGTGGCTTAAAACTCACGCAGGGCATGTGTGCGTGCGTGCCCAAGATCCCGAGAGGAGAATGGAGGAGAAGGGATTGCGGCGTGACCATCCCCCCGAGGGGTGATTTCTCACTTTCTGTCTCTATGTCTCTCTCTGTCTGGCTAGTACACGCGCCCTATAGCGAAAATCTCTCAAAAAAAAAAAAAAAAAAAAAAAAGATGGGGTCTGGTATTTGTCATTTCTCCTTCTCTTTCCAACTGCCAATCTGCAGGGGCCTTTCAGAGCTTTTCTCTTTTTTCTGTTAGCTGAGGCATCTGTCTTTGGTGCCTTCTGGCACTTTCTGGGAGTCTCCTGGATTACTGATGAGGATTGTGCTAACCAGCCTGTATCTCTCGGAGGCTCAGGCTCAGCAGCTGTGCTGTTTCCTGACGGGTGTCCCCCACAGGGGAAGCAGGACAGAGCCTGGCAGCCGTACCTCTACTTCCGAAGCCAGCTGGAGAGCCAGGCCCAACGGCAGATCCAGCCTGGGTACTCAGCCAAGAGATACCTCCGAGGCCTCTTGCGGACATGGCCCCCTGACGCCATGTACAGGCTCCATTGTGCAGGTCAGTGGGGAACTGAGAGGGGATGCACCCCAAGCTGCCACCCACCCTTCGCATTTTGATGTGAGAGTGTGTTTTTTCACCATGACCTGAAACACCAGGATTTCGAGCCCAATTTTGTGTGAAACCCACGTCCCCAACTTGGTAGATTGCAAGCCTGTTACCACAGCGCTCACCCCGTATCCTCCCACACATTTGCAGAGGGGAAACAGCCTGAAGTCTTGCCTTCATTCCCACCCCGCACACCCAGCAGCCTCACACTCCACATCCCAAGCCGTAACTGTCTTCCTAAGTTTTCCCGTTCAGGCCTCAGAGACCTTTCAGGTCAACTCCCATCTTTTACAAGATATAAAGAGACAGGCAAAGTAATTTGTCCAAGGTTATTCAGCCAAAAGAAAACCTGACATGAGAAGTCAGATCCTCCCTACACCCGCAGCTCCACTCTTTCAAACGTTCCCTAGTTCTTCATCTGAGGTGATCTCGGATCCTCCAGGAAGTTTGAATGTTAAGACTCTTCCTCTTAAAGATGCCAGCTGCCCAGCACAAGCTGCTTAGGACTGAGATAGACACTCTTCTGCTGCATAGAGACCCCAAATGTACTCTGCAAAGACTTCAAAACAGTAACAGGGAATAGTTGGGGATTGGAGTTGCCAGATTTAACACCTGCTCCCAACACACACAACAAACAATGAAACTTGCAATATTTGGGATATCTTTGTACTAAAAAAGTGTTCATTGTTTATCTGAAATTCAAGTTTACTGGGTCATCCTGCATCTTATTTGGTAAACATCAGGGGGTGAGAAAGGTGAGTGGTAGGATTTGCCAGTGTCCTCAGCTACTTGCCATTTCTTCAGTATCAACAGTCAGACAGGACAAAGGAAGACTGACTTACCTCTTGCTATGTAGGTTTATCCTAGAAAAGGAAATAAATGGGTTGCTCAGTAATTGGTTTTACTTTCATGGTAGTCCCGTGGTTATAGGCAATTCCATGTATTGAACACTCATGAGACAGAGCCTCGTCAACAATGTGTCTATCATGGGTGGGGCGGAGGGCGGAGCAGGCCACTGCACCATAGTCCCATGCCAGCATCTTTAACAATGAAGGGCCCTGGGACCAGCAGTTAGCGTAATGGCTATGTCGCTGGACTCCCACATAGTCGACCGTGGTTCGAGTCCCGGACCCGGTGGCTTAAACTCACACTGGGCGCGTGTGCGTGCGTGCCCAAGATCCCGAGAGGAGAATGGAGGAGAAGGGATTGTGGCGTGGCCATCCCCCCTGGGGGGTGATTTCTCGCTTTCTATCTCTCTGTCTCTCTCTGTTTGTCTGGCGAGTGCACACGCCCTATAGCAAACAAACAAACAAACAAAAAACCAATGAAGGGCCCTCTTAACATCAAAAAATAGCTCAACCCCTCATGGGAGTCATGCAGCTAAAACATACGGTTTCAGAAAAAAAAATACATACGTGCATGCATTCTTGGGCCCCTTGGCATAATTCCTTGCCAAAGCCCTTCTTGAAGGTGAGGTCTTCGAGCTCAAATTCCTCCTCGAAGGTGAGGTTCCTCATGCTGGAGCAACAATAACCAGACTCTAGTATGAGACTGTGGCCCCATGGCCCCAGCCACTCTCTCCCTGCACATCTCCAGAGCTCACTGCTTTTGGTGATTCTAGCATGTTCTTTCTGCCCCTGGAATAAATCCTCCCCACTCTTTAAGCCCACATCTACAGAGGCTTTTCTGCCAACTCTAGTCAATACTAGGTTCCTCATTTCTGACCTAGTACTAGACTAACACACAGGGTCACACAGCTGAACACAGAAGAGCTCTATCTCTGCAACAGTCCATGAGTGCCTTTATAAACGGCCATGTTTGCTTCCTCGGTATCTACCCCACTGCCTACCAGAGGGTGGGCTCGTTGCTAACCCACCAACAAACACGAAGAGAATGACTGGATTTAGAAGGCTGCCGATAGTGCTGTCCACAGCAGCCAACACCGTACCTCCACTACTGTGAGATCTTTTCTAAAACAGGAGATTTTTACCCAGCCCCAAGGAAGCAGCCATGTTTCCTCCACCAGGATGACCCAGTCCTTGGGAATGAGGAAGTAGAAAAGGGATACAGGATGAGCAGCACCCACTGGATAGAGCAGTCACTAGAGGCTCTGACTTTCTAAAATCCCTCGCATCTTCTAATTGTCTTCCTTAGTGGATAAGGTCCAAAGCTGAGACCAGTGTGAGTGAGGGACCTTGTAGTGATCTCAGAGCTCTGGATTGGCACCCACTCTTCCGATCATTAACTCCAGCCTATCCCTCAGGATACATCAAGGATTCTGTGCTGCTCCAGGACACTCAACTTAATGTACCCAAGAATCTCAGGCCACAACAGGACCTTTCAGGGGTACCCCCCAAATACCATTTCCTGCCAGTCTTCCCTCCATTTTGGATGCAACAAGGAAAAGCTTTTGTACAAGGTACATGTTGATTTTATGATCTATTCTCTTCTCAAATATTTGGATTTTTAACACCTTAATGGAGTTTTTCAAAATAAGGCCTAGAGAGTCTGGATTTCATTGCCCACATCTGTAAAACGAGGCGTCAGTGTAAATTAGCACCGTTTGGTAGTACTTCTGCCATGGTGGAATGGCCTCTGTGTGCTGTTCAGCACAGAAGCCATTAGCGGCAAGTGGCTATTGAGCACTTGAAATGTAGCTACTGAAACCAGGAAACTGTTTCTATTGTGTGCTTTTGGGGGGGGTGGTATCTGTTTTTTGTTTATTTGTTTGTTTGTAGTTTGCCATGGTGGTCACATGTTTGCCAGAGCGAGACAGAGAGAGAAAGTGAGAAATCACCCCCCAGGGGAGTGACCACACCGCAATCTCTTAAAACTTACACCAGAGGGACCAGCAGTTAGTGTTAATGGCTATGTCACTGGACTCCCATGTAGCCGACCATAGTTCGAGTCCTGGACCCAGTAGCTTAAACTCACACCGGGTGCATGTGCGTGCGTGCCCAAGATCCCAAGAGGAGAATGGAGGAGAAGAGATTGTGGTGTGGCCATCCCCCCTGGGGGGTGATTTCTCACTTTCTGTCTCTCTGTCTCTCTCTGTCTTTCTGGCGAACGCACATGCCCTATAGCAAAAACCTCTAAAAAAAAAAAAAAAAAAAACTTACACCAGACACGTGTGAGTGTGCCCAAGATCCTGAGAGAAGAATGGAGAAGGAGAGATTGCTGCATGCCATACTCCACCCCTGGGGGTGATTTCTCGCCTTCTGTCTCTCTTTCTCTCTCTGTCTCTCCAGTAAGTGCATACACCCTATAGCAAAAAAATAATCTCTCAAAGAAAAAAAAAATTCTGTGATTTTTGTGACAATATTATATGAAAAAAGCACAGGCTTTGGGGCCAGAGTTCTGTATTGCATTGACTGTTTTCTCACTTACTATACAAAAGATACATGTGTATATGTGCCTACAGATATATATATATACATATATATATATATACACACACACACACATATATATATACACACACACATATATCTTACACACACACACACAAATATATGAGATCTTGAGCTAGTCACTTAACCTCTTCAAGCTTCCGCTCACTCGTCTCTGTAGTGGGCACGGGACTTACCTCATTACTGCACAGAAAATTACTGGACACCATCTGAAAGCTATTCAGTACTACAGGGATTTTTTGCCCTTCAGTATTATTGTTGGGAACTCAAAGCATTAAGGGCCAGAGTGGCCTTTAGTAAGGAAAATGGAAAAAGATAAGGGGGTAAGAATCATACATCAAGACTAGGGCTTTGGCTGGTTGCAGAGAAACGAAAAAGAGTAAGAACTAATCATAATATAAAGGTAATTTTTCTGAAATGAAAAAGAATTTACTAAGAAAAAATGTCAGCACCTGATAGAGCCCTCTCCTTGGGACGAGGATCTAGTCAGGATAAGTATGGAATCTGCCTACTGAACGAGTAGGGCATGGCAGGTTCTCAGAGACTGGTGCCATTAAACTGTCCAACCATAGGCCTGGCTGGCATCTTAACTGGGGTACCAGGAAATTCCGGCCATAACCTGGCCCGCAGGCAGTTGTTCTACCTGCGGTGTGCTGCTCAGGCAATTGTATTTCTCTGTAAATGAATACCCTGGCCTATTCCTCAGTCTCTCTGCAGTTAGCTAATGTGAGTCAACATCCCGGAGACCAGTTGATTCTGGGCACTGAGATCAGGTTTCTGGGCTACCAATGCACTGGGGGGAAGTGGACTCTCCAAGGTAATGCCCCTGTGTGGAGACCTACCGTCCTTCCCAGGTGGCACACACTATCTTGCTTTATATCCTGTCTTCAAAAACCCTGCTGTCCCCAGTTAATATCCTTAGAGACTGATGCTCTAGGATCAATCTAGAATACTGGACAGCAATGTTTTGTTTTGTTTTGTTTTTAAAGAGGGATTTTTGCTATAGGGCGTATGTACTCACCAGAAAGACAGACAGCAAGGAATCACTTCTAAGAGGGAACGGCCACGCCACAGTCCCTTCTCCTCCATTTTCCTCTCAGGATTTTGGGCACACACACACACTATGCCCGGTGTGAATTTGAAGCCACCGAGTCTGGAACTCGAACCGCAGTTAACCATGTGCAAGTCCAGCAACAAAAACCATTATGCCATCAGCTGGTCCCCAGCAGTGCTTCTATTTTTGGGGAGGCAGGGGAGTAAATTCACACTGTGCACTAAGGGATCAAGGGACTTCACTAATTGATGCCATGTACCAAGGTGCTCTCACAGTCAGGCAGAAAGCAGAGAAGCAGTGTGGGACAGTGATTGAACACGTGGCTATCAGCACCAGATTCCAGCTCGTGTGACCTTTCTGGGCCTCGGTTTCCCCATTTATATCTCACAAGCTCGTATGTGGGAGTTGAATGAGCTGTGCAGGACTTGGCACATAGTAAGTGCTCAATTAGTGTTAATTACAGGCTTCCCAAGCTCGTGTTTTTAATGTGTAATTACTAACTAATTGCACTGCCCAATTGTCCATCATCTCAGGAGTCAAAATAATGATAATAATACATTTTTAAGGAAGTAAAGGGAACTCAGAGGCTTCAACTTGAACCCTGACTGATATTTCCATTGATTTTTAACTTCATCTCCCCTTGGTCTCTTTCATCCTATTCCCCTTCCCCCAGCTTATTTATGTATTTCTCTCATGTGAGAGAGACAGAGAGAAGGAAAGAGAGAGGGAGGCAGCACTGCCAGCATGGTCTGGGTGCCATGACCGCAGCCTCAGGCAGCCCTGGATCATGGGTACATGTGTGCCAGGTCTTCACACGTGAACCTGGAACTTTCCCACGCGGGTCAGCCTTGCACTTCAGTGACGCGCCACCATCTGGCCCCAGTTTAACACTGGCCTCCCTCTCTCTGCCAGACCTTATCCAGAGAAGTAGCAAAGATTCTGGCTGCAAATCTCAGATCCCCCAACACGTGGCCTCAGCCAAGCATTCCCTTCATCCCCACCCAATGTGCTCATCACTAAAACGCAAGTAGTTATCTGCATTCCTCTCTTCCTGGGTTGTTCTGGAAAACTGCAGAAGACAGATGTAGAACGTTCCCTGCAGCGCCAGCAGATAGCATGGTGGTTAGGGTGCTGGATTTCCACATGGTGGGCTGCAGTTCGAGTCCAGGACCCAGCAGCTTGAAACTCACACCAGGTGCTTAGGCATGCGTGCCCCAAATCCCAAGACGAGAATGGAGAAGGGATTGTGGTGTGGCCCTTTCCCTGGGGAGTGGTTTGTTACTTTCTGTCTATGTCTGTCCAGTGAACACACACGCCCTATAGCAAAAAAATCTCTCTTAAAAAAATAAAAAGTTGGGACCAGCAGTTAGCGTAATGGCTATGTCGCTGGACTCCCACGTAGTCGACCGCGGTTCGAGTCCCGGACCCGGCGGCTTAAACTCACGCCGGGCGCGTGTGCGTGCGTGCCCAAGATCCCGAGAGGAGAATGGAGGAGAAGGGATTGCGGCGTGGCCATCCCCCCTGGGGGGTGATTTCCTGCTTTCTATCTCTCTGTCTCTCTCTGTCTGGCTGGCGAGCGCACGCGCCCTATAGCCAAAAAAACCTCTCCAAAAAAAGAAAAAAAAAAAAAGTTTCCTCAACTCTAAATGCTACCCCAATGCACATCATTTGGGTGATCTAAATCCATATTTAAGACACAAAGAAACTACATATTGTGGCTTCCTTTCAACAGCTGAAACGTTCAGTGCTTTACTTGCAAACCTGTTTCTATCAAGCATATGGCGATAGTGTTTACTTAGAAAGAAATCCTGTTTTCCATCATCAAGATTGAGTCACATACCACCTGGGATATAGCCAAAAGGAAGTCCGTCACTCTATTCCCGCCCACAACGCCCCAGCTTAGACAAGCTGGTGGCTAAGACTCTTCAGTAGGTGACTAGCCATTTGGCTAGAGTTTCTCTTCCTCCCCCCTCAGAAATGCATATGGTTCCAGGTGAGTTTGACAGGAAGGATAGACCTAGGCTCTGGCTTGGTCCCGAATGACCATTCTAGAATATGCCAAAAGGGGTGTGTGTGTGTGTGTGTGTGTGTGTGTGTGTGTGTGTATTGAGAGAGAGAGAGAGAAATTTGCTTTAGGGTGCAAGCACTCACCTGAGACATGGAGAGAAACAGAGAAAAAGTGAAAAACCACCCCTCCAGGGAGGATGGCTATGCCACAATCCTCTCTATTCTCGGGATTTTAGGCACACACGCACATGTTCCTGGTGTGAGTTTCAAGTCACACAGTCCAGGACTCAAACCACAGTTGACCATGTGGGAATCTAGTACCACAACCACTATGCCACCTGCTGCTCCACACCCTGCTCCAAAAAAAAAAAAAAGAGTCCTTAATGCAGCACTGCCTCAGACTGAGGAATCCCCAGGGCCCATCAGGCTTCCCCAGGTCCCTAAAATCTGAGCAGATACTTCCGAACCAGCCCGAGTCTGCATCTCTTTCACCAGCTCTCTGTTTAAACCCAGAGCAGCCTCCAGGAGCTGATGGGCCGAGGAAGGAGAGCGGGAGGGAGGGGGTAGCCTCACGTGTGGCCATTTTACTCCTGATCCAATGACGCCAAGCATGGGAATGTGAAGGGAGGCCAGGGCTGGGGAGCACAAAGGAGAGGTGAGGCTGGCTGGGGGGAGAGGAGCTTCCAGAAGGCCACTGCTCCATCAGACTCAGGGCTCTGGTCAGAAGACAACCCAACAGAGTTTCACGGAGCAGCATGCTGAGAGCAGGTATTGCCCAAGCTTGACTCCAAACAAGGAAGGTTGCCAGACTGTTTCGGCAATAAATCTACCTTGAGTAAGTGATGAAAATCGCTGCAGGACCCTTTAAACCATCGATGAAAGATTTGTTAACTATGCCGGAGTCATCTGTTGACTCAGATCCTTCCTGAGGGTTGCAGGCAGGATATGGAGAGAGGACTAAGCAACAGTCCCCCTCACGGCATTCAGCAGAGGTTTCCCCACAAGTAAGTAAATGGCCAGGAGACAGCCCCGCAGACCCGAGTTTGCTTTAGATGCAGCGTCACAGTGACAACAGAGCAGGGCTACGTGTCATGCCACCAGAGCCCCCCACTGCCATTGTCAAAGCCCTCGTGGTTCACAAAGGCTGTTGCATTCATTATCTTACCTGAGCTCCAGACAACTCTGCAAGAAACTGACGGCAAGAAATCAGTATCCCCATTTTAGAGATGAGGAAACTGTCCAAGAAACGAAGACTAATCCTGAGTCTCCAACCTGGTTGCCACTCGCTTAGAGGCACTATCAGAAATGAGGAAATGAAGGGCCCGGTGATGATGCAGTGCACTCATATGGAAAGGACACAAGTTCGCATCCTGAGACCTCTATAGGCACGCCAGACGTGTGCATGCCCATGATCCAGGCCAGCTGGGATAGGATGGATTGTGGCATGGCAATCCTGTGGACAATGCTTGCCTCTCACTTTCACAGAATAAGTAAATGGATCAACTTAAAAAATAAGGAAGATGAGGAAATATGAAAGTAAGAGTGAAGGAGCAAGCACCTTGTGCACTTTTTCTCAGAAAAGCAAGAAGGGAAATGGTTTAGAGGCGACAACAGCAGTGTGCCTGTTTCTTTACTTTTTTTGGGGGGGGGGTGGGAAGAAGAGAGATTTTTACTATAGGGCATTTGAGTTCTCTGGAGAGACAAAGAAAGACAGAGAGACAGACAGCAAGAAATCACCCCTCCAGGGAGGCGACTATGCCCCAATCCCTTCTCCATTCTCTCCTCAGGATTTGGGGCACACATGCACATGCACCTGGCATGGGTCTAGGACTCAAACCACGTGGGCGTCCTGTGCCTTAACCACTACGCCACCTGCTGGTCCCATGGTGTACCCATTTCTAGGGTTGCGAGCTAACCCCTGTTTACCTTTGCAGATCAACAGGGCCCGGATGAAGGGAAAGCTGGGGCTAATGGACACGTGGAGCAGGGCTCTTTAGCCAAGAACCTCGGCAGCCAGGGAAGCCGCTTGCCACCTCTCAGCAAGCAGCCCTGGCTGGAGGAGGAAACCCGGGCAGAGGTACCGTTTCCCATGGGCTCCTCCCTGTTCTCCTTGACCACAGAGGGGATTCTCCCTCCCTTTGCCATTTCTCTGGGTCCCCCAGAGAGGAGAGGAGTACTTTGATCCTTTCAACCATGTTTCCCAATGCGTCGCCTGTGGAACCCTAGCAATGCCAGATGCACCTTGAATAAAAGGGTTTTGTAGCCAAATGCACTTGGGACATCTGCAGACTGTCTTCTCCTGGAAAGTCACAGTGCACCATTTGGACACGGAGCACTCAGACTTCCACAGTAAAGTCACCAGTTTAACTGCTTAACTCTTGGGTTTCCAAGTTTATTTAACCACAGGGCCTTCTGACTCTCTCCAGCTAAGCAGCTGTCGTCTTGTCTAGGAAAAATAAAAACCATGGGGATAGCAGTTGGCGTAATGGCTATGTCGCTGGACTCCCATGTAGCCGACTGCAGTTCGAGTCCAGGACCTAGTGGCTTAAACTCACGTGGGGCACGTGTGCGTGAGTGCCCAAGATCCCAAGAGGAGAATGGAGGAGAAGGAATTGCAACGTGGCCATCCCCCCTGGGGGGTGATTTCTCATTTTCTGTCTCTCTGTCTCTCTCTATCTTTCTGGTGAGTGCACGCGTCCTATAGCAAAAACCTCTCCAAAAAAAAGAAAAAGAAAGAAAGAAAAACTAGCTCCTGGCCTTAGAAAGGCCTTGTTTTGAGTCCTGCTTCTTATTAGTTACAATGAGCATGTCCAAGAAACTTAACTAACTTGAACCTGAATTACCTCTTCTGTGAAATGAAGCTGTTATCATACACTTACCACACGGTTACTATGAGGATTAAATGAGTCCAAACATAGAAACTAAACTTTAAGGCCTGTGCGTGTGTATGGTGTGCGTGATACACAGTTGTTCAGAGCAACTCAGACAACACTTGCTCCGATTTTGAATAAACTCTATAAGTTACAAGAAAGCCACATGTCAAGGAGAACAGGAGAGGGAGAAGCTATACAGTGGAAGGGGGAGGGGACAGATAGTTTAAGATGGACAAGGACAATGACATTATTATTTCCTTTTGATTTGTGGGGTTTTATTTTTTGCATGAAAGCAGTATGTGTCGGGCATTAAGTGTCATTCCTTGTATCATCCATAATAAAATGTTTTACTGTCATAAACAGCATTAAATAATCTTGTTTTTCTTCCCAGCCTGCAAAGGAAATTCTACCCTTGGAACCACAAGTCTAGCCACAAGGGCTGACTGTTAAAGAAATCTGCTCTGTTCCTTTATGACAGCCTGTTTACAGGAATTATGTATCTGTCGTTCCCTAGGACACATCAATAGAGAATCACCTTCGTGTACACGCTTCAAAGGAAAGCCACAATAAAAAGACACAGCCAACCTCCAGGAAGGCCTCCGGGCGCGCCCACATAGATCATTCTTGGCTCCTGAGTGACCAATCCCACGTTACATTCTATGGTGGTGCCTTCCCTAGCAGGAGGGCAGATCTCAGCGGTGAGAAGTCTTGTTTGCTGATCTGGGTAAACCTAATCGTGCAGAGTGCATTTGAGAACACTGAGGCCGGCTGAATATCACTTCCTCGTGCCATTTACTCTAGACCATAACACCCAGAGCCCACTCAGACATGGGAATGAGACAGACAGGCTTCTCTACGCCTCATACTTAGCCGCACACAGCTGCGATTGGACAGCCTGGCTTCAAATTATTCCCAACTTATTTAATGTGCCGAGACAGTTTATTCATCTCTAGAAAGAGGTTAAGAACATCCCCATAAGGGACCAGTAGTTAGCATAATGGCTACGTCGCTGGACTCCCACATAGTCGACTGCAGTTCGCGTCCCGGATGCGGTGGCTTAAAACTCACGTCGGGCGCATGTGCGTGCGTGCCCAAGATCCCGAGAGGAGAATGGAGGAGAAGGGATTGTGGCGTGGCCATCCCCCCTGGGGGGTGATTTCTTGCTTTCTATCTTTCTGTCTCTCTCTGTCTGTCTGGCGAGCACACACGCCCTATAGCAAAAACCTCTATTAAAAAAAAAAAGAACATCCCCATAAGGCTAGTGTGGATACTGAGTTAATACATGGCACGTACTTTGCACAATTCTTATGCCATATTTAGCACTCAGTACATGTTCATTATTATCAGCATTATCACTCTCTCCCTCATTTATTCAGCCAGCGAGATCCCAACCCAGATGAGACCGAGGCTCCCTGAACCCACCTCATCCAAAGCCAGGGCTGCCTCAGTGCCCCAGCACCCTCCCTGTCTTTCTCCCCATGAGCCATAAAGTGATCATAGTTAAAAGTCACTGTCCAGGGGACAGCAGATGATGTGGTGTGGGAGTCCAGTGCCTTAACTGGACTCCCACATGGCTGACTGTGGCTTGAGTCCCAGACCTGGCAGTTTGCTTTCTCACTTTGCCTCTTTCTCTGTCTCTCTCTGTTCAAAATAAGTAATAAAAAAATAAAAGAATAAAAAGTCAGTTGTCCATCCCAGGCCTGCAACTGATTCAGTCCCATTCCTGTCCTGTTCCACAGACAAACAAGGGAATGTGACACTGCATAAGGCCAGAAGCGGCCACTGGTTACAGGAACCTCCCGCTGAAAGACGCCTTTTCCCTCCTGTAGCATCTGCCACCGGCTCAGAAAATATAACCCACGGGGAAGCAAAGAAGAAAAAGGTTGTGTGTGTGTGAGAGAGAGAGAGAGAAATTAATCCCAGTCCATGAAGGAGGTGACTCAAAGGGATGTCTCAGCAGAGAACTGGCCTCTCCAGCTTCTGAGATCACCAGGTGGAGCTGGAACAGAGCTGTAGTAATTAGCCAAACATTGAAATAGTAAAATACAAGGAATGTCAGCTGCCCCCATCCTACCTTAAACATGCGCTGGGACCACATTCTCTCTGGTAGCAACAGAATCCTCTGTTCTGGGAAGGGGTTGGGATTATCCATAAACACGGAAGGACAGAATCTGAACTTGTAAGTCATTGACCCACTTCAAACCGAAATGCTGGCGATCTTGAACTGAACAATGGTTTTGCTCAGTTGAAGGTCTGCCACCTTTGGAAATGTAGGCATAATAAAAATGCATCATGACCTTCCAACAGCCTGATAAGTTTGGCAGGTTTATCAAGTCCCTTCAGAAGCCAAGCACACTTTGTTCAGAGATGTCCTTGGCTGTACCTGGCCTGGTCCTGCTTTGTGAGGCTATATGGGTTCGTGGTGGTTTGGAGGGCAGCAGTGATGAATGGAATAAGTAGGAGCTCCAGAATGTTCTGCCTGGCACCAGCCGTGTGGACTTCAGCAGGTCACTTACACCCTGCAGTAACGTTATTTGTGTACACAGGCAATATTGCCAACCTCATAGGCTGATGGAAGGATGAGAAGAGAAGACGCACTTTTAGGAAAGTATCTAACATCCGCACTGGGAACTACAGTGATGCTAATTAATTGTGAGGATTCCTGTCATCTGAGGTAGTCCCGAAGGCCCTGGGCACTCCAGGTGGTCCTGGCATAGTGAAGGAGGTTATTTTCAGCCTGTGCAGGTTTTTCTCAGTTTTCCTGTGCATCAGCTGATCTAAACCTTTCTATCCACACCAGAAAGGCCTACCTCTTCCCAGGTTCCTTGGGACCAGGAGTAAACAGCAGGCCTGACCAGCTAGAGTTCCCGCAAAGCTAAGTAAAGCCCTCAGTCTTACAGCTGGGTCAGCCCAGAACGGAGCCAGGCTCAGAGAAAGAGAGGCCCGTCCCTTAACCCGTGTTAACCTGTGCATACAGTTTAACAGAGGAAAGCAATATTTTCCCCTACATTAAACCTCTGTATACATTTTTAATTAGAGTAAAGAAATTAAGTCTTGGCTTGTCAGCCATACCTCACACAAATCGTTTGAGTTTCCACATAGATTTCTCAATGCAAACCTTGTCAAACAAAATGTACAAGGTCTGTATTCAAAAAAGGGCAGTTGGTGGCCAGCGGCACCTGGACAGCAAAGGTCTCCAGGAACATAAAGATCCTATGTGCATGTGTTTGGTTAATCATTTTCTTAATGTCGCCAAATTATAAATATTGCCCTGCATATATTTGGCTGAATTTCCTTCCTCACTCAACTCTAAACACGTAGGATGCTTACATGTGTTTCTGATCATTTTCTTCTTTTTGAGCACTAAAAAAGTGAGAATGTTTTTACTTTTCTTCCTGTGAAACTGAGCCCTCTGAAACCCAGCATACATACACATTTCGTAGAGCCAAGTTCATGTGTTAAACGCTTTAACTACAAAGAGAAAATGGGAGCGATTTCTGAATAATTAGAAACAAGAGACTCTAATTACTGCCCCAGTACATATCATACACACACACACATACACATATACATGTATACATATATGCACATGTATGGACATATATATACATACATACACACACACATTATTTTTTTTACCATAAAGAGCTGGGCCAAATTTCATACTGATTCTGACACAGTGATTCTTTTTCAGCTATGTTCATTTGCAGATGTGTGGAGAGGCTTAACATTTCTGTCAGTGGCTAGATTGGGCAATAAGCTCTAATGAGGAAAAAAAATCTCCAAGAAATAACTCTAGTTCAGGGCTGGCCCATGGCCTGGTGGTTGAGGGAAACAGAGCCCACCTAGTCAGTCTTGCAGTTTGAGTCAGGGACATAGCAACTTGAAAAACACAGTGGGCATGTGTGTGTGTGTGTGTGTGTGTGTGTGTGTGTGCCCAAATCCTGACAGGTTAGAGATTAGAAAGTGAAAAGATTGTGGCATTATACATTCCATTGGAGGGTGTTTTCTTTCTCTCTCTCCTCCTGTCTCTCTGGCAAGTGCGTTGTCCTCTGGCAAAAAATAAATAAATAACCCTAGTTCCAAACACTACTGTAACCACATATAATAGCTTATTTCATCCTCACTACAACCTTATGAGATGAGGAGTATGATTACTCCTATTTTACAGAGGAAGAAATTCAGGCTTAAAGAGGTTATATAAGGGAAGAAAACAGTGCATGCTCTTATTTCCTGCCCCTTCTTACCTGAAATGTTGCACAGTCAAACAAGGATCTGCATCTTGCTTTTGCCCCATGACAACATGCCCTGTTAA
Organism: Tupaia tana; assembly: GCA_026018925.1. Classification (NCBI taxonomy): domain Eukaryota; kingdom Metazoa; phylum Chordata; class Mammalia; order Scandentia; family Tupaiidae; genus Tupaia; species Tupaia tana. The sequence goes on along the minus strand of JAKSZU010000001.1, from coordinate 41,103,660 downwards.
GCTGGCTCTGTAGTTGAGTAGTTAAGCCCTGTACTCTGTACGTAGGGTGCTAGATCCCACATGGCTGACCACAGTTAGAATCCTGACCCTGAGAGCTTGAAAACCAAGCTGGGTGGGTACGTGTGCATGCCCCAAATCCTAATGGGATAAAGAAATAGAAGAAAAGGGATTGCGGCATGGCCACAGCCCGTCGGGGTGTGCGTCCTTTCTCTCCTCCTCAGTGAGCACACACACCCTCTCTCTTTCTCTCTTCCTCTCTCTGGTCAAATTGAGGAAGAATAATAATTAATTTAATTAATGAAATAATTCTTAAAAAAAAAAGAAAAAAAGAAGGGCACATGGCCTGGTGGTGGTTAAGGCATCAGGTGGCCTGTGGTTAAGGTGCTGGACTCCTACATGGCTGACTGTGGTTTGAGTCCTGGACCCACTGGCTTGCTTTCTCACTCTCCCTTTCTCTCTCTCTGCCCCTCTCTGTCTCTTTCTGGTCAAACTAAAGAATAATAATAATTTAATTAAATAATTCTTTAAAAAAACCACACTCACACATGCTAAGATTTCTATCTACACACAGAGATCTTGGTTGTATCATTTTATCTGACTCAATTTCCCCAGTTGCAAAAAGAAAAGAGTATACACATCCTCTCAAAGGCTCCTGTTCACTGCTTTTAATTCTCAGAGTCAGGACTAACAGGTACATGCTCAGCTCCCTGGAGAGGACAGGCCAGTGCTGCCCTCAGACACCACCAGGCTCTGGGTCTGGCCAGCTTTACTAGCCCAGCAGCTCCTGGTGGAAAAGCTGCAAGATGCAACACCATTTGCCTCCTGCATGCTCCAGGCTGAAGACCTACTACGTTGCTTTTGTTTCTAAATTTTTTTCCAGGCTTTGAAATTACCTCCTATCTTGGAAGAACCATCTAGAGTCCTGGACCCCCTGAGGAGCCAATTTAAAGTCAATGAGTCCCCTGAAGAGCTCTTCATCTTCCCCGTGGAGATTCATTTCCATACCCAGCACCCTACAAGAGAGAAAGTCCACAAAAGAGGTAGGTCCCCCTTGGATGGCGCTCCTGAGGGAACTCAGGCAGGCCTGGAGGGGCTGGGATCTGGAGTCCTGTCTATCCAACCCACTACTAGAGCATGGTTAATCTAGTCCTCACCTTCGGAGAATTTTTTTTTTTTAATATAGAGGAAGGGAAAAAAAGGTAAAATCTAGAAGTAGGTCTCTTCTAGTCATATTCAATTTAATTTTTAAAATATTTATTGAACCCTTTATTAAGCAGTGCATTTTGCTAAACTATGGAAGAGAAAAGTAGATAGGCACACACATAAATAAGCCAGGGTGCTACAGGTATTACAAAGGTGCAAAATTTTCAGGCAGCTTATCAAAAAATTAATATAATGTAAAACAAGAGAAGTAAAGTTGAAATTGAAAAAAAACCTCTGATTAAAAAAGAACAGAGAAATCGATATTATCAGACATTTGGGATTCATTTATTGCTTTAGGTAAGCACTGGATTTAGCTGAGTTTCCTGGCAGCCAAGGTAAAAGTGATACTTGGATCTCTGGATATTCATTTTATAAAAAAAATGTTTGCCCAAAGTGTTATTTTTCTGACCTTGAATTAGGTTATTATGTAACAAATGACCTCAACAATCCTTGTCAGGACACAGATTTTGCGATTTAAGCAATTTTTTTTTCTACAGGGCATGTGCGCTCGCCAGAAAGACAGAGACAAAGAGACAGAAAGTGAGAAATCACCCCCCCCCCCAGGGGGGTGGCCATGATGCAATCCCTTCTCCTCCATTCTCCTCTTGGGATCTTGGACACGCACACACACGCACTCAGTGTGAGTTTAAGCCACCAGGTCCGGGACTCAAACCACAATCAACTATATGGGAGTCCAGGAACATAGCCATTATGCTAACTGCTGATCTCTAAGCAAAGTTTTAAGAGTATATTGGGGACAGGGCCAACAGTTGGCATGCTTGTTAGGGCACTGGACTCCAACATGGCCGACCATGGTTTGAGTCCCAGATCTGGCAGCTCTCTCTCTCTCTCTCTCTCTCTCTCTTTCTCTCACTCTGTCCTTCTCTAGTCAAATTAAAATAAAGAAATAAAGTTAAATAAATCTTTTTGAAAAAAAGTGTATTGGTGGGGACAGCAGGTGGCGTGGTGGTGGCTCTGGACTCCCACATGGCTGACTGTGGTTCAAGTCTCAAACCTGGTGGCTTACTTTCTCACTTTTCCTCTCTCTCTCTCTCTCTCTTTCTCTCTTACTCTCACTCTGTCCCTCTCTGGTGAAATTAAAATAAATAAATAAAGTTAAATAAAATAACTCTTTAAATAAAGAAGAGTGTATTGGCAAGAGGGAGATCAATTCCAACTGGGATTTTAGGAAGGCTTTTTGAGGAAGGCTACTAAGTACCCTGTCATGCTGTGTCACAAAGAGAACTTCTTTCTGCCCTTCCTAACTTATTCCATAATACCCTTGCCTAAGACACATTCTTCCTCCTGAGGCTTCTCTGAGAAGCCCGAGGCAGAAGGTGTTTCTTAGAGGGTTCTAGGTCTGAGCTTTCTAGAAGCTTTAGCAGAAATGGCCACTGATTTCTTAGAGACTCTTAAGAATCACACAAGCAGCCATTGCTTTCTTTTTTTTTTTATTTTATTTTATTTTATTTATTTATTTATTTATTTATTTGCATTCATTCTCTGAACATCATTACAGCATACAAAATGAGATTTTCCATCCAAATTACACTATATATTGTCTCAATCAAGCACATCAACAAGCATGTTATTGTCAGCAAATGATCTTCCATTTCTTGTCTTCTGTATGTTTTGCTTTTTTCCCCCCATCCTAGATTCTCTATCTCTTACCCTCTGCCATCTCCCACTCTCCTCCCACAGTCTCTGGTATCTATGTTTGCTTTCTATACTGTTTTCTCCTCACATTTTATTGTAACGCCAAAGACCCTAATCAATCCAAATACCCTCATAGCAAACACAGGTGATACCCACATTTCCATGAACACAAGTCTTACTTTACACATCCTATAAAGTAGGACCTAGCTGTGGCTACATATCCTACTGCACTCATTGAATATATAAATATTTTTTTTTCTGAAACTTTTTTTTGCAACTCAGTTTACATTCCTTCCCTAAGCTTCATCACAGCATACAAAATGCAATCTCCCATCCAGTACACACTGCATAGTGATACAATCATGCACATTACAAAAAATTTTCCATTACTAGTTCCTAGAATTACTTCCACCCCTCTTTCTGACCCTCTGTCCCTTCCCACCCTCCTCTCACACCACCTCCGGTGTCTACAATTGTCCTTCATTCCCTTCCCACCCACGTTGCATTGATCACACAATTTCCTACATAATCTAACTACTTTCAATGGTGAGTTCACTCATTACTACTAAGAAAACCAGTTTTAACTTAACTCAAAGAAATGCCAAGGAACTTTGCTTAAAGCCAGGAAACAAGTTAGGATTCTGTTCAAATGGAAGGTGCATGAACCTATCAGTCTCATGTACTTTTATCTTCTGTTCTGGTTCAATTTTCCTGATTAAATTCTGGGATATAATATTCAAATTCAGACTTGTCCCTCTGATTAAGTTGGCCACTTTCATAGTTTTTGGACTCTTATTTCCGTGTGTCTGTGTTTAATTTTCTTGATACAGCACACCCTTGAGAACTTCTTGGAGATCTGGTCTGGTGCTGGTAAATTCTTTCAGGTTTTGTTTATCTGAGAATGTTCTTGTCTTTTCTTCCCACCTGAAAGATAATCTTGCCGGGTACAGTATTCTTGGCTGAAACTGTTTCTCTCGTAACACTTTGAATATATTTTCCCATTCTCTCCTCGCTCGCATTGTTTCCGATGAGAGATCTGCTGTTAGCCTGATGGGATGTCCTTTGTAGGTAACTTGATGTTTCTCTCTTGCCAATCTTAGTATCTTGTCTTTGTCTGCGGTTTTGGTCAACCTGGCTATAATGTGTCTTGGAGAAGATCTTCTTGGGTTGATTCTATTTGGGGTCCTTTGTATTTCCTGGGACTGGATCTTCGAATGCCTCTCTAGGTTTGGAAAGTTTTCTTGCAGGATTTCATGGAATAGATTATCAATGCCCTTATGGGTCTCTTCACCTTCTGGAATGCCAATTATCCGGATATTTGGACGTTTGATGGTATCCAGTACTTCTCGCATATCATTCTCAAATTTTCGAGCCATTTTCTCAGTCTTCGTGGTGGACTTTTCTAAGCCAGCCATTTTCTCTTCTACATCTGAGATTCTATTTTCTGAATGATCTAGTCTGCTTTTAATACTTTCAAGGGAGATTTTGACTTCTTGTATTATAGACTTGATCTCTAGCAGTTCCGTTTGAGTCTTTTGTAAAGTGTGTAATTCCTCTTTTAGATCTTGCAAGAATTTCCTCATCTCCTGGAACTCGGCAACTTCTTTCTCCTTTCTCTTTAGCAGTTCATTATCTCTCTTTTCTTCCATCTCTGTTAGCTTCGACATTACGAATGCTCTAAATTCCTTATCAGACATTTCCATGACTTTCACCGAACTGTTTGTGGATGAAGGAGAGTTACTCTTTTCCATTGGAGGAGAGGTATTTTCTCGTTTTCCCATATTTCTCGTGATCCGACGGTGATTTCTTGTCATCTGATGAATGGCGTGTTTCTTTCAAATTCTTGAAGTTAAGCCTCAATGTTCAGGAGCAAGCAGACAGAGGTGTTCTAGAATCGGATTGCCGTTCTGTAGTGATCACTGGTGCAGCAGATTCAGTAGATATTGGGTGGAGAGACAAGAAAAAGGAAAATGAAAAAGAGAGAGAGAAACAACAACAAAAAGAGAGAAAAAAGACAAAAAAATAAAAAATTATAATTGCTTTTCTTTTTTTTTTTTTTAAAGAAAAAAATCACAAAATAGAAAACCGCGCGGCGCGAAATATCTAGTTCCCAGTATCCATGTGGAATCTTCTCAGAGAATGGCTCAACTCTCCTGCCTGGGAGAAAGGAGCAGAAGGGCTTATTAACAAAACAAAAGATGGAGCTGAGAGCCAGAGAGAAATTCTACCTTTAAAAAAATCGTAAAAAGGAAAAATTACCAAAAAAAAAATGAGGAGACAGGAGCAGAGAGAGACAGAGATCTCAGAGACACAGAGACAGGGATAGAAGGCCAGAGGGGCTCCCTACCACACTAGCTTTGCTTGCTGGAGGCTGAATTATGAGTAGAAAATCTTCATTTCGCCTGTGCCCTGAAATATCTAGTTCCCAGTATCCATGTGGAATCTTCTCAGAGAATGACTCAACTCTCCTGCCACACTAGCTTTGCTTGCTGGAGGCTGAATTATGAGTAGAAAATCTTCATTTCGCCTGTGCCCTGAAATACCTAGTTCCCAGTATCCATGTGGAATCTTCTCAGAGAATCAAGCAGCCATTGCTTTCTAAGGTGTTTGGATCCTCACTGTAGGAAAGAATGCCTACTAAGCTTAAAAGATCAGTCAATGGAAGGGGCATAAGACAACTTCCTGGGGTGTAAAACAGTTAGTTTTGTGGATATACAAATCTGTCAAAAGTCACTGAACTGTGAAGGTAAGATACATGCATTCCACTATTTGTAGATTTTTACCTTTAAAAAAAAAAAGTTACTCCCTTAAAAAACAAAAACAGGGACCAGCAGTTGGCATAATGGCTATGTTGCTGGACTCCCATGTAGTCGACCGCAGTTCGAGTCCTGGACCTGATGGCTTAAACTCACACCAGGCGCGTGTGTATGCGTGCCCAAGATCCTGAGAGGAGAATGGAGGAAAAGGAATTGTGGTGTGGCCATCCCCCCTGGGGGGTGATTTATCGCTTTCTGTCTCTCTGTCTTTCTCTGTCTTTCTGGTGAGTGCACCCGCCCTATAGCAAAAACCTATTAAAAAAAAAAAAGTGGGGGGGGGGCAGTAGGTGACATGGTGGTTAAGGCACTAGACTCTCACATGGCCAACCGCGTTCAAGTTCCTGACCCAGTGGCTTGCTTTCTCACTTTCCCTCTCTCTCTCTTTCTGGTGAGCACATGAGCTCTATAGCAACTTTTAAAAAATAGTAAGTAAAATTAAATAAGTAATTATTTTTTAAAAGAATTATTTATTTATTCATTCACTTATTTATTTTAATTTGACCAGATAGGGACAGAGCGAGAGTGATAGTGAGAGAGAGAGAAGTGAGAAAGCAAGCCACTAGGTCCAGGACTTGAACTGTGGTCAGCCATGTGGGAGTCCAGCACTCTTAACCACCATGCCACCTGCCAGCCCCTAAACTAATAATTCTAAAAAGAAAGAAAAAAAGAAAAAGACACATCGTGTTTTAAATGTGAGGCCAAAGGATCAGGAGACAATTACCACTGAAAAGATATCCCAAAGGGCAGGTACATGCCATGCCACGCTGGGCCACATGGGAAGCTTGGGTTCAGTCATGGCATAGTGAGGAAAACAGGGCCAGTCCCTGTAGCGGTCAGTAAGCCCTGTGCATAAGGAGTCAGATTCCACATGCCTGACTATGGTCTGAATCCCAGCCACAACCCTTGAAAAACAAGCTGGTGTGTATGTGTTCCCCAAATCCCAGCATGACGGAGCAATGAAGGAAAAAGGATTGCAACATGACCACACCCCAATGGGGGGTTTCTCTCTCTCTCTCTCTTTCTCCCTCTCTCCCTCTGCTGAGTGCATAAGCACTCTGGTAATTAATCAATAAAAATAAAAAGATGTGATGCAGGCCATCCAGTGACGTAGAGGATAAGGCAGCTGGATCCCACATAGCCAACCCAGTGGTTCAAGTCCCTGGACCTGGCTTGAAAAATATGCCAGGTGCAAGTACATGCATGCCCAAAAGTCCAAGAGGAGAATAGAGAGGGATTGCAGCATGCCATCACCCCGAGAGTTGCTTTCTCACTTTCCCTCTCTCTCTCTATCTCTGTCTCTCTCCAGTCAGTACACATGACTCATAGCAAAAAAAATAATAATAATAAACAAGTAAACAAAAAAAAACAATTAAAAGTGGGGGCAATATGGGCACTAGTCTTCATTGTGGTTTTCTCAGGAAGAATAGTTGTGGCACAACAAGCAGGCTAATCGGATTTAGTACCAGCTTGTTTGAATGATGTCGTGCGCTCTGGGCCATAGTGGCTATCCTTCGTTTTCTGGAGCTTGCCCTAGGGTTATTAGGGCAAGGGGGACATATTAGGGCAGGGGGACATATTAGGGCAGGGGTGTAAGAACTCTATAAAGGAGGTAGTTGGGGTGTGGGGTCTATGGGTGGGTTGGTTTGCAAACAACAGGTGTACCACAGGTGAGTCATTTACCATCTCTAGGAATTGGCTAGCCCTGGAAGGGACAGTCTTCACAAGGTGAGGAAGATCCCAGATGTCAACACATCAAAATAAAGATATACTCAGCCCAGTCTGGTGGGTGTGGTTGGTAGCAAATTGAACTACAGTGCTGGAGGCCACATGGTCAAATACAGGTTTGAATCCCCACGTTGGCTTGAAGACATGAAACCTGTCGTGCACAGGTGCCCACGACACGGAGGAGCGAAAGGCTGGGGAAAAGGGACCATGGCATGACAAGACCCTTTGGCGTCCTCTGTCTCTTGTGCATGTGCATGCACTCTTTGATGAATGAAATACACTTTCAAAATAAATAAATGTTTAAAAATTAAATAAATAAGTACATAATAAAATAAAAAGACACAATACAAACAGATAAGACTATCAGAAGATTGGGCTAAATTTGTTTATTTTCCATGATGACTACGACAGGAAGATCAGGAAGAACACAGGCCATCAGGAACCCCGAGAGCTATTAGCTACTAAGCTTGCCAACAAGCTGCCAAGTGAAAAACAACGAATAAAGTACAAAGAAAACGAGCCACTGAGTCTCTGCTCTCTCACATGTCAGCAAGGACTCTCTCAGTTACAAGAACTAGAGCCTAACCCAAAGTGCATTAAGGGGAAAAAAAAAAAAAAAGTCATGATATTAGCTTACTCCTGGATCAGCTAACTCCAGGAGCAGTTGAATCCAGGCCTCAGAAAATGTCATCTGGCCAGTAGTTAGTCTAAGTCAGGTCTATTAGCTTTTCCTCTCAAGCTGACTCGCACCACGTGGTGAGAAGTTGTCCTCCTGCACCTCCATGCTAACCTCCTACCCATTACCCTCTGTAATAAAGATTTGCCTTTTATAAGCTCTTGCAAAAATGCTAAGGTTGCCTCTGATTGGCCAGGCTTCAGTCATATGCCTGATCTGGAACCAATCACAGTGACTAAGGCCATCTGATACTCTCCAAGGCCAGGCTTCAGTCACATGGCCTAGAGCCAGGGAGTGGAGTCAGCTCCACCCAAACCACATGTGTGAGCAGGGGAGGGAGAGGTCCCCAAAAGTAGAGACACCTGGCACCAACCACAGACATAGACTACAACGTGGCTTTCTCTGTCTCCTAGGTGCTCCACGCCCTGAGTCGGAACAAAAAACAGCAGAGACCAGGATTTTATGGAGATCTTCCACGAAGTATGCGTCTTTAGAAAGACCAAGAGGGTTAACAGTGCATCTCCCGCCAGTGGACACCGGCAGGAACACACTCTCGCCTCAAGGTAGCGCCTCCCTCCTTCCAGCATCCCACGGAAATCTGAAGGGAAGGAAATCTAGACACACACGGGTCCTCAGCCATGAAGGCTGGAAGGGAGGTTAGTTCACCCCCCACCTTCTGAAGATGGCTGTTGCTTGGGCAGCTGCTGTCGTAAAACTAACTTAGCGTCTAGCTCACAAATTACTCACTCACTAAGTCATCCCCCTACTAATATTTCCTGGTTGCAGAAGCAAAACCACACCAAACTTACTAAAGCTTTTTTGTGTGCCTTATAGTCAAGCCTATGTCTTTAACCAGTGAAATTTCATTTCTACTCTGTTTGTGAATTATATATTTATTCATTTTAAAGTCCATAATATCAAAGTTGTCACTCCGATTTTTTGGAACATCATATGAACATTTGAAATTATACACATGAGTGCATACACACACACACACACACACACACAAATATATATAAATTTTTTAAGAGATTTTTGCTGTCGGGTACATGCACTCGACAGAGAAAAAGACGAAGAAAGTGAGGAATCACTCCTCAGGGGAGATGGCCACACCGCAGTTTCTTCTCCTCCATTCCCCTCTTGGGACTTTGGCGTGCATACACACACGCCCAGCATGATTTTCAAACCTCTGGGTCCAAGACTCGAACCACAATTAGCCAGGTGGGAATCCAACACCTTAACCACTACACTACCTATTGGCCCTAAGTATATATTTTTTATGTGTTAGATAAGTTAGAAATAAATGATCATATGTAGAAATAAAAAACATTTTCAGAAAACTAAGCCTCTTTTCCAAAAGACACGTGCAAGATGACAGTAGCACGAATGGCACTCTGACAAGTGGTACCAGAAGCAGAAGGAACCACATTAATGTGTCGGAGATGCCCCTCTGTTCCGGGCATGGTTGTTAGTGTTGACGTGTATTATCGCAGGTGCTCCTCACAATCTCATCCTCGTTTTGCAGTTGGGAAAGTCGAAGGCTCTAGAGATAAGTAACTTGACTGAAGCCACGCGATTACAGGCGGCCTTGCTGGGACTGGAGTGCAGGCCTTCCAGCGCCAGAATGCTGGCGCTTTCCCGTTACCCCGGCTGCTTTCAGGATAAACAAAACAATGAACCTAGACCAGGATCTGCTTGAAACATTTAGGTTTTGAGGGCGCCTTTTAATTATTGGAACAGAGGCTTGTTTAGTCTATCTCGTAAGTGAGAATTAATTATCCTAAGACTTTGAAGTTTCCTTTTAAAAACACTCCAAATATGGGCAGGGGTCACTGTATGAGAACAGACAAGAAAGCAGCTTTCTACCTGTGAGCCACAATGTCAAGTGCACAGACAGAGCCACTGAGATCAGCGACAACACCCGTGACTGTCGTCTTCAGTATATCCATCTTGCAATGCAATTCGCTTGTCTCAAGCTGTCTGTCCACCAGAGACCAGGTGTCTAGTGCCTGTCCATCCTCTGCCACCCTGCCAGAAGGAAGCTGCTCCGAGAAGTCCCGATACTCTGATGTGAATTAATTCGATATATAGCTCAACCAGCTAGTGAATGCGTAAGATGGGAACACAGGGCTACAGGTAGTGTGGTGGTTAAGGTGCTGGATCCCACATGGCCCAGTCCAGACCCGGCAGCTTGAAAAATACCAGGGGTGTGTGTGTGTGTGTGTGTGTGTGTGTGTGTGTGTCCAAAATCCCGAGAGGAAACAGGAGGACAAGGGATTGTGGTGTGATCATCCCCCCTTGGGAGTGATTTCTCACTTTCCCTTTCTGTGTGTCTCTCTGTCCCTCTAATGAACACATGCACCGTATGATAAAAATCTTGAAAGAAAAGATGGAAACCCAAAGCGGCAAGTTTTTCATAGCATGCTTTCTGACACAGAGGTTCCCTGAAGCAAGGGTATTTAAAACTAATAAATGGGACTGTCTGATTGCTACAGAGGTTGGATATCATTTACTTATTTAGCCTTGGATTATTTCACTTTAATAATACAGAAATGAGGGGCTAGTGGGTGGCATAGTGGTTAAGGCACTGGACTCTCACATAGTCAACCACGGTTCAAGTCCCAGTCCCAGTAGCTTGAAATTCACACTGGGCACATGTGCATGCATGTCCAAAGTCCCAAGAGGAGAATGGAAGAGAAAGGATCATGGTGTGGCCATCCCTCCTGGGGAGTAATGTCTCGTTTTCTGTCTCTCTGTCTCTCTGGTGAGCACACGTGCCCTAGAGCAAAAATCCCTAAATAAATAAATAAAATAATACAGAAATGAACCCAGCTTTTATATATACACATGTGTGTATGTGTATATATAAAAGCTGGGTTCATTTTATTTTCATTTTATTGCTGAACTACCTGAGAATAAGTTGCAAACATTGTGTATTTTATCCTTTATCTGCACATACCTCCTAAGAGCAAGAATATTCTCCCTCCTAGCCATAATACGGTTCTTACACTCAAGAAAGTTAACAATGGTATAATTCTATTTTCTAATATATAATCTGTATTCACATCTCTCTAATTATACCAATAATGTTCCTTAAAGTTTTCCTTTAAATACAAAACTCAACTTGGAATTATGTATTATATTTAGTCGTCACATCTCTTCAGAATTTTTTTAAAAAGTTTTTGTCATAGGGTGTGTGCATTTGCTGTAGAGACAGAAACAGAGGGAAAGTTAAAAATCACCCCCCAGATGGTAGGGCTACACTCCAATCCCTTATCCTCCATCCTCCTCTCATGATTCAGGGCACACATACACATGTACCCAGCATGAGTTTTAAGCCACTGAATACGGAACTCAAACCTCTGTCAGCCATGTGGGAGGCCAGCACCTTAACTACTATACTACCTGCTGGCCCACTTTAGAGTTTTTCAATCTACTTCTTCAGTCTCATTTTCATGACATCAACATTTTTAAAAAAGATTTATTTATTTAATTTTATTCATTCTTCAGTTCGATCAAAGAGAGACAGAGAGACACACACAGAGAGAAAGAGAGGGAGGGAGAGTGAGAAAGCAAGCCACCATGTCCAAGACTTGAACTGTGGTCAGCCATTTGTGAATCCAGCACCCCAACCACCACACCACCTGCTGGCCCCCTAAAATCAACATTTTTGAAGAGAGGCCAAGTTGCTTTGCAGAATTCCACTCAATTTGGATCTGTTTTTTGTAATGACATTCAGACCAAACACCTTTAGCAGGAGTATCACACAGGTGGTGCTGTGTCCTTTGCACATCACATCAAAGGACACAAAATAGCAGTCTGTTCCATGAAAGGTGACGTGAAATGTCATGATTTGGTTATAGGCGGTATCAGCCAGATCCTGTGTGTAAACATGCCCATTCCCCCTCTGTGTTAGTAAGTAGTCTGTAAAGCTTTAGGATGACTGGGCACCAGGCCAGCTTTTAAACCCAGAGTGCAGCAGTCGTGTTGAAGGTGCAATAAAGACCACTCTCTGCACAAGAGATGAAACCAAGGCCTGTCACTTAGATCCATCTTCCTCGAGCAGTCCCTGCTGGTTCTGAGAAAACAGAACTGGAGGGTAAGGGTGCTTTGTGGAGAGTTATTATCGATCTCAACACCGCCTGACTGTCCACGGAACAGTGTGGGTTGTCCTATGTACCTTGTAGAGGGAATGCATTATTGGCTCTGGCTGGTCAGATATCGGTATCTGATGATTCAGGAGCCCAAAGCTGGGGCCTCCTTAGAGCCTGCAGAGGTGCAAGGAGTTTGCAACCTCTCATGTCCTACTTCCGTACCAGGATGCCGTCCCTAGATGGGAATAACAGCCACTACTCAGTTGTTCCTCTGTATTGGCAAGCGCAAAGTGAAGGGCCCCTGTTCCAGTCATATCATCTCGGCCGTGGGAGATAAGAGTTTCTACTCCTTGGGAGGACTGGAAAGGGGGACAAAGTCAACAATGAGTGCCATACACCATCCTAAACACCAGCAGCCAGCTACCAAATTGGAAAAGAGGCTCGCTCCTCTTCCTGCTGATTTGGAATTTCTTCACTCATGCTTTCCCCTTTTTGCTTTTGAAGAGGATGATGTCCTGCCCCGGAATGCAGCACCCGCTGTGGGCCTTCTACCCCCAATTAAAGGAAGAAGAAGTCCAGAAAGCCAGAGGAGCCGGCACAGCCCCAAGACATCAGGCAGCGTTAGCCCCAGCGGACCCCCAAGTGTGAGACCACCTGGGAGCCCACTGCTGTCGGGTCAAGGTAATCATTCCTGGGTACCCACCAATGTCTGCCTATGGCTTATTCCAAGGCTATTTGGCAGCATGATATAAGTTCTCTGGAGGGCACCCCATTGAAAACGGGAAATCAGAGCCAGGCACTGGCACAGGGGCAAAACATCTTACTTTATGGGGCAATCCCACATGGGAAGGTTCCCGGTTTAAGTCCGGAGACCTGCTTGAGTATGCCAGGCACACACGTGTCCATGATCTGAGGCTGCCTAACTCTAGGGACGGATTGAGACCCTGTTAGGGTGCCACTTCTCTCTTTCTTGCTCATAGAATAAATTAATTAATTTTTTTAAATGTTTTAAATAATGGGGGAAACGGGCCGTGTTTCTGATGATGTGAGTGGGATTAGCCATTGCCATGCATATCCTAAAGAGTCAGTATGTTTTTCAGGAGTTTGCTGCACCGACATGCACGGCCCAGCTGCTTTGCACCATCCTCACTCCTGCAGTAGCGTGTGATGACACTGCTCCCCGCACTCCTGGGGGAGACACGCTACTGATTTACCAAGAACACCAAGACACAACCTTTCCTCGAGCAAAGGAGCCTCGTGGCCCGCCAGTAAGAAGTCCCCAGAGAGAAGGCCCTTTCAGCCAGGACAGACCTAAGTCCTGTTTGCAGAGAGAGAAGGATCCCAGATTTCTATTGACCTCTGTGACTTAGCCCCACTTCAAGTTACTACCCTAAGGGGCCCGTGGTCGGGGAAGAGACTGAGATGCGTGTGTGAGCGAGGACTGCGCAGCCGCAGCTTCCGGGGCCTTCGATCTAAAGGTAGCTCATAAAGCAAGATTGCCTGGAGTCTAAACTACCCCTGCAAATTCCTAGGGAGGTGCCAGGCTGGAGACTGACAGCCCATTTGCAAAGGCGAGCAGCCCAGTCAGCTGTTCCTTCTCCATTGCAGCCTTGGGCTGATTTCTCAGGCAAGCACCAGATGAAGGAGATGGCATGTGTTTAGGGGACAGATTGTGCGAACAAAAGGCAAGTATCTCCGTTACTAGCAGAATCACACTCAGGGCTGTGAGAAACTCACACTTCAGGAGGCACGTGGGTACTGAGAGCCATCATGAAGACAGCAGATGTCACATCCTTCATTTCATGCTCGCTCAGGGCCAGAACGCCTTGTTGTCTCAGTCTTTCTCTCCCTCTCTCATTCTCTCCCTAAAGCATGTACAGATGAATTTTCATAAGCACAAATTAAATATATAGATCAAGAACTCCATTCTGTGCTTGCAGCTTCTCCGTTGAAGGCTGAGATGGTCAGAACCAAATCCCCTCTGCCAACCCAACTCTCTTTCCTACCCCCGCCCACACACAGTGATGGGGTTTTCACTTAGAAGCCATTTCAGGGTTGGAGATTTCCTTTCTCTATTCCCTCCGCTCTATTCTTGTGTGGCAGTGATGTGCTTTTAATTTTGATAAACATGAACCAGTCTTGAGGTACTGTCATGTCAGCGCCAAGTGCGTTCCCAGGAGTTAGCATAGTTCAGGACAAATCACACCAAACAGACATGCACAGTGGCTCTCAGACATCCGTGTAAATGAAGAATCTGATTAGAAGAGAATCCAGGCCGGGACCAGCAGTTAGCGTAATGGCTATGTCACTGAACTCCCATGTAGTTGACCGCAGTTCGAGTCCCAGACCCGATGGCTTAACCTCATGCCAGGCACATGTGCATCCGTGCCCAAAATCCCAAGAGGAGAATGGAGGAGAAGGGATTGCGGCATGGCCATTACCCCCCCCCCCCCTCGGGGGGGGGTGATTTCTCGCTTTCTGTCTCTCTGTCTCTCTCTGTCTTCCTGGCTAGTGCACGCACCCAATAGCAAAAACCTCTCTAAAAAGAGAGAATCCAGGCCATGACTGCAACAAGAGGGCAGGCTGGAGCCTCAAGTGTGTATGTTGGGTATATGTACGTGTGCAAGTGAGTTCATGTGTCTCCGAGTGTGTGGAGACATGTATGTGCTTCTATGCCCATGTGAATACGTGAGTGTGCCTGTATGCATGCCTGCACACCTGTGAGTGAGTGTATATGTGTGGAAAATGGAGGAAAAGGGACAGTATGCATCGATATGCATGCATATGAATGAGTGCACATGTCAGTGTATGTGTGTGTGTGGTGCATTGTATGAATGTGTGTGTTCTCTATATGTGTGTTTGTAAGTGTGAGTGTTGTGCCTTGGTAGATGTGTACATCTGTGTGGTTTTGCATGTGTGTGTGTATTTCTATGCCATCACTCGTAGCCTGCCCTGCTCCTGCCCTTTGCCTTGGAAATGGGGAAGGTAAGTGTGGTATAATAAGAAATTTAGGGACTGGCGGATGGGGTAATGGTTGCGTCGCTGGACTCCCATGTAGTCGACTGCAGTTTGACTCTTGGACCCAGTGGTTTAAAATTCTCTCTGGACATGTGTGCATGCGTGCCCAAAATCCCGAGCGGGGAATGGAGGAGGAGGGATTGCAGCATGGCCATCCCTCAAGGGACTGATTTCTCACTTTCTATCTCTCTGTCTCTCTCTGTCTCGCTGATGAACACACATGCCCTATTAAAAAAAAAAACTCTCTCTAAAAAAAAAAAAAGAAGAAGAAAAGAAATATATTGAGCTGTCGAGAAAGTCATGATGTATTTTTCTGTTTTTCTATGCAAAAATGCGTCATGACTTTTCTGTCGGCCCAATATTTGGTCTTTGCTTCTGATATCTGTCACAGAGCTAAAATCTTGGGAATCTTTTTTTTTTTTTAGAGAGAAATTTTTGCTATAGGGTGCATGTACTTGCCAGAGACACAGAGAGAAAAAAATGAGAACTCACTCCCTGGGGAGATGGCCATACTACAGTCCCTTTTTCTCCATTTTCCTCTTAGGATTTTGGGCACACATGCACACGTGCCCAGTGTGAGTTTCAAACCACTGGGTCCAGGACTCAAACTGCAGTTGGCCATATGGGGAGTTCGGTGCCTTAACCAGTACACCACCTGCTGGCCCCACCTTTGGAATTTTCTGAGTGGTAGGAGTGTCTTTCATTATTCACAAGGAGCCAGCTCTAATAGTGCCTGAGCTTATGCTAATGAGATGACTTAGGTTAGGGTCTCTAAATAGCCTCAGATGAGGCCAGTCATGAGAAAGATCAAGTGATTAGAGCGTCAGAGGGTTGGAACTATCAGCCCCACCAGCCAACCTCCAGATGAGGTAGTGGGGACGCCGGAGAACAAGCTCTATAAACACCCCTGAAGAGCAAGAGTTGATGAGCTTCCGGGTGGCCAAATATATGAGTTGCTGTGAGGACAGCACAGAGAGGGCATGGGAACCTCACACCTCTCCCCACCATCCTAGTACCTCACCCTACAGCTCTTCATCTGACCATCACCTGTATGCTTCGTAATATCCTTTATAATAACCCAGGAAATGTAAGTGTTCTCTGAGTTCTGGAAGCCGTCCTTGCAGATTATTCATCACGACGAGGTATAGTTGTGGCTACCTCAATTTGTAGCCAGGTAGTCAGAAGTACAGGTCAGAACCTGCTCACGGGTGGCATCTGAAGGCATCATGGAGGACTGAGCCCTTAACCTGTGGGATGCGACACTATCTCCAATAGATAATGTCAGAACTAAGTTGTCATAGGACACCCAGTGGGTATCCGCAGGTGAACTGTTTAGTGTACGGAGAAAAAAAAACAATAGCACATATTTGGTTACAGAACTCTTCTGAATGTGAGAATAAAGTAGGAAAAAGTTTTGTTTTGTTTTTTTTATTTTTACAATGAGGTTACAGAGACACTTCAATCTGTCTAAGTAGCTGAGGAAAATACAACTTGCTTCTCCTTGGCCTGAGCCCTTGGAAACACTAAGCAGTTTCCGCCTTTGGTCCACAGAATATAGTACATGCTGAATTCTGCACAAAGGCATTTGACGCTGATGCAGGAATCACCAAGGTGACCCCACCAGCTTAGCCCCGCCCCCAGGAGCTCTGAGAGGCCACCTTTTCCAGACTCTCACAAAGACATGATATAGACTAGCGACAGCCCCTCCCTGCTCATCCCACCTCGGCCCTCAGGGAACAGGACCAAAAAAATTGTCCTGCTCTGTCAGACCCCAGATCCCAGGAAGAGGGCTTGTCCTGTACTCTGGTGAGCACCTGAGCACCCAGCACCTGCATGCATGTGTCCACACAGCTAGTCCCAAGTGCTCTGTGTTGAGTGTGAAAGTAGAGTAGGGGAAAATCCGGGATCAGGGGAACACAGCCCAGGTCCCCTCATCTGCACTGGTGCTAACAATGCCCATGTTTGTGCTTATTTTCAAGAAGATTCCAGAGACTCCACGCTGGGACACTTCCTGCTGGGTCCAGATGGAGCAAACGTCTGCCTGTCCCTCTCAGGGCTTACTCAAAGTGAGGCGCTTCCATCGGGCAAAGGTGAGATAACTTGCCAGGCCAACCTTGTTTTCAAAGGGGAAGATTTTACCTGCGGCTTCCAAAATTTCCCAGCAGCAGAAACATCATTAAAAACAGACGCGAGCCAGCCGGTTTCTCCCCTCTCGCTGACACAGAGGTGCTTCTGTAGCACAGACACAATAACCCAATGTTTGCACAACAAGTTTACTCTTGTTGGGGCATCTGGAGAGAGCAGTTCCAGTGGGATGGCTTGGAAGAGGTCTAATGTGCCATGGTGATGCCTTGATGAGAATGATAAAGCCCTTCTGGTATTTGCCCAAACTAAACACTCTTCTTTCCAACCACCCTTCAGAGGTGGAGGTGGCTAATTGGTAATCCGAGAAGGAATCCTTGTTACGTGCGTTGGTTCATTGCTGTGAGTCATCTGGCTCCTGACAGATAGCAAGGCAGTTTCCAAAACCCTTTCTGGCATGTTAACTTTTTGGAAAAGAGATGATGGCTCTGGGTACTAGCCATTTTTCAAAAGGCAAAAAGAAATGAAGTCAGAGGGTGATGAATGTCAACCACCCAGAAGCCATCGTGATGCGTGCACGTGATCACACAGCCAGCAGGCCCCCTGATGAGGGTAGTAGAAGGGCTGCTCTCATTTGGCGGGCTTATATAGAAAGCTGGCTTCGTAAAAAGAGCATTGATTCAAAGCCAGGAGATTTGAGTAGTCCTGGCTTGTCCTCTGGGTTGCCAGATGACTTTGAGTCAGTCCCTTATGCCCTGCGTGTCCAAGGCTCATTAACCAAAAAGAGGTCTGACTCTCCCACTGAGAAATGCCCTGAGCATTGTGTTTTACATCTTGTGTCCATTGCTGCTGAAGTAGCCACCTCGTATGCAGATTTCCAGAAAGTAAAATGCATTTGGTTCCAAATTCAGAGTCAAAGAACCTCTATCACCACTTTGGGTAATACCATGATATGAGTACAAAAATAGCTTGCCTCGGAATTGGCGGAAGCAGGAGTTAGACAGGTGGAGGCCACTGTCAGCATGACACAGCTGGTACAACAGCTGGAAGGCAAATATGATTCTGCTCACCTGCTGCACATTTGTCCACTCTGTTCCAGGAGGAATAGTTTTCCTTTTGGCAAAGCAAAAGCCAGAAGCAGAAAAGGAAATAAATAGGATTTAGGCTTGAAGTGTTGTTATCACCATTGTCAAGAGGATGCTTCAGTCATTTCAATATCCCCAGAACCTCGCACAGTCCTGACACATAACTCAGGATCATAAGAAATGCTCACAGAAAAATCTTTCAATTATATTCACATGAAGCAGAAAAGAGAGAAATGAAACGTATGCTGAGTAAATGGGACTGTGCCTGCCACTGAGTCGCAGGCCTATGGACAGAGTATTTATGAGATATAAACGCATTCGCTGTGTACATGTTGAATTAGTGAATGAGCCATTTAGTCACTGGTCTCTCCTCCATTACAGTCAGTCGGCCTTGAGTCTTGATGATGATTAAGTGGTGCCCTGGAAAGTGGATAAGGACTTTCTTTTTTTTTTTGGAGAGATTTTCGCTATAGGGCGCGTGCGCTCGCCAGACAGATAGAGAGAGACATAGAGACAGAAAGCGAGAAATCACCCCCCGGGGGGATGGTCACGCTGCAATCCCTTCTCCTCCATTCTCCTCTCAGGATCTTGGGCACGCACGCACACGCGCCCGGCGTGAGTTTTCAGTCACTGGGTCTGGGACACAAACTGCGGTCGACTACATGGGAGTCCAGCGACATAGCCATTATGCTAACTGCTGGTTCCCTGGATAAGGACTTTCAACTCACATTTCCCTACAAAGGTTCATAGCACAGGTCTAGCTTTCTAAGTGTCTATTAATGAGAAAGGGCTTTCTGTATTGGTTTGGTTAGGTGTGACTTGAGAAGCAGTACACTGAAAAAGCTTCTTCCTCTTACAAAAGATTTGTTCCAACCACACCAAACTCTCAAATTCGTCTTGATCACCATCTCTACACTCTCCCCTCCAGTCTTATCTTCTGCTATACTCCAACTCATCTTCTCTCATTTCTATGATAGCCCAAACAGTTAGTCTTCCTTCTTTTCTTCTAAACCTTTGCCAAAATTGTCCTCCAAATATTTACAATACCTTTAAAATTCATCTTTTTCTGGGACATTTTTCTAACTAAATCTACCTCAATCCATACAACTATCTAGATGCAGCCTCGACCCAGCCCTTTCAATCCTACTTTTGTGATTCCTGAGTTTATCTGCATCTGTTTTCTGTTTAGCTCTCAAGCATATGTGTCTGAGAGAACCTCTTCTTGATATCATAAATCCATTTGGTGATTGACTGAATACCTCAGGTACCACAAAGGAAAGTTCTTTGGAGGATTGTAGTCTATTTTTTTTTTTTTTTAGTTAAAAAAAAATCTTGACTAAAGGAGGAAATATGATCTGTATGATCTTTCTGAGACTTTCAGAATCTGTCAACAACTATTTGGAAATAAATTCTTAGGCTATTAGATAATGATATCTTGTTGTCAGGCAGCATAGAGAAATGAATCTAAACCTTAAGAAGAAGGAGAAAAAAGATGTAAAGACTAGAACTGGAATTTGACCCTCTTGGCCATGTTGAGATATTGCAACACTTGGAGAATTCAAAGGCTTATGAAAAGAAAAGTTAACTTGGAAGGATTCAAGTCAAAACACTGGATATGCTCTCCGAATTGCTTATCTTGATTCAAATCCTTCATTCGTTCTCGTAGTCATAGTGCCAGTGATAGAAGTTCTTTTATTTAGAAGTTTTTGCTATAAGGCACGTGCGCTCGCCAGACAGACAGAGACAGGCAGAGAGACAAAGAGACAGAAAACGAGAAATCACCCCCCAGGGGGGATGGCCACACCTCAATCCCTTCTTCTCCATTCTCCTTGTGGGATCTTGGGCACGCACGCACACGCGCCCGGCATGAGTTTTAAGCACCAGGTCCAGGACGTGAACCGCAGTCAACTACATGGGAGTCCAGAGACATAGCCATTACGCTAATTGCTGGTCCCTTATTTAGAAGTTTTTTATTGCAATTTTAAGGATGTCTGTGCCAGTGATTCAGGTTGGGAATTCAGGTCCCATATGAATTTAAATTCCTGGTCTCTTTCAGAGTTTCAAATTATCATTTGTTCTTAAACTAAGAGATTTTTATCCGTAGAGTGTTTCTTGATTTTTGTTTTTGTTTTTGTTAGGAGGTTGTTCATTAGCATCCTCTTCCTTGTAACTCTTTGTTGGTGTTGTGGTTTTAAAATATGTCCACAAATTCTTTGACACGTCTCCCTTTTCTAGCTCTCCTCTCCTTGAGCATGAACCCACTTCTAAATTATAGACTATGACAGAAGTGATAGTGTATGACTTCTGAGACTGGGCCATATGAGAGACTGAGGCTTCTTCCTTGCTCCATATGAAAAGGAACTGAAGCCTCCTACCACCAGCCAGAATGAAATTTCCAGGCTCATGAGTGAGTTACCTTGAGAGCAGATTGCCTAGCCCCAGTTAAATCTGTTGATGGCTGCATCCCTGGCTGACGTTGTGACCACAAGCTCATGAGAATCTCTGCACCAGAACCATCTGCCTAAGCCACTCACAGTCCCATAGAAACCATGTAAGGTAACAACAAAGTCACTAGGTTTTAGAGTACTAGTTTTGCAGCAATTGATAACGAATATACTTTGTGTTATTTCCTGATGGCCCGTGACTTGGTAAACAGAATGATGAAGGGTCCAGGAATATTCCAGCAGATCCCAAAATATTGATTATCTGGGAGAAAACGTGCTAAGTTATTGACCATTTCTTTCTTCTCTCCATTTGTCACTTGTGATAATGTTGGTTATGGGGCACCCTGGGTAAAAGAATCCTTTCATGTTGGTAGGATTTTGGAAAAGTATGATTTCTCTTGAGTAAACTCTCTCTTAACAGCTTTTGTCTTAATGATGCCTAGAGACTTAAAGAAAAAAAATTCCTTTTGATGAGGGCATGTGAGGAAGAGAAAGAACTCTGAATGTCTTAGATTTTATTCCCAGCTTTACCATCTGTGATTTTTGTGATAGCGGCAAATAACTTCACTGCTTTGGACCTCAGCTTTCTCAAGTGGAAAAAGAGGAACTGGTATTAGAACCAAACCTTCTAACACATGTCCCATAGACCTTCAATTCCTCAAAGAGTAACAGGTAACAGATTACATAAAAAAGAAAAGGTTCTTGGGACCTGTAGATGGCAAAATGGCTATGCCACTGCACTCCCATATGGTCAACCGTGGTTCAAGTCCCAGACCCAATGGCTTAAACTCACACCGAGTGCCTGTGTGTGTGTGCCCAAGATCCCAAGAAGAGAATGGAGGAAGAGAGATTGCAGCATGGCCATCCTCCCCGGGGGGTGATTTCTCGCTTTCTGTCTCTCTGTCTTTTGGGCGAGCACATGCACTCTATAGAAAAGAATCTCTCCGAAAGAAAAAAAGGAAGAAAGAGAAGAAAGAAAGAGAGAGAGAGAGAGAGA
The DNA here is from genome assembly GCA_026018925.1 of Tupaia tana. Taxonomy (NCBI): domain Eukaryota; kingdom Metazoa; phylum Chordata; class Mammalia; order Scandentia; family Tupaiidae; genus Tupaia; species Tupaia tana. Next base: position 41,081,864 of record JAKSZU010000001.1, on the reverse strand, counting down.
GAGAGAGAGAGAGAGAGAGAGAGAGAGAGAGGAAGGAAGGAAGGAAGGAAGGAAGGAAGGAAGGAAGGAAGGAAGGAAGGAAGGAAGGAAGGAGAGAGAAAGAAAGAGAGAGAAAGAAAGAAAAGGTTCTGAAGTCAAATATACTTGGAAAGCAGTGGACTAAACTTAACCAAATTCTTTACTGTAGGACTTAATAGAACATCAAATGTGCTAATGTGAATCATGGTTCTTCAAGATGGGGATACGCACCTTTTCCCAACCTTACCAGACTACTGAATGCACTAATTTTTAGCAAAGCATCATGTGGACCTAAGTCGTATTTGTAACACAGTTTGAAAAATGTTTTACTGATGATTTTTAAGTTTTTTTGTAGCACTGTGTGTTTCTAAATATGCCTCTTTCTCCAAGGAAACTGTTGATGGGTCTGCTCTGTCGTCTAAACCCTGAAGCAAGATCGCAAACATTCAATAATTCATAACTGATCATTCCTCTTTCCATTCTCCAAACATCAGTTCTGAATCACAGGACCCACAATCCTTCCATTTCTGGGTAGGAAGAAGTAGGAGAAGGTAGGAGGAGGAAATAATTGACATTGTCCCTTTTGGCCAATGTTTGTTAATAACCCATAAGAAATAACGTTGGCAGGAATCAGTTCTAGTAACCTCAGGTCAAATATTTGAATAAAAGGCAACATGGCTGGATATGGCCCAGCATTTTCTCTTAGTAGGCCTTGTTGTACTATAGATACAAAGGCCAAAAACTACATTACCCAGATAATCTTCACACCTAGAGGGCTGAGTGAACATTACATTCTGCCCCATAGATGTGCCTGTAGACTTAGGGGACCGCAGTGAGGCAGGGCAAGTTTTGGCCTACTTGTTCTGGCAATACGTTTATGAAGACCGAGCATGTTAAGAAGCAGCTGCTATAGCACCTTTGTAAGTGTCAGATTTCCTGCAGTAACTCCACAGCATCCTAAAATACCTGGGTGCTTTCTGTTCTGCACTGAACCCTGATTGATAAGCTCTGCTTACAGAAGTTATGGGCGGGTCCCATCAGGCTCAGCGTGGGGTTAAATTGGGACTATCACATGTACCACAGTGTAGGGTGGTTGTGGAAGGGCAGGCTGTGATAACTGTGTTCGTTGCAGACTTCAGAAAGAAGCATTTTCTCTCACCGTCATGAAAGCAGCAAGGCTTTCGCAACCCACATGGAAGGTATACTGATAGCCACAGACAGCTACTAAAAAACACCAGAGACTCTCCTTCCTTTTCCTTTAACAAAACCTCACAAAGACTCCTCCACCTCATACTTGGCTGAAAAAGTGGCATCATCGCCACTTTGTGGCTTTTAAAGGATAAAAAATGACCAAAATAATAGCTTGCTCTGAATCTACTGGTGATTCCTTTTTCGAAGAAGAATTTCAATATGAAATACTGAAGAATATTTAAAACTTTATATTTTTTTGCAGATGATGGCAGTTTTTTAAAAGAATTATTTATTTAATCATTCATTTATTTAATTTGACCAGAGAGAGTGAGAGAGGCAAAGTGAGAAAGCAAGTCATCAGGTCCAGGACTTGGCCATGTGGGAGTGTCCAGCATTTTAACCACTATGCTACCTGTTGGTCACAGATAATGGCAATTTTATCTCTCTTTTTTTTTTTTTTTTTTCCTGGTCAGAGGGTATGTGTACTCACCAAAGAGAGAGAGAGATAAAAGTCACCCCCAATGGAGTATGGTCATTCCACAATCCTTTCCTCTACCTCCCCCTCACATCAGGATTCTGGGCATACCCGCTCATTTACCGAGTGTGTCTTCCAAGCTGCCAGGGTCAGGACTTGAACCTCAGTCAGTCATGTGGAATCCTGTTTCCTTAACCACAGCACTGTGGAGCTGGCCCAATTATCTTTTCTTTTCTTTTTTTTTTTTTTTTTTTTTTAGAGCCTGTGAAGCTATGAATTCTACCGTCCTTGGGTTTGTTCTGTTTCAAAGAACCCTAAAGTCAGGAGGAAACTGAGGCATAGCCTTTCTTAGTGTCTAAGAAATCATTTAATCAAACAGACTTGCTGAGGACACCAATGGATAAAACAGATGAAAGCAGAGGTGCCTGGGTGAAGCAGGGATAGTTTGACTATGTTCCCCACAGCCAGCTATTCCTTCCCCTCTTCAGATGGTTCTTAGTGAGGTGCAGGGGTTTATGCAGGGCCACCAGCGCTATGATACCACAGTTTAAAAATCCTCTCATTTTATGGAGAAGGAAACTGAGGCCCAAAGAGATGTGATTTGCTCTATCACACAACTTTTCTATGGCAAACCCAAGGCTTAAACACAGATCTTCCTGCATTTAGTTAGGTCAAAGCTCTTCCTACTGCATCACTGGCTCCATTCCCTCTTTTCCGTCTTCCTAGGCTTCAAGGACCAGCTGAAGTCACACCTTCACCTTTAGTGTCATACTTTACCTGACTATGCCAGCCACATCACTACTTCCTTAGCTTCCATTCCGTATTACTGCTTACGCCTCTTACCAGGTACGCCCTCACTTTCTTTATCTTTTTTTACTCCCTTTCTTCTTTGCTCTTCTATATTTAAAATTCCTGTGGTTAGAGTCCCTTCTTCTACTTCCAAATATTCCAGAAAACACAGAAGGTGCTCCCAAAGTATTGTTCATAAATATTGATTAAAACTGTGATAGCAGGCTTTGTTTCCTAATATTGTTCTTTCATTTTTTCTCTTATTAATAGAATCCCTCTTCCTCCAAGTTATTTTAAATTATTTATTTTATTATTATTTAAATTTTCTTTTTCTTTTTTCTTTTTTTTTGGAGAGGTTTTTTCTTATTGGGCGCGTGCACTCACCAGAAAGACAGAGAGAGACAGAGAGATAGAAAGTGAGAAATCACCCCTCCAGAGGGGATGGCCACGCCACAATCCCTTCTCGTCCATTCTCCTCTTGGGATCTTGGGCACGCACACACACGCACCTAGCGTGAATTTAAGCCACCAGGTTCGGGACTCAAACCGCGGTCGACTACATGGGAGTCCAGCGACATAGCCATTATGCTAACTGCTGGTCCCATTATTTAAATTTTCTATAGGGCTCGAGTACTCACCAGAGAAAGAGAGTGAGAGAGAGAAAGTGACAAAGCAAGCCACTAGGTCTGGGACTTGATCCATGGTGGGCCATGTAAAAGTCCAGTGCCTCAACCACCACACCACCTGCTGGCCCCTGCTTCCTCCAAATTTTAGCTGAACACAGGAATACCTAGCTAGAGATTATATTTCCCAGCATCCCTTGCAGCTAAGTATGACCACATGACTAAATTTTAACTAATGATATGTGAATGGAAATAAAATGTGCAACTTCCAGGTCATTACCTTAAAATGTAATTAAGCCCACACCTACCCCTGCTCCTTTTTGTTCTTGGATTTAGCTGAGGTAGTGAAATACCTTCAACCATGTGGGAAAGAACAATATTCTATGGGATAATGGAGCAATGACATAATAGGAACCTGGGTGCCCAGATAACATTATGGAGCAGAGCCACCCTGATCTGTCCGCATACCTCTGTGTGACAAAGAATACATGTTTAACTTTTGGAGTATCTTTGTCATAGTAGCACACTTTGTGCCTCAACGTGATGCAATTGCAGTTGGCTCTCCATACCCATCCATACCCATGAGTTGCACAGCTTTGGATTCAACCAATCAAACATGGATTTAGCCAGGCCATGCCGATCATTGAAAAATGGGAGAAATCTCTCTTTTCATCTCTTAAAGAGAGGTATTGAAGATGTTTAACTATGTTTTCCTTTTCATTTATATCTGATGCTAAAATTACTAAGTAATCTAGAGATGATTTCAAGTACATTGGAAGATGTGTGTAGGTTATATGTACATACTACCCTATTTTATATAAGTAACTGCTTCTCAGGACCAACAGTTGGTGTAGTGGCTATGTTGCTGGACTCCCATGCAGTCGACCATGGTTCGAGTCCCAGACCTGGTGGCTTAAACTCATGCAGGGCACGTGTGCGTGCGTGCCCAAGATCCCGAGAGGAGAATGGAGGAGAAGGGATTGCGGCGTGGCCATCCCCCCATGGGATGATTTCTCACTTTCTGTCTCTCTGTCTCTCTCTCTCTCTTTCTGGTGAGCACACGTGCCCGATAGCAAAAACCTCTCCAAAAAAAAAAGTAACTGCTTCTCAACCTTTTGGTTAAAACCAAGTGTAGTATTTTATGTAATGCACTTGAACATCCACAGATTCTGGTATCCATAGTGGAGAAGGGTCCTGGAACCAATCTTCCATAGATACAGAGGGATGACTATGTAATAATGTCTGCCAACCTATATCATATTGCTTTGTGAAAATCAAACCAGGTCATACTTGCATGCCATCTTAAAAAGTATTAACTAAAGACCCAATATGAAATGTCATTGGACCTAAAAAGAGAGATCATCCATTACAGGTGTGTCTGACTCCTTCGGTCCAACATACAGAACATCTACCATGTTCAAAGGACACGAAAGGATGTTAGTATCGAGAGTGAACACTCTCAGGCACAGTGCTACATATGGCATCCCATTCTATCACCCCATAGGCCTATAGAGTGACTATTTCATTCTCATATCATAAGTAAAGAACTGAAACACAGGGAGTTCACTTGCTGTGAGGGCAGAGCCGGAGTTCATTCCCAGGCCTGATGTCCCAGAAGCTGTGCTATCCTCAGCCCATTTCTCAAGTCTCCACAATGGGCCCTGTGGTTACAGTCCTCAAGGAACTCACACTCCATGCCAGAGAACAGATTTACAAGCAACTCACTCGCCGCAAGGCAGAATCAAGTGATTTTGTAGTAAAGGCCTAAGCTACATGATGCAGGAGTGTTCAAAGAAGCAGTTAATTCAAGCCCAGGAAATTGGGAAGGACTTTCGTAGAGAATCCCAATTTGCATTGACCTTTGAGAAATTAGTAGAAATGGATCAACAGAGATGGGAAGAAAAAGATATGGCAAGTGGAGAGCCTCCTGGCACAAAAAGGAAGAGGTGGGGATGTCAAGAACTTGTAGAGGGACCAGCAGTTAGCATAATGGCTATGTCTCTGGACTCCCATGTAGTCGACTGTGGTTCAAGTCCCAGACCCAGTGACTTAAACGCACGCCGGGCGTGTGTGCCTGCATGCCCAAGATCCCAGAGGAAAATGGAGGAGAAGGGATTGCAGCGTGGCCATCCCCCCTGGGGGGGGGGTGATTTCTCACTTTCTGTCTCTCTGTCTCTCTCTGTCTTTCTGGCGAGTGCACACGCCCTATAGCAAAAAGCTCTCCAAAAAAAAAAAAAAAAGAAGAAGAAGAAAAAAAAAAAAAGAACTTGTAGAAAATAGGGAGTAGCCCACTGTGAGTGGACTGTGAAAAGAGTTTCATGGGGGGAGTCGGAGCTGAAAGGCAGGTCAGGGCCAGACCAGAGAAGGCCTTGCATGCCAGAATAGAGCCAGAACACTCCCTTTCAGGCAACAAAGAATCACTGATGTCTGAGGACGGGTGTCATGCACCCGACCGTTTACTCCAGCATGAAGAACGGGCAAGAGAAAAGGCAGCCAGCTCCGGCTACGGCGAAATCACCAGACTACAGCTGGTGAGGGCCTGTATAGAAAGCAGTGAGCAGACCATGCTGGAAAGGGAAGCTCCCCAAGGACCGCCGGCCAGATGTGGGGATGTCAGCTTGCTCTCTGAAATCAAAGCAACCAGTGACAAGCCTGTTTGGAGAGTCTATTTACAAAATTGGCTACCGTTCTCATCTCCGATCTTCTACTCAGATTACCTTAATTCTGCTTTTGCTTTCAGTTAAGAAGCTGAGTTTGGGAGTGAGTTATATGCATGTCTTGTGTATCGTAATTAAGATAAAACGACAGGGAAGGCCCCGGAGCCTCCCTCAACACACACAGGGCTGTAGCTCTGGTGGCCTCCCTCATTTCAAATCAAAATCCCACCAGCACACATAAAAAATAGATCCTAGGGTTGTAGGCTTCTCGGCTTGTCGGTAACGAATGTGGCTGTTTTCTGGCTGCTGTGCTGGAGGGGAACTGGTTGAGCTGGCTAGCAGACAACTGTGGTAAATAATAAGACTCCTAAGGAAAACTCTGCTAGCAAATTTCCCTGGAGCTCAGAGGCAAAGGGCAAGACAGTAAGCAGTGATGGAAAGTGTTTGTATAACCCTCCTCTCCCCTCTCACCCCAACGCACATCCTGGTTTCTCTTTCATGATTGTTTTAGCCTCTTTTTCCCTTTCAACCACCGACCACTCAATTCTTTGAGGGAAAATTAACATTCATTATGCAATTTATCTCTCTCCTTTTAATCCAGAGTGTCTGTCTCCAAGGTCCCTACTCAATAATTAATGTTTGTTCTCATTTCCCATTCTCCAGAGCATCCATTCTTGAACTGGAGGGTCAACAATTAACACTAATTACGGCTTTTTCTCTCTCCGGTGTTGGCTCTCAGAATCCCTAGTTGCCCGCTCCGCCTGAGCTATCGGCGAGCATGTGGCTGCGTGTGTGCAGCCGAGATGGAAGAGCACCAAGAGGCAGGCTTTTCCAAGCCCCACCGCAGTGGAGTGAATCAATAAAACCCAAACATTCTTCTTTGGCAACCTCTCTGGTGGATTCGTTATCAGTAATGAGACAATAAAGCAAAAATAAATTAATTAATTAAAGTATTTGGAAATAATGAGTTTGGGTGGATAGAGTAGACAATCTCTAAATCTTTACCCGTTTGAATGTTTTAGAATTCCCTGTGATTTTTCCTTCCCTTTTCTCTACTCTCTCATGCCTCTCTCTCCCTCTCTTTCTCAAACACACCCTCTCTCTCTCTCTCTCACACACACACACACACACACACATTCACACTCATTCCAAATTTCCCTTTAAAAACCATTTTCTTTTTCTTTTCTTTTTAGAGAGACTTTTGCTATAGGGCACGTGTACCTGCCAGAGAGACAGAAAGTGAGAAATCACCCCCTAGGGGGGATGGCCATGCCACAATCCCTTCTCCTCTGTTCTCCTCTCAAGATGTTGGGCATATACACACACACACCCAGTGTGAGTTTTTAAGCCACCGGGTCCAGGACTTGAACTGCAGTTGACTATGTGGGAGTCTAGCAACGTAATGATTGCTCCAGTTTGCTGGCCCCTCAATTTCCCTTTAAAAATCATTCTCCTGGGGCGGTGGGTGGTGTGGTGGTTAAGGCGCTGGACTCCCATATGACCAAACAAAGTTCGAGTCCTGAACTTGGTGGCTTGCTTTCTCACTTTCCCTCTCTCTCTCTTTCTGTCTCTCTCTGGTGAGCACATGTACCCTGTAGCAAATTAAGTAATGATAATGATAAATAAAATTAAATAAATCATTCCTTAAAAATGTTTTCCCTTCATTTAGGAGCCAGTTAGCTGACTTGGCTATTCAGTACCTCTCCCTTAGCTGTCTTCCTCAGGTCTGACATCCTCATTCCCTTCAGCCATCAAAATAGCAATGTTTTAACTAGTTTTCATTTTTACTAACAAGGATGGCTAGGAAAATATTCTCACCCAAGGTGACTCTAACAGATCGCAAACAAATTCACTGGGGGCTGCGGAAAAGCCTGTCTGTCGCTGGCCAGAATCAGATGGGCTGGAACCCGCTCTGACTTCCCTGGTCCAGCCCTTGTATTTGAGCTACAGCTGGAGACGCGGCTTCTCATGCGCGCCTGTCACCCCTGGGCTGGTGCACTGAGGCCCCGTGCAGCACAACTGCTGTTCAAATCTGGACATCAGCTCACGGCGTGTGTCAGACATGAACTGCTTTAAGCTCTTGCTCTGTCAGAAGTCCTCCCCTTGGTGCCCAGTCTGATGGTGCAGTTGGTAGCAAACTGAGCAGCAGTGCTGGAAGCCACATGGCTGACCACAGGCTCAGATCCCCAGGTGGGCCTGAAAACATGCCAGGATATGAATGTGTGCCGAAGACCCTGACAGGCCAGAGGACTACAGGAAGGGGTTTCTAACATGACAAGATCTTGTCATTGGTATTTCTTCGCCTCCTCACCCCCTACCCGCCATGCATGTGCTCTCTATCGTGAATAAAAATAAAATAGCTTTAAAACAAAAGTTCTCCTCTCTGAATTTTAGCATCATGGTCCTGCAGGGCTTCACCTTTGAACATTTTGGATGTAAACATTCTTTTCCTCAATGCTTTTTAAGTCTCAGATCTTTCTTCTCTCCATAATGGCTGCTATAGATTTTCAAAACCATCCAATTCATCATGAGACTTAAGCATCAAAGCATCCTCTTCATGTTTTCCCCTGTCTTGGGGTAAGGAAATGGCTTTTAAGAATTTTCCACAGGACCAGCAGATGGCATAATGGTTATGTTGCTGCACTCCCATGTGGTTCGAATCCCAGACCTGTGTGTGTGTGCCCAAGATCCCAAGAGGAGAATGGAGGAGAAGGGATTACAGCGTGGCCATCCCCCCTAGGGGAGTGATTTCTCCCTTTCTGTCTCTCTCTCTCTCTCTTTTTGGCAAGCACACACGCCCTATAGCGGGAAAAAAAAAAAAAAAAAAAAAAAAAAACCTCTCCAAAGAAGAGGGGAAAAAAAAAAGAATTTTCCACATTCTCAGGTAAAATCCCTTAGGAAGAGTCTAGTATTCCATATTTCCTAAAAGGTAAGCGTTTTCCCTAAAAAGTCACCTTTATTTCTCCTCTATGTCATTTGACTCATGAACATAATGTTTCACCCTAAACCTCCAGAAGCACAAAATTTCCCCCCAAATATACCAATAAGTAGGAGAGAGGATACTTTTCGGAAAGCCCAAGAGACGTGGTGCCTTTCTGCATTACACGTGGCAGCTCTGTGTGCTGTGCTCTGGGCGTCATTAGGGAAGAAGAGAAGCCAGGCTGAACCAAGCACTTGACTTTGCTGGCCCAACGAGGATCATTTGCAGGGACATCCTGTGGGTCCCACAGGTCATACTCTGCACACGTCCCATGATAATGAAGTGGACATTGGACACCCCCCCCCCCCCCCCCGGAGCTGTGCACAGCTCACCCTGCACAATCATGAACTAGGAAACTATCTGGAAGACTCTCAGGCTTGTATTTTGTTTTTATTCATTTTTTTTTTCATTGCCAAACAGTGCAGAGAGTGACACAGAAAAATCCCCTAAAGGAGCCTGCTCGTGCCACAATCCTTTTCCTCCATTTCTCTATCTCATCAGTAGTTTAGGCGTGCATGCTCATGCACTTGGCATAATTTTTAAGCTGCCAGGCCAGGATTAGGACTGCCGTCAGCTCTATGGAATCCAGATCCCCATGCCCAGGACTTACCTGCTACACTATGGGATCAAATTAGGCTTATATTTTAAATGGGGGCTGAGATCAGTTCTACCTCTTCCAAGATGCTGTTTGTATTTCATGTCCTCCATGGTAAGAGAAGCAGACACTGAGAGTGGGGGTTGACTTAGCAACTCACCCACCCCCAGACACGGCGGCTTCTGCCTCAGCTCAGGGGAAAGGATGATACGTGGAGACTTTTCCTCTCCTACACATAGCCTTTGATTAGCAGGAAATGTGTGTGGTCCTCCTTGCTGCTTCGGAGCAGGCAGTAATGTACCCACAGGAGGGACCTGCCTGCTGTAGTAACAGGAAGCGATACCACAGGTGGAGAGCTGGAGCCGGGGGACGTGCAGGAGAAATTGTTTTTGCCAAAGATTGCAAAAGTAGGAGAAAATGCACTATTAAATTCTTGCCAATTTCAAACATCTGGAAGCAAAGCAATACCCTAGAGTCTGGCCCACTGTATTGCCCCCTTTGCCAACTTCCTTGAGTGACATCCTGACCACATGGGAAGAGTCTCAGGGGCAATTCTGCTCATCCTCACACACTGGTATAAATGGGGCCAGAATGGCTTTTTTTTTTTTAATTTTAACAAAGAATTTTGTTATAGAGCATGTGTGCTCACCAGAAAGAGAGAGACAGAGAGACAGAAAGTGAGAAATCATCCCCCAAGGGGGATGGCCACGCCGCAATCCCTTGTCCTCCATTCTCCTCTCGGGATCTTGGGCACGCACGCACACACGCCCAGCATGAGTTTAAGCCACTGGGTCTGGGACTCGAACCACAGTCAACTACATGAGAGTCCAGTGACATAGCCATTATGCCAACTGCTGGTCCCCAGAATAGCTTTTAAATGGGAGCCTCCAATGAAAGTGATCATGGTGGTGACGTGATGTCGGTGATGGTAGTGGTGGTAAGGATGAGGATGACAGTGACGGTGTTGATGACGAGCGTGGTGAGGATGATGGTGACAGTGGTGTTAATGATGGTGGTAATAAGAGCTACTGTTATATATCTCTCAAATGCCAAACATTGTGCCGTGTATTTCATTATTTCACTTCATGCTCATAGCAATGAGGAAAATCCTTTCATTGTCCTCCCTTTCCCATCTAGGACAATGTAGCTCAAAGAGGTTAGCTGACTTTTCCCGGGTCACACGAAGTGCTGAAGCAGTGTAGGCCAGTTGTTGCCTAACTCTCCATACTGAAAACAATACAGTCTAAAATGTTACAATTTTACTTCATACTGCTATTAAAATCTCACCAATAAAAGATTTACTTTTGATTTAGAAGCATCCTCTTTAAAATACTGGCACTCCTGGGGCCAGACAGTGCTGTGAAACACAGTGCCCTACAAGAAACTATCATTTGGGATGGTTCCTGGTTGAACTTTAGGGACCTCGGGACCCAGTTAACGTAATGGCTAAGTCACTGAACTCCCATGTAGCTGACCGCTGTTCGAGTCCCGGACCCGGTGGCTTAAACTCACACTGGCGCGTGTGTGTGCATGCCCAAGATCCCAAGAGGAGAATGGAAGAGAAGGGGTTGCGGTGTGGCCATCCTCCCCGGGGGGTGATTTCTTGCTTTCTGTCTCTCTGTCTCTCTCTGTCGTTCTGGCAAGTGCATGCTCCCTATAGCAAAAAACTTCTCCAAAAAAAAAGAAAAGAAAAGAAATTTAGGGACCTTCCCTAGTTCTTTGGGCACATGTTTGCCCATGATCCAGGGCTTGCTGAAAGCTGGGGGTATCCCGTGGTATCAAAACTCTGTTGGGGATGCAATCTCTCTTTCTCTTTCTCTCTGTCACACAGAAGAAATAAATAGAACATTTTTTTTCCCTAAATACGAATACTTCTGAGAAGCTAATAGTCTGTCACACTTGAGTAAGAATTTATTTACTCAGCTGTCCTCTTGTAAACCTAAGAACAGCTGCTCTGGGGAAGTGAAAATTCGGATACAGATGGAAAAAGACGTGAGTCATTTGGAAGTAACTAGAATCTGAAGGGTTGAAACAGGCCTGACTAGTGAGGTACCCCAAAGGGCCCGGATGAACAGAAATGAGCTCTATGGAGAAGGGAGCACTAGGAAGAGAAAATAATAGAAAAGGAAATGATGGTATGCCCAAGACAAAATTAGCCCATGCAGAATTACCCCACAGCAAGTTCTACATCCAGGAAAAGGGAAAGAATACTTTTATGTCTTTTCCTTTCTTTTCCGAGTAACTAAAAGACCTCAGACTCATGCAAGTCTCTTTCTTATTTCCAAGAGTTTGAAGACACTGTTCCCTCTGCCTGAAGCATGATTCCTCATCTCTTAGCCAACATGTTTTTCAACTGTGGCAATACACGCACATAAAGTCTGCCATCGGGACCATCTTTAAGTGTGCAGTTCAGGGGTGTTGAGTACACTCGCAGTGTTGGACGATCACTCTCCAGCACACTTTCCATCTTACAAAACGGAAACTTTACACCCATGAAGCAACAACTCCTCCTTCTCTCCTCTAGCTCCTAGCAACCACCGTTCCACGTTCTGTTTCCCCCAACTATTACCCCTTTTCCTGGTTAACTCTTACTACTGCTTCAGTTTCCAATTTGGGTCTCCAGTTGGGCCCTTCAGGCCGGTTTTCTGCCCCACCCCCACCCCTGCCCTCCCGCAGCCCCTCTGGCGGGCACAGGCCCCTGCTCATGCTCACGTTGTACCCGGTGCCTCCCCTCTCACCACAATCTCTCACAGCACGGCCTCCTCACTAGACTTTGCTCTCCATTAGACTGCAATTTTTTTTTTTTTTCTTTTTAAAGTTTCTTTGTTTCTTTTTATTTTTTTAACTTTTGCTAGAAGGCGCATACACTCACCATAGAGAGACAGGGAGAGAAAGTGAAAAAGCACTGCCCGTGGGGCGTGGTCATGCTGCACTCCCTTCTCCACCTCTCCCTCCTTTCAGGATTTTGGTCACACACATGTGCCCCGCATGTTCTTCAAGCTGTAGGTCTGGGACTCAAACCACGCAATTGGCCATGTGGAACCCAGACACCTCAACCAACATGCCACAGAATGGCCCACAGCTTTTTCTTTAAAGTTTATTTATGTGTTTCTTTCATGAATGAGAGTTTATTTATTTCTCCTGTGAGTGAGAAAGGTAGAGAGAGCGAGAGTCAGCATTCCCAACAGATTCTCAACACCACGATTCACCCCGGCCTTCAGCCAGCCCCAGGTCATGGGCAAGCATACACCTAGCATATTCAGGGAAGTCTCCAGACTTGAACCAGGAACCTTCCTGCAGAACTCGCATTTGATGGCTATGCCACCGTCCAGCCCCTTAGACTGCTAGCTCATTTTTTGTTTTTTGTTTTTAGTTTTTTGCTATAGGGCATGTGCACTGCCAGGGAGAGAAAGACAGACACAGAGAGAAAGAAACCACCCCCCCCAGAGGGGATGGCCATGCCACAACCCTTTCTCCTCCACTCTCATCTCAAGATTTTGGGTACATATGCACACGTGCCCAGTGTCTTTTTCTTTTTCGTTCTTTTTTTTTTTTTTTGAGAGAGAGATTTTTGCTATAGCGGATGTACACTTGTTGGAGAAACAGAAAGTGCGAAATCACCCCCTGGGGAGATGACCATGGCACAATCCCTTCTCTTCCATTCTCCTCACAGGACTTTTTGGATATGCACACGCCTGGCATGAGTTTTAAGCCACCAGGTCTGGGACTCAAACCATGGTCAACTATGTGGTAGTCTAGTGACATAACCGTTGCACTATCTGCTGGCCCCATCCAGTGTCTTTTTCTAGTCACCAGTTCTGAGATTTGAACTGCATAGTCAGCCATGTGGGATCCAGCCACCTTAACCACCATACTACCTGCTAGCCTGTACACCGATAGCTTTCAAGGGCAAGACCCACTAGCATCCCTAGTAACTAGTATAATGCTACTGATACACACCTACCGCTAGTGCTTTATAAGTTGTTTTATATCTACTTAATGATTCAGAGAGTTAATGAGAGCTGGTCAGTGACACAGCAGTCAAGCATGACACTCTAAGGCTGACCTATGTGGGAGGGCTCTGAGGTCCCATCTGGAGACCTCCCTGAGTAGCTGGTGGTGTGTACCTGCGACTTAGGGCTGGCTGAGGCTAGGAGGATAGCAGCATTGAGATCCTGCTAGGATGCTGTCTCTCTCTTTATCTCTCTCTCTTTCTACCCCTGTCTCTTGCTCATGGAAGGAATAAATAAATACGCTTTTTAAAAAAAGAGTTCAGGGGCCAGCAGGTGGCATGGTTAAGGCACTGGACTCCCATGTGGCCAACTGTGGTGTGAGTCCCTGACCCTGTGGCCTGAAAGTCACACCAGGCATGTGTGTGTACATGGAGAGGAGAATGGAGGAGGAGGGATGGCAGAGTGATCATCCCCACTTTCTCACTTTCTCTCTCTGTCTCTGTCTCTCTTTCTCTCCAACAAGCACATGTGCCCTATGACAAAGACTTAAAAAAAAAAAAAAAAAGAAAAAAAAAACAGAGTATTCAGCCACAATATGGGTTACACGAGCTTTTTTGCAAGGTCACTTAAGAACCTAGTCTTCATGCAGAACTTAGTCTTGGAGGAAAATGCATTCCATTGACCACATGTATAGAAGCCTGGAGTGCCTCTTTCAGGGCTTACAATTTAGGAAACTTGTTGCCTTGATTTGCTCAGTGACCTTGATCTGAAGTCTTACATCTCTCTGTGTTTAACATTCCCCATTTGCTTTTGTTTTTGTTTGTGTTTTGTTTTTGTTTTAGAGATTTTTGCTATTAGGGCACATGTGCTCGCTGGAAAGACAGAAAGAGAGAAATCACTTCCTGGGGGGCTGGCCATGCTGCAATCCCTTCTCCTCTATTCTCCTCTTGGGATCTTGGGCCCACGCCCACGTGCAGCCTGCATGAGTTTGAAGCCACCAGGTCTGGGGCTTGAACAATGGTCGACTGCGTGGAAGTTGAAATACACAACCATTATGCCATTTGCTGATTCCCACCCGCCCCCATTTGCTTTTAAGAAAATGGCTGTAGGGACCAGCAGTTAGCGTAATGGCTATGTCGCTGGACTCCCACGTAGTCGACCGCGGTTCGAGTCCCGGACCCAGCGGCTTAAACTCACGCCGGGCGCGTGTGCGTGCGTGCCCAAGATCCCGAGAGGAGAATGGAGGAGAAGGGATTGCGGCGTGGCCATCCCCCCTGGGGGGTGATTTCCTGCTTTCTGTCTCTCTGTCTCTCTCTGTCTGTCTGGCGAGCGCACGCGCCCTATAGCAAAAACCTCTCAAAAAAAAAAAAAAAAAAAAAAAAAAAAAAAAGAAAATGGCTGTAACACTATGAAAATGCCTGATACTCCCAGAGCTGATTCCAAAGAACAATTTGAAAATTTTATTCATGGGCCAGCAGATGGAATAGCAGTTATGTCGCTGAACTCTCCCATGGCTGACCTTGGTTTGAGTCCTGGACCCAGTGACTTGAAACTCAGGCCATGTACCTGGGCGTGCATGCCCAAGATCCTGGGAGGAGAATGGAAAAGAAGAGACTGAGGCATGGCCATGCCCCCTGGGGGGTGGGTTATTTCTCACTTTCTGTCTATTTGTCTCTTTCTGTCTCTCCAGAGACCGCATGTGCCCTATAGCAAAAAAAAAAAAAAAAAGTCTCAAAAAAAATTAAAAAGACTACTGCAAGATTAACAGTAACTAATAATAACATAGAACGAGTATTAAATTGTTAATAACATGTGGTCTCTCTCTTTTCCAAAATATTTTATTGTGCTTATTTTCAGACTAAGGTTAACTACCGATAACTGAAACCATAGAAGGGTAGACCACAGACAAGGAAGGAGATAGTGTATTTATTGTAATATTTTCATTAGTTCTTATATTTTCTAAACAAAGGAAGACAGATTTTTTTTTTTTTTAAATATTTGTAACGACCCTGAAAAGAAGGCCAGCTGCTCTGACCAGTAACGGAAGTAAGAGAAAGTAAAGGGATCCAGCAATTTGATGATTCTCTGCCAAAGATAGTTTTAGAAATCACTCTAATCCTCTATTTACAGTCTCATTACAAGTTTGGAAACCCTCCCTCTTTTCAATTCTACTTTAGTTTTATTTGGGTTATCTTATATACCTGGGATATTCGTAAACTGAAGAATTCCTTAAATCCTCAGGATGTGTCCCTCTCAGGTAGCCAGGGTCTGCTGTTCACTTCAGGCATGATATGCACAAGAATGAGGGCCTGGTCTACACAGTGAGGTAGCACTTAACACAATGCATCTTACGGTAGCTATGGATTTTAAGATTGTGTGTGTGCGTATATGTGTAAGAGACAGTTATATTTCTCCACCTATTGTAAGTTTTAGAATATTAATATTTTTAGGGGCAGCAGGTGGCATGGTGGTTAAAGCAGCTGGATTCCCACATGGCTTGCCATGGTTTGAGTCCCAGACCTGGTGACTTGAAGATCATGCCAGGTGTGTGTGCATGTATGCCCAAAATTCCAAGAGGAGAAGGGATTGCCATGTGGCCATCCCCCCAGGGGATGATTTCTCACTTTTCCTCTCTCTGTCTCTCTCCAGCAAACACACATGCCCTATGGCAAAAACCTAAAAAAAAAAAAAAAAATTAATTTTTCTTCTGCCAGAGTGATTAAAAAAATGTAACTCTACTAGCCAGTTACCCATAAATATTACTTTCTGTTTCATCACCCTCTAGACATTTGTGTTAACTTCTCATCAAAAAAATCATAGGAATGGGACCAGCAGTTAGCGTAATGGCTATGTCGCTGGACTCCCACGTAGTCGACCGCGGTTCGTGTCCCGGACCCGGTGGCTTAAAACTCACGCCGGGTGCATGTGTGTGCGTGCCCAAGATCTCCAAGTGAGAGGAGAATGGAGGAGAAGGGATTGCGGCATGGCCATCCCCCCTGGGGGGTGATTTCTCGCTTTCTGTCTCTCTGTCTCTCTGTCTGTCTGGTGAGCGCAAGAGCCCTATAGTGAAAACCTCTCCAAAAAATAAAAATAAAAATCATAGGAACCAGCAGTTAGCGTAATGGCTATGTCGCTGAACTCCCATGTAGCCGACCGCGGTTCAAGTCCCAGACCCAGTGGCTCAAACTCACACCGGGCACATGTGTGTGTGCCCAAGATCCTGAGAGGAAAATGGAGAAGGGATTGCAGCATGGCCACCCCCCCGGGAGGTGATTTCTCGCTTTCTATCTCTCCATCTCTCTCTGTCTTTCTGGCGAGCGCACACGCCCTATAGCAAAAACCTCTCCAAAAAAAATTAAAATAAAATAAAATAAAAAAAGCATAAAGAGGGCCGGCAGATGGCATAGTGGATAAGGACGCTGGACTCCCATATGGCTCACCGTGGCACTTCCGGACCTGGCAACTTGCTTTCTCACTTTCCCTCTCTCTCTTTCTCTCACTCTGTCCCTCTCTGGTCAAATTAAAATAAATAAATAAAGTTAAATTAAATAATTCTTTTAAAATATCATAAGGAAGCCTGAGGTTTTTCTTAAGGGTTGTTTTTTCCTCCTGACTTCTCTCTCTTGCCTTTTTCACCTATCTCCCTGTGGCTTATGGATTTTGCTGTTGCCTTAGCTCCCCACACCTCCTCATTTGAAAATGCACATAGACTCCAGCGGCGTGTTGGACACGTTCAACAGGAGGAATTAGTGAGTCTGTTTTACCAAGCACAAAGAGATTGCTCGTTCACTCACTCATTCGTTCATCCAGCAAACACTAACCACCCACTAGTGACAAATACTACACTAGGCACAAGACAGTAGTCAAGAGACAGAGTTTGTGCCTTAAGCATAGAGGCTGAGGCTGATGGATTCCACATAGCTGACTCCACAGTTCAAGACCTGGATCTGGCAGCTTGAAAAATCACACTGGGTAAGTGTACATGCGTGACCAATATCCCAAGAGGAGAATGAAAGAGAAGGGATTGTAGGATAGCCATCCCCCTTGAGGATTGACTTCTCACTCTCCCTTTCTCTCTCTCTCTCTCTCTCTCTCTCTCTCTCTCTCTCTCTGTCTCTCTCTTTCTCTGGTAAACATACACACCCATTAGCAAAAAAGAAAAGAAAAAAATATATAGTCTACTCTGGTGTAATGCTTGGAGAGCTATGAATGAATAGAATTACCTTGCCTGGAGGTTGAGAAGGCTTTTTGAAGAAGACACTTAAGCAGAGTTTCTAAGGATATATGTAGGAACTAGTCAAGGGGAAAAGAAAGGTCTAGGGGAAAAGCACATCATGGGAGAAATGTATGCAACCATGGTTCTAGTCCCGCATCTGATGGCTTAAAAACCATGCCAGGCACATGTGTGCGTGTCCAAATTCCCAGGAGGAGAATGGAGAAGGGATTACAGTATGGCCGCCCCCCTCCATGGGGGGGGGGGGGCAGTCATTTCTCACTTTCCTGCTCTCTGACTCTGTCTCTCTCCAGCAAGCACAAACACCCTATGGAGAAAAACAAAACAAAACTTTTTTAAAAGTAAGCAACTTACAACTGCTGGACCCCAGGGTATGTGTAAGTGAGAAAATGGTGAGAGATGGAGCTTGAGCCAGATCTTAAAAACCCATAGGCAGCAGCTAAGGAATTTACCCCCATGGCTGTGGGATCCTGCCAACTTCGGAATTGACATAACCAGATTCTTTGTTAGAGAAATGACTCTCCCAGCTGTGTAGTGCATAGACTGAAAGGGCTAGGACCAGAGGCTAGTAAACCAGAGGTCTGTATTTGTTTGAGAGCAAGTGACCAAGAATAATATTTCCTGGAAAACTGAGATGGTCACATGAATTGAACTGACTGGCTGCTTCTGTGTGGAGACATATCTTCAACCTCTTTTTGTATTCCCTTCCACATGGTCTTGCACCACAGGTACCCTGATTAATCCTGACATGTTATCTTTATTGGAGTGTTCCTTGTCTAATTGATATTTTGTTTCTACACAAGTCAAATTTCAATTCCGTCATCTAGCTTTGCTTCCATTTTGAGCTTGGTAAAATGCCATGATCTCCCCATAAAAAGTAATTTATGAACTTTTAAGAGAAAGTGGTTTTCCCAAAGCTAAAGCCAGACCCTTGAGACTTAGCTAGACGTGGCCAAAGAGAATATAAGTTAGTAAAAGGGTTGCTATTCCAAATTGGGAGAAAAATATTGCCCTCGCATTTACTAGACACTTCCATATTTTTTTTGGAAGAGTCTTTTTTTAAAGAATGATTTTATTTAACTTTATTCATTTATTTACTTCTTTTTAAATTTGACCAGGGAGGGACAGAACGAGAGAGTGAAAGAGAGAGAGTGAGAAAGCAAGCCACCAGGTCTGGGACTTGAACCACAGTCAGTCATGTGGGAGTCCAATGCCCTTAACCACCACACCACCTGCCAGCTCTGGCACCTCCATATTTAAATTCAGAGTGACTCATATCTTCTAGATCTGTCCACTTGGCTCCTTTACTAGAGCTCTCAAGAGTATGTCTTCAGCCTGGGAACTTTCTCGAGTCTCAAGCAATTGTTTCATACACCCATCTTACCCCCCTCATCCAGGAAGATTTAAAGCAAAAATATGTAACATAAGGAGGGTTTTCAATCTTGTCCCAAGAATTTGATAATAACAATGACAAAAGGCCATCTCAGGTCTTGGTCTCCTGCATTAAACAAGCAGACTCCAAATTTATTATAACACTACAAACACTCTATAGGTCATAGGCGTCTTGAGTCACATCATATAAAATTAAGTATTTTTAGATATTCTTAAGGAAAGGTCAGCAAGACCAGAATTATCCTTCCTTTTATGGTTAAGTTTATACTGGGAATTTTTTTTTTAATAATCTGGAATTTGCATTTGCATTTTCCATCTTTGACTAGCAACCATGAAGGAACCAGAGCTGACTTTCAGACCTCTTCCCAGTGGTTTCAGCCAGGGCCAGAAGTTCACGTGCAGAGCTGTCAGGAGGCTAACCGCTTCCTGAGGTCTGCTTGGCAATGGATCTATCCCTCCCCGGTGATGAACCACTGCAGGTTATGGGGAAGTTCCATGAGAACATACAAGTGATCCCAAGGTGCTTGTGCCACAAAATTGTTGTGGGGGGGAAAGGCCTACACAGGTTTAAAGGGGCTTGGCCCAACGCCTCCAAAGCTGCTGCCCTTAAACCACTGAATAAGTGACCACTTCAGAGCCTGCAGGTCCGATGATCTCTCCTGAGCTCTGACACCCACCTAAGGAGGAGCCAGGTGGCCTCCCTGGCCGGATAAAGTGACTGTTTGGAGTTGGGTCTCTATTCTGACACCAGAGTAGGCCCACCAGAGAGTCCCAGACCAAGGGAAATAAGTATCCTGAAATGAGAGGAACAAATGTGATTGTGTCATTTTTATTTAAAACAGCAAACAGGGGCTGGCAGGTAGTGTGGTGGTTAAAGGTGCTGGATTCCCACATGGCCAACCACAGTTCAAATCCTGGACCTCGTGGCTTGCTTTCTCACTTTCTCGTTCTGTCTGATCAAACTGGAAAATAAGAATAATAAATAAAGTTAAATAAAATAAATATTTTTTAAAAATTTAAGAAAGCAACGAACAACATCTTGGGAATTAAACGCAGTCCATGCAGATTTAAATAGAAACATTAAAGGGCCATATTCCGAGCTGGAATCAGATGTTCTTTCCTGCTTTTCAACTTTTGAGTGTTTGGTGAGGAATCCCATGATTTGAGGAAGGAAGAAGAGGTTTCGGATGAGACCTCATCTAACAAGGGTCATCTCTGAAACTGCCTGATTATCTGGTGGGGATGCTATCTCCTCGCTAAAAGCCTGTGGTTAGATTAATTGCCAGCGTTTGAAAATCTGCTCAGGCCTGGCGGTAGGCAGCCAGAAAAGGAATGTGTTTTCTGTTTATCTCTTTAAGGGCAGAAATGTTCATCACAGAAAGGCTGTGAACTCCTAGTTTCAGGCATGCCTGGAAGTTGTGCAGTCTGTAGTCTGAACGTGCACACCCACTCCCGAATGATGAAAAAGAAACACCGCCAGCTGCCTGGGCTGGTCAATGGGTCGGCCAGTTTCTCTGATTTGATAACAGGAGTAGATCTTGCCACCACTGTTCTAAGAGGAAGTTTTACCACCCTCATTGCTTTATCTCCCAGGAATGCAGTTTGAGTTGTGTCTTCTCTCTGACGGCTTGGACCTCAGTAAATTACCAAGGTCTTGACCCAAGAGATGGAGAAGTCCTAAGTGATTTTTCAGTCTCCTATCTAAAAATGTATTTACATTTCTTGAACTCTGGCTGACTGATTCATTCTCTTGGTGTTGCAAGAACTTTCCTTATGCATTAGAATTTGTAAGTGTCATTTCTAAGAGCTGCTTAGGTCTTTCCGAGCCACAGGGAAGTGAACCTCATCATAACACAATTCTGCTGGGCTGGATTTGTCCAGAGGATGAATCATGGCCAAGCAGCTGGGATGTGGCAAGCTCAAGTGAGACTAACAGGAGGTAGTGTGATGTGGAAGGAAAAGCACAAGACGCTAAGTCAGGACATCTGGGTTCCGCTGGGTGGTCTAGCACTAGTTCAAGTTGTGGCCTTGAGCAAGGTGTGAAATCACTCTCTGGGCCTCAGTTTCCCCCGAGCTGATTTAAATAAGAAATGTTTTAAATCTGTGCAGAAGCCATTTTCAAACAAGATAGGAGAAAGCAGCTGAGATACAACAGAAAGAAAGGAAGGTTAGCCCACAGGAAGAAGTAGAGACTATTAGTCAAAGAGACAGAGATACCAAATCACATTCAGCCATAGGCTCTTAAAGAGGCCCAGCTAGTGGCATGGTGATTAAGGTGTCTGGATCCCTCATGGCTGACTGTGTGGTCTGAGTCCCAGACCCAGTGGCTTGGAAAATAACACAGGATGCATGTACGTGTGTGCCCAAAATCCCTAGAGAAGAATGGAGGAGAAGGGAATGCAGTGTGACTATCTGCCCTAGAAGGTGACTTCTCACTTTCTCTGTGTGTATCTCTGTCTCTCTCTCCCTCTGGTGAGCACCTGAATACTATAGCAAAATATTACCAAAAAAAAAAAAAAAAAAAAAGAAGCTACTTACAAGTACCAAGCATGGAAAGAACTTTTTGCTGGACGTGGTCCCATAATAGAGACTAAAATTCTTAGAAGTGCCGTGTGCTTAGTTAACTAAATCTGTTCCTCAAATACATATTCCTTTATGAACATTAAATTTAGTTTCTTGGGCCAGCTTATGGCCTAGTGGTTTAAGAACTGGATTGCACATGGCTGACTGTGTGGTTAGAGTCCCAGACCTGGTGACTTGGGAAACAAGTACATGTGTATACATACACAAAAATCCTGAAAGGAGGCAGAAATGAAGGAGAAGGGATTGCAGCATGACCAGTCGCCATGGAGGGTGCTTTCTCCTCTCCCTCTCCCTCTCTCCCTCTCTGTCTCTCTTTGGCAAGTACACACTCTCCGATCAAGTTTTTTAAAAATTTACTTTCTTAGAAGAAAAAAAGAAAAGCAAAATAAATCCCATCCTTTTTCACCATGGAATTTTAGACTCAGGCTATCATGGGCTCAGATCCCTACTCCAAACCTCGCTGATTGCACAACCTTGGGCAAGTTACTACACCTGTTGAGGATCACCTTCCACTCCTGCAGAGAACGGTGACAAAACCAATCCAGAGGACAGAAGTGAGGATTACAGAAGAGGACAGAAGTGGAGATTACACACCAACGCCATGTCGGTGTCCTCAGGGGCCTGCTTCATGGCAGACTCCACGATTTCTATTAGTCCCTACCCACCTGCCAGCCTCACTTTGACCTGTCTTTGCTCATAGATTTTCTTATAAAAAAATTTTTTTAAGTTTTTCTATAGGGCATGTGTGCTTGTCAGAGAGAGATGAGGGATTTCTCACTTTCCAGGGCAGATGGTCAGGCCGAAATCCCTTCTCCTCCATTCTCTTCTAAGGATTTTGGGCACATACACACACATTCCTGGCATGATTTTCAAGCCACTGGGTCCAGGATTCAAACTGCAAAGTCAGCCATGTGGGATTCAGCTGCCTTAACCTCCACATCACCTGCTGGTCCAATCTCTGTCTTTGTTTACTACATATTTCCACCTCTCCTGTTGACCCTCCACAAAATGCAGGAAAAGGAAAATCTCTGATCTCTCTCTCTAGAGGGTTGCAGAAGCATTTTCCTGCTTCAATGAAGTGTGATCATACAAATTTATATCCAACAGCATTAGAAGATTTTTTCCATCAGTATTTCCTTTTCAATTTCAACTTTATCTTAACTTATTAGCACAAAGAATTTACTTTTGTTCTTTTAAAGTGCAATTCTGGGGGCACCAGGTGGCATGGTAGTTGAGGCACTGGACTCACACATGGCTGACCATGGTTCAAGACCCAGACCTAGTGGCTTGCTTTCTCATCTCTCTCAATCTCTCTCTCTCTGGTGAGCACATGTGCCCTATAGCAAATTTTTAAAAAATAATAAATTAAATTTAATTTAATTCTTTTTTTAGAAGCTCAACTTCTTTGTTTTTTAAGAATTGTTTATTTAATTTTATTGTTACTATTATTTGAATTTGCTATAGGACATGTGCACTCACCAGGGGGAGAGAGAAAGTGAGAAAGCAAGCTGCCAGGTCCGAGACTCAAACCACAATCAGTCATGTGGGAGTTCAGCACATTAACCATCATGCCTCCTACTAGCCCCAATAAATAATTCTTTAAAAATAAAATGAGTGAAAAAAGAAGCAAAAATACACGAAACAAGAAATGGAAAATTATTTGTTATGATAACATGTATGGTAATACCCTTGATTGAGCCAATATACAGTGTATTCTGGATGGAAAAATCTCATTTTGTGTACTGTAATGATGTACAGTGAATAAATGTAAATAAATAAATTTTTAAAAAATGAGTGGGACCAGCAGATTGTGTAATGGTTACATCACTGGACTCCCATGTAGTCGACCATGGTTTGAGTCCCAGACCCAGTGGCTTAAAACTCACTCCAGGCACATGTGTGTGCATGCCCATAATCCTGAGCGGAGAAGGGATTGTGGCATGGTCATCCCCCTGGAGGGTGATTTCTCGCTTTTTGTCTCTCTGGTGAGGACATGCACCCTATCGCTAAAAATCTCTTTTAAAATAAATAAATAATAAAAAGAGCAAACCAAACAAGAAAAACATAAATTTTAATATAAAAAGTTTATTTTTTTCATTAGAACTTGCACTCACCAGAGAGATGAGAGAGAGAGAAAAAAAAAGTGAGAAATCACACCCCGTGACAGATGGCCACGCTATAATTCCTTCTCCTCCATCTCCCCTTTTGGGATTTTGGGTACGTACCCACCTACCTCCAGCATGTCCTTCAAGCCAACAGGTCTGGGACTCAAATCACACAGTCTGTCAGGTGGGATCCAACTGCCTTAACCAGCAGGTCACCAACTGGCCCCTGAATAATATAAAGTTTTAGCACTACATTTAACATGATATTTAGACTGTGCCTGTAAAAGTCATGGGCATTAGGGAACTAGCAGTTAGCATAATGGCTATGTCGCTGGACTTCCACGAAGTCGACCACGGTTCGCATCCCAGACCCGATGGCTTAAAACTCACGCCGGGCGCGTGTGCGTGCGTGCCCAAGATCCCGAGAGGAGAATGGAGGAGAAGGGATTGTGGCGTGACCATTCCCCCTGGGGGGTGATTTCTCACTTTCTGTCTCTCTGTCTCTCTCTGTCTGGCGAGCACACGCGCCCTATAGCGAAAAACCTCTCCCCCCAAAATAAAAGTCATGGGTATTACTTGATGAGTAAACATGAGTGCCATAGTTGTGTGTGTGTTTGTTGTCTACATACATTTGAAGTAGGTATGTGTATGTATACACAAAAATTCCTGAGACCAAGATTGCACAACCTTGATCACTTTTTCCCTCTGATTTTCACCATAGCAAATGCTGAATCTGGAACCAATCTTCACACAGATCTTTGTGAAACCTCATCTTTGACTCAAACAGCAAAGAAACAGGTAAAGTACTGACTCTGAATGAACATGATACTGAGTGTCAAGACTCTTGGGTCCTTGTCCCAGCTCGCATGTTACCCAAGGTGAGATTCTGCACCCCTCTGGGCCTCATGTGCCTAATCAGAAAAACAAGGCAAGTAGATCATAAACTCACAGAGGTTCCTTTATTCTTAGACTTGAAACATCTTAAGTTAACTTGAACTGTACTGTCTGGCTCTTCGTGTGTATAAATAAACTGAAGCGGTGTTTCCCTTGCTGCTGCAAAGAAAGGGAACAGGAAACACAGAAAGGTAGATTTTTTTTTTTTTTTTCGAATGAGGCAATTTATTAACCCAGCATCATCTGTCCTAATGCTTCTTGTTGGAAGCTGCCACCTGTCCGGCAACTCTGTCCAGATCTCTCTGTCCCTGAGGTGTCAGTTTGCGGCCCCCATCCTGGTCCTTTTCCACCATTTTTAGCCTCTCCAGGGCTTGAAGGACCCGGAAGGCCACACTCTTGGAGCCTCGGCTGAAGTGGCTTGGCACGACACCGTTTCTCTGCCGTCCCCCGTAGATCTTGGTCATGGAGCCAACCCCAGTACCACCCGGAGGTACAGGTGCCGTGCTGTGGAAGCAGCTGTGTGTAGAACCAGTTCTCATCGTAGTGAGCGAGTTCTTTATGCTTGGCCAGCTTGACAGTGTCCACCCATTCAGGGACTTTCAGCTTTCCGGACTTTTTGAAGAAGGCTGCCAGAGCTCAGACGAACTCCTGCTGGTTCACATCTTTTACAGTAATTCCAGGCATCGTGCGGCCTCCGTGCTGCCAGCCAGGGGAAAGGGCAGAAAGGTAGAATTTATCGAGGCAGTAGGCATTGATTTTATTCCTGATAGAGAAAAAAAAATAGCAGTCAAGTTTAAAAAAACAATGCATGGGGGAGGGAGCTGGCAGGTGGCACGGTGGTTAAAGGTGCTAGACTCCCACGTGGCTGACCGTGGTTTGAGTCCTGAACCTGGTGGCTTTCTTTCTTAATTTCCCTCTCTCTCTCTCTCTGTCTCTCTCTGATCAAATTCAAAAATAATAATAAGAAGGAAGAAAGAAAGAAAATAATTCTTTTTAAAAAATGCATGGGAGGGGGAACCAGCAGTTAGCGTAATGGCTATGTCGCTGGACTCCCACGTAGTCGACCGCGGTTCGCGTCCCGGACCCGGTGGCTTAAAACTCACGCCGGGCGCGTGTGCGTGCATGCCCAAGATCCCGAGAGGAGAATGGAGGAGAAGGGATTGCAGCGTGACCATCCCCCCTGGGGGGTGATTTCTCGCTTTCTGTCTCTATGTCTCTGTCTGTCTGGCGAGCGCACGCGCCCTATAGCAAAAACCTCTCAAAAAAAAAAAAATGCATGGGAGGGACCAGCAGTTGGCATAATGGCTATGTCACTGGACTCCCATGTAGTCGATCACAGTTCAAGTCCCGGACCTGGTGGCTTAAACTCACACTGGGTGCGTGTGCGTGCGTGCCCAAGATCCCTAGAGGAGAATGGAGGAGAAGGGATTGGGCGTGGCCGTCCCTCCTGGGGGGTGATTTCTTGCTTTCTGTCTCTCTGTCTCTCTCTGTCTTTCTGGGGGGCGCATGCGCCCTATAACAAAAACTTCTCCAAAAAAAAAAAAAAAAAACCACCAGTGGTGTAGTGGTTGGGGCAACCAGATCCTGCATGGCTGACTGAGCAGACTGAGTCCTGGACCCAGCAGCTTGAAAATCACACTGGGTGAGGGGAACCAGCAGTTAGCGTAATGGCTATGTCGCTGGACTCCCACGTAGTCGACCACGGTTCGCATCTCGGACCTGGTGGCTTACAACTCACGCCAGGCGCGTGTGCGTGCATGCCCAAGATCCCGAGAGGAGAATGGAGGAGAAGGGATTGCGGCGTGACCATCCCCCCTGGGGGGTGATTTCCTGCTTTCTATCTCTCTGTCTCTCTCTGTCTGTTTGGCGAGCGCACGCGCCCTATAGCGAAAAACCTCTCCAAAAAAAAAAAAAATCACACTGGGTGTGTACACATCTCCCAAGAGGAGAATGGAGAAGGGAGGGTGAGATGGCCATGCACCCTAGAGAGTGCTTTCTCACTTTCTCACTCGCTCTCTCTCTCTGGCAAGCACACGCATATTACAGCAAAAACTAAAAAGCAAAATGAGGATAATCATGAAGCAAGGAGGGAAATGCTTCATCAGAATGGGTTAGGGATATTTATTGGTATTAGCAGTGCAAGGGCATATGTACACAAACATTCATGGGACCAGCAGTTAGCGTAATGGTTATGTCGCTGGATTCCCCCGTAGTCAACCGCTCGCGTCCCGGACCCGGTGGCTTAAAAGTCATGCTGGGCGCGTGTGCGTGCATGCCCAAGATCCCGAGAGGAGAACGGAGGAGAAGGGATTGCGGTGTGGCCATCCCCCCAGGGGTGATTTCTTGCTTTCTGTCTCTCTGTTTCTCTCTGTCTGTCTGGCAAGCGCATGCGCCCTATAGCAAAAGCTCTCCAAAAAAAAACAAACAAACAAACAAACAAAAAAACAAGACAAACATTCATAGGTTTGTTCCTCCCCTGGAACTTTTCTCTTTTTTTTTGGGGGGGGGGGGGGAATTCTTTATTTAATTTTACTTATTATTATTATTTTTAAATTTGACCAGAGAGATACAGAGAGAGAGAGACAGAGAGTGAGCTTTGAGGCTAGTACTGTCTTCAGATTCTCTCTGAGACCCTGAGGCAGTACTGGCACATACAGCTGCAGGGGACTCCCGGTGGCTCCTTGCTCTGTGACAGCCGTGTGGCCAGGATCTCTAGTTCTTCCTCATCTCCAACCTCCTGCCACTCCTGGCTTTCTCCTAGACCTTTGTGCTCATTAAAAGTAGCAATACTAGAAATGGATTTGTTTTCATCTGTGGGTCTGAGGTAGGGCCTGAACTCTCACTGTTGGAACTCCAGGCTTCAGTCAGGCCTCTACTGAGGTAAAACACACCTGAGTGCCCCCTCCTTGCTACTACAGAACCAGAAAAGCATGTTTGCTTTTTTTTTTTTTGAGAGAGAGATTTTTGCTATAAGGCACATGCACTCACCAGAGAGATAGAGAGACAGAAAGCGAAAAATCACCTCCCAAGGGGGATGGGCATGCCACAATCCCTTCTCTTCTCTTCCCCTCTTGGACTCTTGGGCACGCACGCACACACACTCAGCGTGCATTTTAAGCCACCAGGTCCAGGACTCGAACTGTAGTTGACTACAGGGGAGCCCAGCAACGTAACCATTATGCCATCTGCTGGTCCCCTGCATTATTTTTTTTAATGGAGAGAATCTGTGACTAAGGGAAATATAATATGGTACATTTTGAGAATTCTGCAACTCTGAAGGCCGTGCAAATGCCTCACATACTGTAAGCACACTCCAAATTCACATAGCTTCATGGCTATGTTTCAGAAGACCTGATAATCACCTATAATAAGAGTGACTTGGGGCCAGCCCTGTTGCCTTGTGGTTAAGGCAGCTGGATCCCACATGGCTGCCCATGGTTCAAATCCAGCCTCGGTGTGCATGTGTGCCCCAATGGGACGGCAAAGTAGAATAGGTACTGTGATGTGACCACCCCCAGCTCGGTGGATGCTTTCTTCTTTCCCTCTCCCTCTCTTTCTCTCTCTCTGGCAAGCATATGCACCCTCTAGCAATTAAAAAACAAACAACAGGGCCAGCAGATGGCGTAGCAGTTACATTGCTGGACTCCCACATAGTTGACTGCGGTTCGAGTCTCAGACCCAGTGGTTTAAAACACACTGGGCATGTATGCATGCGTGCGTGCCCAAGATCCTGGGAGGAGAATGGAGGAGAAAGGGATGCGATGTGACCATCCTCCCTGGGGAGTGATTTCTCACTTTCCCTCTCACTGTCTCTATCTCTCTCTCTCTCTCTCTCTCTCTCTCTCTCTTTCTGGCGAGGGCACATACCCTAAGGCAAAAACCACTAAAAACTAACAAAAACCAGTGGCTCAGTCATGTCAGATTAAAGCCCAGAGTGAATTAAATTTGCAGTAAGAACAGCAGATGAGGGTTTCCCTGCCAGGCTGTGGCAGGCCAGCGTACTCGGAGAGCTTCGCGTGTCTCCTTTGTGAAATAAGAGGGCTGTCCCCAACAGAGCCAGGAGGCTTGTTCAAGTCACAGGAGCCGGCATTCCTTTGGAAGTAGCACTGGAAAGAAAAGTCATTTGAAGACTTGGGAGCCCCGCTAGGCCCAAACACAAAGAAAACAGGGTGGGGTGAGGTTGGGGTGTCTTCCTTGCCTCCTTCACCACCCTTACTTCTTGAGGCTGCTGCTGGCCCTTTATTAGATTAATCACTGACTTCAGTTTTAACTACTTCCTCAACCTCCTCCACGTTAAGTGACTAATTTCATGTTTACTATAAAGCATCTGGAAAGGATTTAGAAACAAATTTCTGCCCAGCTCGTTTCGGTTACCTACCTCGATGGCAAAGCCAGTGCATTCCTTCCCCAGTGAAGATACCACACAATACTCATCTTTATAAGCATCAGCACTTCCTACTCTTCTTTCTTTTCCATTAATTCCCCACTACTCTCTCTCTTCCTGGGGATCTGATCATGATTAGTTCAGTTGCATAAAATACTTTCACACTTTCTATATGCCACAGTGCTGGTTGAGAGAGCAAAGTCCCCACGGGGGAGTATTTGGATATCACCACCTCTTACAAGAAGCCACAGACCTAGATTTTGGGGAAAAGTCTCCGACCTGAGGGTAGGAGAGAAAAGCCAGATGGTATTTGCAGCCCTTTCTGGGTTCATGGAGTTACCCGGCTCTGCAGGCTGCCTCCGGGTGCCCCCTACTGGAGGGACTGGAAAACCTCTGTTTCCGCGGCGGGCAGGAGCAGACCGGCAGAGGCCAGGAGGGTGGCGACGTGGGACCGGCTACTCAGGCACCCGAGGATGGAAGATCGGGCCTCTGCGCACACCTTCAATTGAAAGGAAGGTAGCAACTGACATCAGCAACTTCTTAGGAGTTGAAAGAGGGGGTTAAGTCGGGGGAAACGGGGGGTAGAAAACTACAAGGGGAAATGTGGAGATGAAAAGAGCGCTGCGAAAAGAAAAAGGAGACAAGCAGACATGTTTCAACTCCAAGCTCCCATTTCCTCTTTCAAATGAACTGCCTCCCCACTGTGAGCAGAATCAAGTATTTATGAAGGCATTTTTTGCATATTAATAGCTGCAGATGGAACACTGCCAGTTCTGAAGTCCTAAAGGTACGCTGCCCTTTTTTTAATGTGGGTCCTTCAAAATCCTCACAGAACTCCGTATTCTCCTTCAGATTTATTTTCATCGCTGCCTTGTGGCTTCTCCCAAGGCCCTTCATTTGATTAAGAGAAATTAGTTCCTGAGATACCTTCAGAAACCAAGTATTGCTCTTACCTGGGTCGTGGACATCAATCACCAGAGAAGCTTTTTTTCCTCCCTGGGGCCTCTCCGTGTAGAGGCTGCAGGTTGGGTGAGGTGACCAGCACCTAAGAAGAGTATTAAAATTGTAAATGAAAATTCTAGGAGAAAACATTAACATGTCTATGCAGTGATGGAAGAAAGTAAAACTAAAAAAAAAGTAAAATAATTTCATTAACTTTAACATTACTAGCTATCCTCATACTCAGTAAAGAGTATATTCCATTTTTTTAGAATTATTTTATTTTAACTTTATTTATTTATTTATGTATTCATCCTTTAATTTGACCAGAGAGGGACAGAGTGAGAAAGAGAAAGAGAGAGAGAGAAAGCAAACCATCAGGTCTGGTACTTGAACCGCAGTTAGCCGTGTGGAAGTCCAGCACCCTTAACCACCATACCACCTGCCAGCCCGAGTATATTCAATTTTTAAAGAAAAGCATTGTCAACCAGAGAAATAAGCAAAAGACATCAATAATTCATATAAAAAAAATCGTAATAATAGAAAACAAACATGGAAAAAAATTTATACTGAGTAGCAATTTAAATGCGTATGGAGACAAACTGAAGGTGCCATTTGACACTTGATCTTTGTGCCTCCCTTCACTTTTTAAGGTAGTAACAGCCAGTGCTAGGGAGATTGTAGGGAAACTGGTGCACTTATGTATTAATACATCGGGTGGATTGTAATTTGCTTGGATTCATTGTGAAGCAAAATGGCAGTATGAGTCATGAAACATGAGGAAATAATCATACCCATTGATTCACTATTCCGACTTTGGGGAATTCATCCTAAGGAAATAATTCAATAGGAAAAAAGTGAGAGAAGATGTCCGCTGTAGCATTATCTATAATAGAGAAAAACTGGAAAGAGCCTAAGAGCCTAACATCAGAGAATTTATTAAGCTAATTATGATTAGCCCTCTCAGTGAGGGCTTTAATTCAGTCATTTAATAATAATTCAGGGGACCAGAAGTTGGCATAATGGCTATGTCGCTGGATTACCATGTAGTAGACCACGGTTCGATTCCTGGACCCAGTGGCTTAAACTCACACTGGGCACGTGTACATGTGCCCAAGATTCCAAGAGGAGAATGGGGGAGAAGGGACTGGGGCATGACCATCCCTCCCGGGGGGTGATTTCTCGCTTTCTCTCTCTCTGTCTCTCTGTGTCTTTCTGGCGAGTGCACGTGCCCTATAGCAAAAACCTCTCCAAACAATAAAAGAATTCAGATGATTGGGCCAGCCAGGGTGGTACACACTGCTGAGATGCTGTGCCTTTCAGGCTGGGACCACATGGGAGGTCAGAGTTCCAGTCTCAGTTCAACCTAAAATCCGGGTGTAGTGGTGTGCCCATGGAATCTCACCTGCTCAGGAGGCAGAGGCAGGAGGATTGCTGGCCTAGGCAACAGAGCAAGACCCTGTCTAAAAAAATACCTCGGCCTGGTCGTGCATACCGATAGTCCTAGCTGAGGAACCGAGGCAAGATCATGATATGACAAGATCCTGTCTTTTTTTTTTTATGAGTTATTTATTAATTTAATTTTATTTGTTATGATTATTTTTTAATTTGACCAAAGACAGAGAGAAGAGAGAGAGAGAGAGAGAGAGAAAGGGAAAGCGAGAAAGCAAGCCACCAGGTCTGGGACTCAAACTGCAGTTGACCATATGAGAATCCAGTGCCTTTAACCACCACGCCACCTGCTGGCCCCAAGACCCTGTCTTTAAAAAGAAAAACAGGGACCAGCAGTTAGCGTAATGGCTATGTCGCTGGACTCCCACGTAGTCGACCGTGGTTCGAGTCCCGGACCCGGCGGCTTAAACTCACGCCGGGCGCGTGTGCGTGCGTGCCCAAGATCCCGAGAGGAGAATGGAGGAGAAGGGATTGCGGCGTGGCCATCCCCCCTGGGGGGTGATTTCCTGCTTTCTATCTCTCTGTCTCTCTCTGTCTGTCTGGCGAGCGCACGCGCCCTATAGGAAAAACCTCTCCAAAAAAAGAAAAAAAAAAAAAAAAAAAAAAGCTGGGACCAGCAGTTAGCGTAATGGCTATGTCGCTGGACTCCCACGTAGTCGACCGCGGTTCGAGTCCCGGACCCGGCGGCTTAAACTCACGCCGGGCGCGTGTGCGTGCGTGCCCAAGATCCCGAGAGGAGAATGGAGGAGAAGGGATTGCGGCGTGGCCATCCCCCCTGGGGGGTGATTTCCTGCTTTCTATCTCTCTGTCTCTCTCTGTCTGTCTGGCGAGCGCACGCGCCCTATAGCAAAAACCTCTCCAAAAAAAAAAAAAGAAAAACAAAAGCTGTTTGCTCATACTAGAAGCTGCAATTTAATACCAATGATTTAACACAGTTTCTCATCCTCAACACCATTGACATTTGGACCAGACATTTTTTGTTGTGGAGAGTTTTGCTGTTCATTGTAATTTGTTGAACTGTACCCCTGACCTCACCCTACTAAAACCCAGCATCACACACCCCCACCCCCAATTGTGACCATCAAAAAATGTTCCCAGACCTTGCTAAATGTCCTCTGGGAAGCTAAATATCCCCCAGTTGAAAACCACTGATGTAACATATAAAATGTGAAAATCAGAAGGTTATCTACTATGACAGCAATTATTAAAAAAAAAAAAAAAAAGTATCCAGAAGGGAAAGATTTGCAAATGTGTGGGGGGAAAAAAAAAGTACAGTAGTGCTAATTTGAAATTGAGTTTTTTGTTTTCCTGGATTTTTTAAAAGTTGTTTTGCCTTTTTCCAAATTCTTTCCATAAGAAGAAAGATGGATCATGAGAAGAGTTGGTTTTATTTTATTTAAGTGTTGCTAGAAATGACCTAGGAGTCACAGAATACAAGCACACAGCAAGCTAGGGGGGTCAACACCATAGCACCATTATTTTTTAACCATTGTTGATTAAAGACATTCGACATTAATTAGGCTTTTGTTAGACTGTGAAATAGTGCCATCAGATTCTCCTCTCGAGGATCTCAACTCCTTTTCATCATTTTATCCCTCTGACTCCCGATTTGGGAGACAATGAATTTGCCTCTTTTTCTGAAAAGTTGGATTTCAAAGTTTGAAATTCTCTTGTCCATCCAGATGTGTCTATGTAATCTCGGGACAAGAGGGGCCTGCACCCACTGGATTACAGAGCCGGCAGGGCCGAGAGGCTGTCAGTAATGAGGACCTTAATTAGGTTTCCCAAGAAGCTTTGCATCTGTCTATCTAAAATAAGAACGCAAGCATCTCCCCAGTTTTCACATGGCCAATTTTCTCCCTTTGTCTAAACTATTCCAAGTCAGGGAGGGCAGACGTGCTTTCTCTTGCACTTTGTTTTGTTGCTTTGTGGGGATTAGGACGCTGGTAGTGTGTGTCCTAAAAATCCTGTACAACTGCAATTATGGTCCTTTTCCCCACTTTATGAAGCCACTACAGCCTTTGCCATCTCTTGAGTTCAGGTTTCTTGAGTTTAGGTCAGTATAAAATTTATTTTTGTTCTTCTACGTCCAAAGTTAGCTCTTTGAGATTTCAAAGGGTAGCCAGTAATTCTAGCACACTCCAGGACTCAGGTGGAATGAACCTATGTTTACGCCATCTGCTTCCTTGGTGGTTTCACAGATGGTGTTCATGTCCCCGGTCAGCTTCCTCTTTCAGGACAAAAAGAAAGAAAGAAAGAAAGAAAGAAAGAAAGAAAGAAAGAAAGAAAGAAAGAAAGAAAGAAAGAAAGAAAAAAGAAAAGCTCCTGTAGACACACTGTGTTTTTGCATAAAAGTACAAAAGTAACCTTTTGTTCTAGTGCCCTTCCTGGAGAGGAAGGGGGTCCTTCAAAAAGTTCGTGGAAGATACACATTATAAAAACACTATGCTATGTTTTGTTTTCCAGAGTCAAGGATTTTTGTCTTCTCGAATTGTGGACAAGTCCATGTACCTAATATTCTATCAGAATCCAACCTGTTTCCTGGCTTTCTTTTTTTTTTTTTTGAGAGGTTTTTCGCTATAGGGCACGTGCGCTCGCCAGACAGACAGAGAGAGACATAGAGACAGAAAGTGAGAAATCACCCCCCAGGGGGGATGGTCACGCCGCAATCCCTTCTCCTCCATTCTCCTCTCGGGATCTTGGGCACGCACGCACACGCGCCCGGCGTGAGTTTTAAGCCCCCGGGTCCGGGACGCGAACCGCGGTCGACTACGTGGGAGTCCAGCGACATAGCCATTACGCTAACTGTTGGTCCCCCTGGCTTTCTTTTAAAGAAGAAATTATTTTATTTTATTTATTTATTTATTCAGTTATGTTTTTAATTTGACCAGAGAGAGAGAGCAAAAGTGAGAAAGTAAGCCATCAGGTCCAGAACTTGAACTGTGGTTGGCCATGTGGGCATGTCCACTGCTTTAGCCACCATGCCACCTGCTTTAAGTCTTCTTTTTTCTTTTTTCTTTTTTCTTTTTTTTATTTTTTTTTTATTTTTTTATTTTTTTTGCGAGGTTTTTGCTATAGGGAGTGTGCGCTCACTGGAGAGACAGAGAAACAGAAAGCAAGAAATCACCCCCCAGGGGCGATGGCCATGCCACAATCCCTTCTCTTCTATTCTCTTCTTGGGATCTTGGGCACGCACGTACACGCGCCCGGCATGAGTTTAAGCTACCGGGTCTGGGACTCGAACCACAGTCGACTCCATGGGAGTCCAGCAACATAGACATTACGCTAACTGCTGGCCCCTCTGGCTTTAAGTCTTAAGCAAAATTCTCTTAACATTTTTTTGTTTTGATTTGTTAAAGCTAAAACTGCCTTTCTTGACATTAAACAATTAAAAAAACACTATATATGGATTTAAAAAATAATAATAATAATTACCAAAGGGAGTGTGTGCTTGCCAGAAAAAGATGGAGAGACGGAGAGAGAAGGGGGAGGAAAAAGCACCCCCTCCCCAGTGGAGTGTGGTTATGCCACAATTCCTTTTCTTCCATTTCTTTGTTCTGTTGGAATTTTTGGCATACACATACACACACACACCATGTCATGAAGGCTGGAATTTGAACTGCAGTCAGCCATGCGGGGTCCAGCTCCCTCAACCCACTAGGCAATGGGGAAGGACCTGAAAAAAATTTTGCACCAAAAATAAAGTCATACTTTTTTTTTTTTTTTTGCTATAGGGCGCGTGCACTCGCCAGACAGAGAGACAGAAAGTGAGAAATCACCCCCCGGGGGGGTGGCCACGTCGCAATCCCTTCTCCTCCATTCTCCTCTCGGGATCTTGGGCACGCACGCACACGCGCCCGGCGTGAGTTTAAGCCACTGGGTCTGAAACATGAACCATGGTCAACTATGTGGGAGTCCAGCGACATAGCCATTACGCTAACTGCTGGTCCCAGTAAAGTCATACTTTAAGTCCATTTTTCCACAAACTTTCTGAAGTCCCCTGGAAATCACGCTATGTCCTGCCTTCTATTTAACTTTTTGGCTGCCTTTTATCTAATAGAACAAGCTACTAGGCTTTAAAGACAGCTTTTTTTCTTAATCTGCTTTACCACCTTTGTATCATTTACATCTAACACAGTTCCTGGCACATGAGAGCCTTTCTTCTTCTTTTTTTTTTTTTTTTTTTTTTTTTTTTTTTTTTTTTTTTTCCCTGCAGGGCACATGCACTCAACAGAGAGATAGGAAGTGAGAAATTATTCCCCAGGCGGGTTGGCCACACGACAATCCCTCCTCTTCACTCTTCTCCCAGGAGAGGACGTGCACACACACCCAGCATGATCTGTAAGCCACCAGGTCCAGGACTCAAACTGCTGAGTCAGCCATGTGTGTTTCAGTGCCTTAACCTCCACACCACCTGCTGGCCCACATGAGACCCACTTTAAAAAATAGTGTTAGGAGCCAGCAGATGGCATGGTGGTTAAAGCACTGGACTCCCACATGGCTGACTATGGTTCAAGCCCCAGACCTGGTGGCTTGCTTTCTTACTTTCTCTCTCTTTTTTCTCTCTCTGTGAATGCACATGCCCTATAACAAAATTTTAAAATAATGATAAATAAAATTAAATAAATAATTCCTTTAAAATTAGTAATAACAATGAGCCAACAGGTGGTGTGGTGGTTAAGGCGCTAAACTCTCACATAGCCGACCACGGTCCTGAGCCCAGTGGCTTGAAAATCATGCTGGGTGCATGTGCGTACCTGCCCAAAATCTTAAGAGGAGAATAGAAAAGGAATTGCCACATGGCTATCCCCCCATGGCGGGGGTGATTTCTCACTTTCCCTTGGTCTCTGGTAAGCAAACACACTTTATAGCAAATAATAAATAAAATAAAATAAATCTTTCATTGGCGTTAAGGTCTATGTCCATGTTAGAAAAAAAACCCACAATCCTCCAAGTCCGATTCAGAGATTGCAGCTGTTGTATTTTCCGTGACATTGATGAGCCAGTTCAGCTGACATTTCTTCAACCACTCACATAATCCTTGTGTACTTCCTGCTCTTTGCTCCCATTTGGAAAAACTCTGGGTCATGTGCAGACTTGAAGATGTCACTAGGCGTCCTCCTTGGAATCTTCATGAAGCTGTTGAGTAAGGCTGGGCCTAGCATGGGCACCTGGGAGAATTCTCTTCCCACATTTCCTTGTCAGGAGAATTACTTCCCCTCTTCTTTTGTTTCTCGTTTCCAAAGTCAGCCCCCTTTTCCAGGACATATTTCCTCTATTTGCATGTTTATGTTTACTCTCCTCTTTCTCTCCCTGGTTTTGTAAATACTTTTCGTTATAGCACTTGATTCAAAGGCTTTTTGAAGATCTAAGTAAACTTCATCTTCTAGTTCAAACTTACTCTCAGGATGACTTTATCTGCCCCAGATTCCCTTGACAATTTAAGAACTCTTTCCTAAAAGGAGTTTGTTTTGTTTTGTTTTGGCTTTTGGTTTTTACCACAGGGCACATGTGCTTTCTGGAGAGAGACGGAGAGAAGGAAAGTGAGAAATACTCCCCACCCCGTGGGGGGATGGCTATGCCACAATCCC